>CM022708.1:7900995-8388225 GCA_012295165.1 Asparagus setaceus
CCTCCGATCAAACCTTGCTTTGATCCCGAAGAGTAGTGATTTCGCTGGTCGATTTCACTCACTTTGGCGATTATTTCTTCGTGAAACAATCCTCTCGACTTGATCCTCCGGATCAAACCTTGCTTTGATCCCAGAAGAGTGGTGATTTCGGCTGTCAATTTCACTCATTTGGCATTATTTCCTTCGTGGAAATAATCCCTTGATCGTGTAGCCTCGTGTTGAGGAGATGAGATGAACGGGGCAAGGTGGATGATGAGAAGAGGGTGATATTGAAGACCGGGTGGGATCTAGATTTGTGGATCGGAGAGGAACCGAACACAAATTAGATCGATGGAGACCAAGCACAAACCCGATGGTGAACTCATCAAGAAGTTGAACCGGAGGATGTTTCAACTATGATGCGCTCATGAGGATGACACGGGAGAGGGCTCAACAAAGTCACCGGTCCAAGAAGATGGAGCTCCACCTATCGACGGAAGCTCGGCGGCCGACGACATATCCGGAAGTTGGTCGCACGAGTGAGATATACCCGCAGGGGAGGAACCGGAGGGATATCCGACGGGAGAAGACCGAGCCACTGAGGGCTCTCGAGAAGATATGAGTGAAAATCCACTCATATGTTGGTGTATATCCGGCTTCACTCAGAGTCCACCAATTGTAGCCACCAGATGGTCTTGGGAAGGTGCGGATGTCCGGGAGAAGCCGAGGAGGACCTATGATGGGGTGGGGAATAACCCGAGGGTATTCCGTGATCAAAGTGATCGCCGCCACCAGGGAGAGAGGATCAGATGTGAGTATACCACTGAGCCGAGCGCTTGAGGAACTCACTAAAAGTCTAAAATAGTCTGCGGAAGAATCAATTGTATTTTTACCGAATTGATTTGAAATTTAATTTTAATGTGTCATATTTATGATCTTTCTATTTTTTAAATAGAGAAATTCAATGTATAAACCTTAACTAAACACCCCAATTTAAAAGTATGAAGAGCTTCATATTATATGTGGGGAAGATACTGCAATTGGTGAGTTCAGAGAGACAACTTATGACACGAACGTTGAAAATGGATTTCCAACAATCAACATTGAGGAAGATGGCCATGAAGTGTTTCCGTCTCAAAAGGGGTGTCTGTCCCACAAGTCAATGGAGCAGAGCCTTCAATGATCTTTGTCAAGCTAGAAACAATAAGTGGTAAGTCATCTCGTCCACTGAAAAAGGAGGAATCCCAAATTATAGTTGTCGAGAAAATTGCGGGGTGTTTTTTTTTTTTTTTGCTTCTAAGGAGCGAAGTTAGATTGAAGATCTTGCTAAAAAAGGTTTTGATTTTCAAGGGTTGGATTGAAGATACTTAGTATGTTGCAAAGGATGGCTAGGAATCTGATACTGCGCAATACCGAGGGGGGAACGAGTGATGACACGTTGAGAGACACCCCTTGATTGATGAGCTTCAGGTTGGAACCTTTTTTAGCTTGGATTATCTTATAGAGACTGGAAATTTATTACTTTAGTCTAACCTGATGGATGTTTGTTTAATTTTGTTTATTAATATTGGACCTTGAGATGTTGGTTTGTTTTAGTTTATGAATGTCGGATAAACTTACCAGATTAATTGTCACTAGTTATTATTGATCCAGAAATTAGAATGACAATTTGTTTTGAGGTATAAGGATATTATGATCTATCAAAATTTTAGTGGATAATGACCTGATGATGTGAGATGGAGCTTTTGTTTGATATTACAAGGCTTTTGAATGATAAAGGGAAGAAGTAACATGCTATGTATACTGATGGTATTATGCTTGTTGATATTAAAGGGCTTTTGAATGATAAAGAGAAGTGACATGTTGTGTATATTGATGGTAAGATGCATGTTGCAGATGATCCTTGGCAGTTTAACTATTTACAACCATCTGCTCGCTTCTGCCATCGTTTATCTTTTTATTGTCTTTTTATTGCTACCGGCGCTAATGTTTGAGAAGTTCATGGTTGTCCATGGACTTTTGCAACAATGCTTCAAAGGAGTTTGATATACTGATGCCATGTTCTTGATTGCTAAGAGTTTGACATGCAGTGATGATGAGAAATAATGGATGCCATGTTCTTAATTGCCAAGTGGTTTTTTTCATTAAAAGATAACTGTATATTAGGATTGTCAGGACAATTATCCATCTGCATGTTGCTTTGGTAGTATTAAGCTTATTCTACACGTCGAACTCTCAAAAGTATTTCATTATTTGGTTTGGCTAGACAATGTGTTGACAAGCTCAATGTATTTGTTTATGTGAAACTTATATTATCATGACACAACCTTGTAGTAGAATCCTAATTCTATAGGTTGAGCACATGTAAAGATGATTCTATCCCAATTGAATCCCCATTTGCTAGGAGAAGCAATTTGTTCATGTGGACCAACATACATAAGTTTTTAGTTTTAGGTCCGAAGTTATTAGCTCCTACTCCATGAAAGTTTGTAGCCATCAAAAATTTGTGAGGAGCTATAACAAATTTCTAGTCATAAAGAAATCACATGTAGCTCTGTCATAATTTTGATCATCCAACGGACACCTGTTTGAAAAAATTATATTCAAATAAAAGTAATTAAATGTGAGAAAGGAGATAATCTCAATGTGGTGTATATGTCAACTAGATCTCCTACTTCAATGACTCTCTAAACAAGAATAATTATGGAAGTAACAAGTATTAGTTACTTCATAACAATATTTTCAATTGCTATCCAAACAAAAGAGAATGAAGTAAGTACTATTTCCACTACTTCCAAAAATATGTAACAAATAAAAAGCGTATTACTTCCTCTACTTTTACTTCATAATTTTAGAAGTTATTCCCTAATCTACTTCTTACTTCCAACACTTCGATCGTCCAAACGGCCTTAATCAATTCCATTGAAGCTAAAATGACCTTCCTCTCCTCGGTCCACCTAGCAAGCAATTATCCCCCATGCTAGTCGATAAGCTACCTTTTCCACAAGAGGCCTGAATATGGGTTTCTCAAACTTGGTTTTGCTTGGTAGGGGATTTGAGAAGGGAATGTGAGGTGAGAGGATGTGTAACGAGATGGAGTTCATGTTCGGGAGTTCATGTTCGGTTTGAGGGAGAAGAGGGGATGAACATCCTTCCGTAATTTATATTATTTGTTCTCTTATGTCCTTCTAATTTAGAGAGATTCTTTTCTCTCTAACTTTTTAGGTCATTTTATGTTATCAGTTCCCTCAACTCATTTTCCCAATTCCACCTACACCTCCAAAAGAACCCCCACCAAAGAATTCATATTTTGTCCCTCACCTCACCCTACCTTCTCCTACCAAACCGTGCCTAATATAGGAGAAACACCTTTTAGTTGATGGTGTTCATTTTCTCTTTGAGTATATTTCACAATATCCCCGTAAGTTTTGTAGTTTTTTAAATAAACCCATAATTTTAGAATGTCACCAAACTCCTCTTAAGTTTTTAGATAATGACACTAACTAACACCGTTATATTTCATTGTCATGTGAAAATCATTTGCATCTAAATAACTAAAATGCTGGTAGGGAAAAAAAACCTTTCATGCCCTTTTAAAATAATTTTAAAGATATTTTTTCACAAAATTCCTTAAGTTGGTCCAATTTAGGAATTTAATTAATTTACTTTATGATTAACTAATTTAATTTAATAAATATAAAGTGTTAATTTGAACACAGTATTTTGATCTCTTCTACCAGTTTATCTAACACCGCTGTGGAGATTAATTGAAAGTTTTGAAAACGTATGGAAGTTTTTGAAACACCCAAACTTATTGTCAGGTAACAGTTTTAGAGTTCGTGGGTTATCTCAACACCAGACAAACTTGAAGGGGCTAGGGTTTTGCGAAATTTACCCCTTTTGTTTTGTGCAGGTTAGATTATTATGCTGAATATTTGTCGTTAAGCTTTTATGCACAAGTTTTTGGCAACAAAAGAAAAATGTAGTCCTTCAAATTTTGATAGAGTTTCATTTTCAAAATCACGCGATCATCCATGTTTATGTAACAACCCAAAATTTCAACTTTTTCATGTATTAATTAGAGTAGAGCTTAAAATATTCAGTAAATAGATTTAACCTTGAAACTTGTTGTCTTTTTGGCAAACCCAACTAATTAACATGTGTTACTATTTCATTATCTTGAAGCATCATATCATCAAGCTTTATACCGCGACAGACATGGCTCACTGGATATACATTTTCTTGGGTGATTGCCTAGTTCCAATATGGGTTGTAGCATCTGTTGGAGAAAAATATAACAGTTGACTAATACTATGTAATTTAAATTAAAATTTCAAGAAGGAAAATTACAATATATATATATATATATATATATATATATATATATATATATATATATATATATATATATATATATATATATATATATATATATATATATATATATATATATATATATATATATATATATATATATATATATATATATATATATATATATATATATATATATATATATATATAGAGTAAGGCTCCTATGAACTTAAGTTCATAATGAATAGTGGTGCACCAACTTTTTATCCACTCATCTTGCCTTGAGATTTGTGATGCACAAATCTCAAAGTGTCCTTTATATCTTTCACGGATCCCAAAGCAAGATGAGTTGTTAGAAAAGTTGGTGCACCACTATTCATTATTGTTGAGATCGATAACGTTGCTTTCGGAAGCTCGCCTCAATCACTCGATTGATCCTTCTCAAGTGCACCACCAAGGATACAAGGGGACAAAGCCACACAGTCTCTCACAAAGAAAGGGGGGATCGCACAAAGCAATGGACGGAGAAAAGCCTCACAGAGAAACAGGGGAGAGGTTCGCACAAAGCCCTCTCGATCTCCTCACCCTCGAGCTACTACCAACCCTTCTATATATAGAAGAGGGCAGCCGACAAGAGGGAGAGATTTCTAGGTTTTTCAAAGCACCCGAGAGGGGAGGAGCGAAACTAGGGTTTCAAGGCGCGGACTAAAAGAGGAAAGAAACCGAGGGTCGTAAGTAGGAGGTGAACTGGCCTCTCCATCGATGGGCCGAAGTTCATGGGCCAACAAATAGCAACAATCTCCACCTTTGGCCCAAGGTAGTGCAATCAAGAAAGGAATACTGAATCGCAGGACTCATCATCGCCATAACATTACCATTACCGTATGATCACAAAGAGGATACAAGCAATGGAAGAGAATACACAAAGTAAACTCGGATCACAAAGATGGGCAAGATCACCAAGCATGCCAAGTCCACAAAGGACCGAACTCTACCAAACGGTCATCGAAGTTCAAAGGGAAAAATCACAAAGCTACTAACAAACACAAAGTAAGTTAATAGGCCACAAAGGCAACACACAAAGCAAGGGAAAATTACCCAATGTCAAAGTTCAAAATTCTTTGACACGAGATAAATTTTTCAGGCAAACACTTAGTACCCATGTCACCGGATTAAATTCGAGGGAATTTTCTCCAACTTCACAATACTCTTTTCAACTATATCCCGAATGTAATGAAATCGACATCAATATGTTTAGTTCTATCATGAAAAACAGGATTTTGCAAAGTTGAATAGCGATTGACTATCGAAAATACAACCACATTTTTATCAAGAAAACCAATTTCGGATATAAGGCCCCTAAGCCAAATAGCTTCTTTAAAAGCTTCAAGAACATACTCGATTCAAGAGTAGATAAAGCAACAATGAGTTGTAGTTGAGATTTCCAACTTATGCAAGAGCCACACAAAGTGAACACATAGGAAGTAGTAGATTTTCTATTATCTCTATCATTTGCATAATTGGAATCTACATAGCCAACTAGTTTAACACCTTCAACACTTAGAGAAGGTTAATCCTACATTCACAGAGGATTTTAAATATCTTAAAAGCCATTTCGAGGCATTCCAATGAGGCATACCAGATTTGACATATATCTACTCAAGCAACTAACGCATATGCAATGTCGTCTAGTGCTAACCATGAGATACATGATGATCCTATAGCATTCGAATATGGCACATTCTTCATATTATTTATTTCAGTTTCAGTTTGGGGGTGATCCTTACTCAACACAAAATGGGAAGCAAGAGGCACATTCACAGATTTGGCATCGACATAGCAAATTTACTCAAAAGTTTTTCGACATATGGACTTTGGTTTAAAACTAGCGTAGATTTGTTTTGTCTCTAATAATATTCATGCCTAGAATTCTTTTTGCATCGCCTAAGTCTTTCATGTCAAAATTTTCACAAAGACATTTTTGAACATGCTCAATGGACTTCAAACAAGGGCTAACAATCAACATGTCATCCACATAAATTAAAAGAAATACAGGCACAGAGTCTATATTCTTATAATACAGGCAATGATCAGCAGAACTCCTTTTAAACTTTAAAGATTGCATGCATTTATCAAATCTTATATTCCATTGCCTAGGTGATTGTTTTAAACCATACAAAGCCTTTTTTAACAAACACACATGATCAGGCAATTTAGGGTCCACAAAGCCCTCAGGTTGGTGCATATAAATATTTTTGTCAAGGTCACCGTGTAAGAAAGCAGTAGTTACATCCATTTGTTTTAATTCCCAATTAAAATGAGCAACTAAAGCAAGCATAATTCTAACAGTAGTGAATTTGACAACAGGAGCAAAAATTTCAGCATAATCAACTCCCTCCTTTTGAGTAAATCCCTTAGCTACTAACCTAGCCTTAAACCTAACACCTTCAGATTCTTGTTTCACCTTAAATGCCCACTTACATTCCACTGTAACAACTAGCGTGTTTAGGAACAAGTTTCCATGTTTGTTAATTCTCGAGATTCCATCTCACTCTTCATAGCACTAATCCATTCTTTAGAATATTTTGACCTTAATGCTTCACTATAAGTCTTAGGTTCATTGCACTCAAGGGATTCAAACACATTAAAGGCAAACTCTGACATATTACAATCACCAAATTGCAATCTCTATATCTATCGGGTTTCCTAATGGTTCTTTTATTTCTATCCCTAGTGAGTTGATAATCATTCAAATCATGCATGCTATCTATTTCCTGCATATTATGCTCCACCTCATTAGGAATAATCTCATCTTGATTTTCAATAATTATATTCTCTTCGGGAGGTAATTCAGATTGATTAATAATAGGCATTTGCTCCACCTCATTTGGAGCATCATTTTCGAAATAGGAACAGTAAAGATAAACAAGGAAATTCATTTTCATTAAAAACAACATCTCTACTTATTACTATCTTAAACCCCGTTCACTCTTATTCCAAAGCCTATAACCTTTTACCCTTCGTGGTATCCTAAGAAAACACATTTCTTAGATCTAGGTTCTAACTTATCAATCCTTTGATGCACATAGCCAGACTCAAAAATTCTCAAGTTATTTAAATCAAGAGGTTTGCCCGTGAACACAAATTCGTGGCATTTCCTCCTAAGGGAACGAAGGAGACCTATTAATCAAATAAGCCGCGCATGACAAACAGCTTCTCCCCTGAACTTGAGAGCCCAGATGTGGCCAACATAGCCTCACCCTCTAAGAGAGTTCTATTCATCCTTTCAAAGAACCCCATTTTGTCAGTGTGTAGTGAACAGCTTATGTCTTTTAATACCCCAAGTAGCACACAAGTCATTCAATTGTTTGTTACAAAACTCAAGACCATTATCTGTCCTAAGAGTTTTAATTTTCTTTCCCGCTTGGTTTTCAATCATAATTTTCCAGCTTTTAAATTTGTCAAAACTTGATTTTTGTTTCATGAGTAAAACCCAAATTTTCCTAGAGTAATCATCAATTATGGAAAGAAAATATTGGTTCCCTCCATTGTAGAAACACTAGAGGGACCCCACACATCAAGATGCAAATATTCAAGTACATTAGTACACTTAGACTGATTAGAAAGAAGAAACAGAAAACTAACCCTATGTTGTTTTCCTAGCACACAAGATTCACAGAAAGGGATGGTGGATATTTTATCACTACCAAAGTGACCTCCTTTATGCAAAATTTCTAATCCTTTATTACTCATGTGACCTAATCTATTATGCCATAAAACAGATTTATCACCTATCACAGAGTTAACAGAATCAAGCACAGGTTCAGCATGACAAACATACAAGTTATTTTGTTTTTCAGCAGTAAAAATAACAAGAGACCCTTTCAGAATTTTCATAACCCCTTTACCCCATTTTCCCTCCAAACCATCATTTTCTAGAGATGCACAAGAAATCAAGTTATAACTTAAATCAGGAACATGCCTAACATTCTTCAAAGTAAACTCGAACTCAAGAAAACCTAAGGCATACATCACCGCTTCTAAACATTGCTTTTCTTTTCATTTGCCATTGACACAAAGCCATTCTCTATTTTCTTGTAGTTTGAAAACATGTTTTTAAAAGGAGTCATATGAAAAGTACAACCAGAGTCTAATAACCAATCTGATTTACACAAAGAATCAGACAACACAGAGTTCAAATATGCATAATCACAAAGATTATTAATCATGAAAATTTCACCCATTTTGCCCTCACAGCATACCATATTAGCATGATCATTTTGTCGATATTTCTTAGGTTTAGGACAATCTTTAATAAAGTGACCAGTTTCATGACAATTATAGCATTTTTAACTTTAAACCCGACTTAGATCTACCCCTTCCATTTTCAAATTTTTCTTACTTGATTCCCCATTACTTGCATTCTTTTGGTTATTAGACCTATTCGAGGCCTACCCTCACATGCATAACCTCACCGAATTTTTATTTTCCCTGCATGTTTTAAATCTAATTCCTTACTCTTAAGACCATTGATCACAATATCAAGGGTAACCTCATCTCTACCATATTTAATAGCAGATTTTACATCACTATATGAGTCGAATAGCATTTAGAAGTGCAATAGGAGTATATTCGCCTATATGTTTATCACCGTTAACTTAATGTCCGAAATAAGTTTTGTGAAAACATCTAGGTTCTCCTCAATGTCCTTAGACATATCCAATCTAAATTTGAAAAATTTTCAAGCAAAAACATTTTCTTGGGTAAAGAGGTTTCAGATATAGTTCTTCAAGTTTATCCCAAAGGGTTTTAGCAGATTCCAAAATTCCAACTTTTCTAAGCACGAGTCGATAAGTTCAAATAAATTGTGGAACATGCATTTTCGCTCATTTCAAATTTTTCTTCGTCGTGGCCAAATAAGTCCGACCAATAGCCCTAACAGACTTCTCACGAATTAAAATACATTTTATTTTTGTTTCCAAATGCTAAAATCGATTTTCCGTTGAACGGAACCAAACCATATTGAACCATACCATAGTGATTAGTAGCGCACATCCTTCACACGTAAGAATAAGACAAACGACCAAATGAAATTTTAATTTCACACCAAATTAAATTTTAATTTCAAATACCAAATGAAATTTTAATTTCAGCGACCAAATATCGAAGTAAACGCTAAGAAAATGATACGGTCAACTAAAGGAGCAACTATCACCGTAGCTTAAATTGATATCGCCCTTTACTCCGAAAAAACCTAGGATAGGGTTTCGACCTTACCCACGCGACGACGGCAATGACGGCGGCGGCGGCGGTTCGATGGTCGAACGGCGGCGGCGGCGGTTCGCTCGCCGATCTCATCGAACGGCGGCTCACCGAGATCCAAATGGCCGACCGGCGGTTTTGAACGGCGACGACTCAACGAGGCTCGATACCACCGCGAGGATCGATGTCGTCGTTTGGCTCGAAGCTGCTTCACGGTCTCGATTGATCCTTCTCAAGTGCACCACCAAGGATACAAGGGGACAAAGCCACACGCCTCACAAAGAAAGGGGATCGCACAAAGCAATGGACGGAGAAAAGCCTCACAGAGAAACAGGGAGAGGTTCAGACAAAGCCCTTCGATCTCCTCACCCTCGAAGCTACTACCAACCCTTCTATATATAGAAGAGGGCACCGACAAGAGGGAGAGATTTCTAGGTTTTCAAAGCAAACACGAGAGGGGAGGAGCGAAACTAGGGTTTCAAGGCACGGACTAAAAGAGGAAAGAAACCGAGGGTCGGGTAAGTAGGAATTGAACTGGGCCTCTCCATCGATGGGCCGAAAGTTCATGGGCCAACAATAGCAACAATTATGAACTTAAGTTCATAGGAGCCTTGTATATATATATATATATATATATATATATATATATATATATATATATATATATATATATATATATATATATATATATATATATATATATATATATATATATATATGTGTGATCAAGGCATGTACATGCATTGTCCTTTAGAGTAGATCAAGGTATGTACATACTTTGTAATGCCCTAAGAGTAGATCTATTCAGAGAATGTTTCTTGGTATAGTAGGGTAACGACTGCTATCCTCTAGAATTCAACAATCATTAGCGATCGAACCCATGATTTGCACTTTCAAGCACGCTAGAGCAAGATGTGTACATGTTATCGTGGCGTGAGGAGAGAACCTAAATTTTCTACCAACAAGACGGGTTAGACACATGAAATTTGGGCATCTCTCAACTGTGTTCGACCGAAGTTAAACAAATTTGGGCAATTGAAGAGCTCAAAACTAGCCTGGACTTACTAGCAACAGCAAAGGGCCCTCCTATTGGGGTATAATTAATGCTATATTCACCGGCACGCTTTGCTACAAAATACAAACATATTTTTTCTCTGTTTGGCCAAACCTCACAGTCCAAGCCCTCTAATGCTCTCTAATGCTATTTGCCCTAGAGCTAAAGCTTGATTCATAGTGATTAGTAGCGCACATCCTTCACACGTAAGAATAAGACAAACGACCAAATGAAATTTTAATTTCAGCGACCAAATTAAATTTTAATTTCAGCGACCAAATGAAATTTTAATTTCATGACCAAATATCGACAAGTAAACTTGAGAAGAAAATGATCTGGGTCAACTAAAGGAGCAACTATCAGCATGTGAAATTGATCGTCCCTTTACGGCGAAACCCTAGGATAGGGTTTCGACCTTGACGGCCTTGGCGGCGGCGGGATGTTTGGAAACGGCGGCCGGTTCGCTCAACGATCTCATGGAACGGCTCGGCCGAGATCCGCGGCAATGACCGGCGGTTTTGAACGGCGACGACTCAACGAGGCTCGATACCACCGTTGAGGATCGATGTCGTCGTTTGGCTCGAAGCTTGCTTCAATCGATCTCGATTGATCCTTCTCAAGTGCACCACCAAGGATACAAGGGGACAAAGCCACAGTCTCTCACAAAGAAAGGGGGGATCGCACAAAGCAATGGACGGAGAAAAGCCTCACAGAGAAACAGGGGAGAGGTTCGCACAAAGCCCTCTCGATCTCCTCACCCTCGAGCTACTACCAACCCTTCTATATATAGAAGAGGGCAGCCGACAAGAGGGAGAGATTTCTAGGGTTTCAGCAAACGTCGAGGAGGAGGAGCGGAAACTAGGGTTTCAAGGCGCCGGACTAAAAGAGGAAAGAAAGAAAGGGTAAGTAGGAATTGAACTGGCCTCTCCATCGATGGGCCGAAAGTTCATGGGCCAACAAATAGCAACAATTATGAACTTAAGTTCATAGGAGCCTCTATATATATATATATATATATATATATATATATATATATATATATATATATATATATATATATATATATATATATATATATATATATATATATATATATATATATATATATGTGTGATCAAGGCATGTACATGCATTGTCCTTTAGAGTAGATCAAGGTATGTACATACTTTGTACGTCCTTAAGAGTAGATCTATTCAGAGAATGTTTCTTGGTATAGTAGGGTAACGACTGCTATCCTCTAGAATTCAACAATCATTAGCGATCGAACCCATGATTTGCACTTTCAAGTACGTTGTAGAGCAGTATGTGTACATGTTATGCGTGGCCGTGAGGAGAGAACCTAAATTTTCTACCAACAAGACGGGTTAGACACATGAAATTTGGGCATCTCTCAACTGTGTTCGACCGAAGTTAAACAAATTTGGGCAATTGAAGAGCTCAAAACTAGCCTGGACTTACTAGCAACAGCAAAGGGCCCTCCTATTGGGGTATAATTAATGCTATATTCACCGGCACGCTTTGCTACAAAATACAAACATATTTTTTTCTCTGTTTGGCCAAACCTCACAGTCCAAGCCCTCTAATGCTCTCTAATGCTATTTGCCCTAGAGCTAAAGCTTGATTCATAGTTATCTTGAAAGTTGAATCTGTCACATTCATTTTATCACATAAGAGAGAACCAATCAATATCATTAGAATGCATGCTAAAAAAGCAGTCAATATTTACACATGTTTTTACCGCTGTAACCTGCAATGTATCGCTGTGATCTTTAACATTTAAATATACAGACAAACACAGATAGGTGAGTACGGTCATGCGACTGGGTTTGGGGTACCGAAACGGGCTGGTCTAATGATATCTTGAAAGTTGGATCATTGCAAGAAAAATTCTGAAATGACCTGGGAAAAGAAGAAATCATCAGAAGATCATGGAACGAAACTCAAAGGATATACTACAAAGAGGTCCCAAAGTCGTGGCCGGTGTTGGACGCTAAACTTAAAGTTTCTACCCGTGCACAAATAGCAAATTCGAGGAGACTTTTGACTGAATTATACTTCACCAAATTAAATGAATGAGTCATAAAAAAGCCTTACTGTCTAGTTTCTAGTAAATCAAATCGTTTGTGATTTGGAGCTTTTTAGAGAGTTATCTGCATTTAAGTGAAGATTATTCAGCTTATACGAAAATTTGAATTTATGAACTTAGTTATTGCAGATGCGTATGTATAAGATATGAAGACTCATTTGTATTTAATGCATTGAGTGTAGAGTAATCTTTTCAGTATTATAAATAACAATGTACTCAGCAAGTTTGTTCAAGTTATTCGAGTCAAAGAAAATCAGCTTAGTAATTTCCTCTTCCATCTTTTATTGTTTGTGTGAGTTTGTAAGAGCTCCTATCACCTTTCAACAGCCACAAGGAAACCGGAACCTCTGAGCTGAAAATATGCTATGTGGGTGATAGACAGACAGAACAACAAATGTACAAGTTAGAAAAATTGAAACAATTACGTAGCTTTCGCACCTGTAAAACATAAAAAGGTAACCAACATAATAAAGACTTCTCACTATATATGCATGAGTTAGGTACCAAAGAAGCTTCGCCAGACAATTACCCTTGACGATCTCTAGGTGTTTTTACAATTTAAAACAAATAAAACTATGCACCAAAACCTATATTAAACCCCACTGCTCAAAATCCCTCGGGTGAAGCCACATTTTCTCATGCCCAACATCGAAACAAAACGTGCTAACCAAATACTTAACCTTACCACCGTCCACACACCTGATTCTCATTCCAGAGACATAAAAACCATTATTAGCACCACATAACTCATACAAGCAGTTCTTTTCCACCCCTTCATCCCTCCACCACCATAACCTCGCCTCCGTAACAACCGCTGTCACAAAACACACCTGGCCACCCAGACCCTCCATCCTCACCCACCCGCTCTCTCCCCGTCCGAAAGATCAAGCCTGTACCCCTCAAACTCCCCATCTTTATACCTCATCAGTAAAAGCTCGCTGTCAGATTCTACAAACATTGGTAGCCATCACACGATTCATCGGTCTAGTAATTAATCGAACCCCTTGTATTCTTCCGCCAGCAATATCCATGACATCAATATCATTACTGCTGAACCTAATATAGAGCTTGTTACCGCAACATCTAAGTTGAGGATGCAACGGGAAAAACTCTTGATTTCCATTCTAAACCATTAACCGACAGTAATGGATCCAGTTTCTCTTGTGCATTATCAACAAGCAGTCAGTTGAAGTTGGGGTGACGTGAGAACTGCGCCGAGCCACCTCGTCTGTGCATTAATGCTAGGGAAGTAGGTCTTGTTCCCAGTGAGTATATGGATGAGGGTCGGGACTTGGCGGGTGAGATAATCAAACCCGATAAGGTGGCCGTGAGAGTGGCCTAGAAGACAGCAGATATCCGATAAGGCAGCAGGTTGGACCCGGTTCGTGAGAATGTGGTTTCTTTTTTCAGAGACGATGTAGACTACGTTGGTGGGTGTATAGTATGAAGGGAGGGAGATGAGTAAGGGGGGTTGCGAGGCGAGGAAGTGGCGCTTGCAGGACTTGGAGATTGATCGCCATGACCGGCAGACAGAGGCGAAGGATGAGAAGGTTAGAGGACCGGCGAGCCGAATGGCGATGGATTCCAGTGCGAAGTCCGGGGGATTTTGCCATGGTCTTCTTGGTTCATGCATTGTATCGGGTTGGAGAATAGAAAGATTAACTGAGGGTTTGAGGATGTTATTATGGTTTACATTGGCTATTTAATGGATTTCTAATTATTGGAAAGGAGATAGATTTTGATACGTGATATATGCTAATTAGGAGATTTGGTGTTATCTTCACGACATGAAATCTTTCAATTAATCAAAAAAAGATAATTATTTAAACTCAGAATAAACGTTTCCTATATATTATACTGAATCTGCCAACTACAAAATTTCAATGTGCAAAATCCCAGTAGTTGACAGGGTTATGTTCCTATCCGATGATACAGATTTTAAATTCAAAAATCCAAATTTTAATTTCATTTCATAGATTAACTCATTACTAATTAATAATAGATTTAGTTATAACAGGAAACTCATATTGGTAGATTTTTATGTTGAGAAAATATAATACCTAATCTCCTAGCTTTTACACGTCTCCCGTATCAATATCTATATTTTCTTCTAATAAAAAGAAAAACAATAAATATATACAGTAATACCCCAATTTGATTCACAAACATTAATTTCATTTTCTCCCTTAATTTGCCCACTAAATCTAGAGAAAGTATCCCATGGGTCGCCCCTATAGGGACGACCATTATGAACCATTGGATTCCTTGAGATATGAAAAATTTCGGATCCCAGGAGATCCACTGTTTGCAAGAGGTAATGACCTGCCCCATGGATACTTTCCCCTAAATCTAACCCAATGCATGATCCACCACCACCATGGGAGTAGCATCTCCCACCTCGCCCCTCCAAGACATGGCCATGCTCCTCGATGGACCTCTAACCTTCTCCTCCTTTGCCTCCGTCTGCCGATCATGGCGCTCAACCTCCAAGCTAGTCCTGCAAACATGACTTCGTCGCCTCCCGGCCTCCCTTATTCATCTCCTTCCCTACATTCTCTAAACCCACCAATGCCGCCAGTTCTTTTTCCTCCTGAGACAAGGTCGACAGCTTTCAGACCTCGCCCCGCTGTCAGCCCTATTGGATATTGATCCACAACCTCTTGGGCCACTCACAAACCACCTTATCGAGTTGAATAGCTCAAACAGCCAAGCTCGGTTCTCATCCATATCCCAAAGAAGACGACCCACTTCCCGCGACACAACCGGAACTCGGGAGACCGCGATCGCCACGCCGCCTCGACCTCTTCCGACGCCGCTTTATCGTGATAACTTAAGCTTCATGCAAAGATCACAACTCAATGGCTTAGAATGGCGACCAATATTTTTCGCAAAAAGCAAGGTGCTACATACGCCACATACGCCACTTACGCTTGTTCACAAGAATAAGCTCTATATTAGGTTCGACCGTAAATAGATCGATGTGATGGATATCGATGGCGACTTCGCGTTATCGACCGGTGTATAGTATGAAGGGAGGGAGATGAGTAGGGGGCGGTAGGCAGGAAGTGGCGCTTGCAGGACTTGAGATTGATCGCCATGACCGCAGACAGAGGCGAAGGATGAGAAGGTTAGAGGACCGGCGAGCCGAATGGCGATGGATTCCAGTGCGAAGTCCGGGGATTTTGCCATGGTCTTCTTGGTTCATGCATTGTATCGGGTTGGAGAATAGAAAGATTAACTGAGGGTTTGAGGATGTTATTATGGTTTACATTGGCTATTTAATGGATTTCTAATTATTGGAAAGGAGATAGATTTTGATACGTGATATATGCTAATTAGGAGATTTGGTGTTATCTTCACGACATGAAATCTTTCAATTAATCAAAAAAAGATAATTATTTAAACTCAGAATAAACGTTTCCTATATATTATAACTGAATCTGCCAACTACAAAATTTCAATGTGCAAAATCCCAGTAGTTGACAGGGTTATGTTCCTATCCGATGATACAGATTTTAAATTCAAAAATCCAAATTTTAATTTCATTTCATAGATTAACTCATTACTAATTAATAATAGATTTAGTTATAACAGGAAACTCATATTGGTAGATTTTTATGTTGAGAAAATATAATACCTAATCTCCTAGCTTTTACACGTCTCCCGTATCAATATCTATATTTTCTTCTAATAAAAAGAAAAACAATAAATATATACAGTAATACCCCAATTTGATTCACAAACATTAATTTCATTTTCTCCTTAATTTGCCCACTAAATCTAGAGAGTATCCCATGGGTCATCCCTATGCGATTTATCTAGGAACTGACGATTCCCCTGAGATATGAAAATTTCGCATCCAGGAGATAACCGGTTCAGTTTGGGTGCATGCACCGCCCCTACGGGATACTTTCCCCTAAATCTAACCCAATGCATGATCCACCACCACCATGGGAGTAGCATCTCCCGACCCGCCCTCCAAGACATGGCCATGCTCCTCGATGGACCTCTAACCTTCTCCTCCTTTGCCTCCGTCACGATCATGGCGCCAACCTCCAAGCTAGTCCTCGCAAACATGACTTCGTCGCCTCCCGGCCTCCCTTATTCATCTCCTTCCCTACATTCTCTAAACCCACCAATGCCGCCAGTTCTTTTTCCTCTCTCGAGATGTCGACGCCAGAGACCTCGCCCGCTCGTCAGCCCTATTGGATATTGATCCACAACCTCTTGGGCCACTCCTACAGCCACCTTATCGAGTTGAATAGCTCAAACAGCCAAGCTCCGGTTCTCATCCATATCCCCAGCAGGAAGACGACCCACTTCCGGCACACAACTGGAACTCGGGAGACCGCGATCGCCACGCCGCCTCGACCTCTTCCGACGCCGCTTTATCGTGATAACTTAAGCTTCATGCAAAGATCACAACTCAATGGCTTAGAATGGCGACCAATATTTTTCGCAAAAAGCAAGGTGCTACATACGCCACATACGCGACTTACAGTTGTTCACAGTAACAAGCTCTATATTAGGTTCGACCGTAAATAGATCGATGTGATGGATATCGATGGCGACTTCGCGTTATCAGACCGGTGGATTGTATGACCGAGAGGTGGGCGTTTGAACATCTTCTGGTATTTGTGAAGTCTGATAACGAACTTTTATGGATGTGGTCTAGAAATTTAGGGTTTGTGGCTTACCGGCTCCATCTTTTGGATGAAGGAGAGGGAGGGTGGGTGAGGATGGAGGGCTTGGGTGGCGGGACTGTGTTGAGCAGCGGGTGTAACGAGAGGCGAGCTTATGCAGGAAGAGTGTTGAAGGGGGTGAAAAAAGAACCGCTTATTTTGAGAACTGGGTTTGATATATATAAGTTTGGTGTAATTTGTTAAAATGTGTGAGGTACTTGCCGAAGGAGCAGCATTGGCCCGTTCCCAAGAGAATTTTCAGATTTATACTAAAAGGTCTAATATTTTCCTATACTTTTGTAGAAAAAACAATGGTAGGTGGATACTCTAACACCGTCAATCTCACTCAACTTTCCTGGAATAACATCTCAATGGTTAAGAAACATTTCCTTGATTGCATTAATTGGCGTCTAGACAATGGTTCTTCCATTAGATTTTGGAAGGATAAATGGACTGGAAATAACACTCTGGCTAGTCTCTTTCCATCGGTATATTCTCTTGCATGGTCAAGAAATGCGACGGTTCAGAGTCATAGCTTTTTTCTGAATGGAAATTTGATCTGACAACCTCATTTAAGGATATCACAATCTAATAGTAGCAGGGTGGATAAGCAAAATCTTATGTTTTTCCTTTCTTCTTTTACACCCTCAAATAGTTAAGACAACCCTAAACATGAAGCCTGACTCAGTCAGGGCGGTTCACAATTAATTCTTTTTACAAGTTTTCAATAAGGAGGGGAATCTCTTCACACTTATACAGCTTCATTTGGAATCCAGTCCTTCGAGTAAGGTGTGTGTATTTGCATGGTTATTGTCTCATAACAAACTGCATATTAAGATGCAGTTACAGAAAAAGGGTGGAAAGGAAACACAAACTTTGTATTGTAGATGCAACTACAGAGAAAGGATGGAAAGGGGACACAAACTTTGTATTGTCTAATGATGCCTTAGAGCACGCAAATCATCTTTTTTTACAACTGCCATTTATGTCGATAATATCATCAATTCTGTTGTTTGTTTGGTTACTTAATTGGTCGTTCCTCCACTAGCAAGTCGCAAAAGCTCAAATTGGCCTTAAGTGAACAAGAGCTGTAGTACAAACAAGTTAATAGAAGAGAAGATGGTGAAGAAAAAGGATCTCAAGCTCCAAATGAATTAGTGGTTTTCTTTTGTTTGCCTCGAGAAATTAGTTTTTACTTTGCATTAAATATGGGGCTGGCTTTGGTTCATGGCTACATCTTTGCCGTGAATGATGGCTATGGTCCTCTCTTCAACACATTAATTCACCATGGAGCAAGCTTCATAATATTATGCCAAGTAAAACTAAATTCTCTTTTCAAACAATTTAGATACTCCTTGTATCCTTTTGCTTTTATTATTGTCCTTTAACTTTTCTAATAATATATAAATGAGGAAGTGATCCCTTATTTTTGTTAAAAAATTTTTATTTAATGAATCTTCATATCCATTTCCTTTTTATAGAATACTTGGAAAAAAGAGGAAAGTGGTAATAAAATATAGCAACCTATGCTTTATATTATAGTGTTGAAATATAAATAGAGTTTATAATTAATTCATGGAGTATTTTGGACTTTTCAAAGGGGATAAATTTAGAAATAGATGGGGGTAAACTAAACTTTAGTTTTATAGGAAATTTTTTCCTATAAAATAATTTCGGTTAAACTTGGGATTTGTAGGCTAAAAGCCCTTTTAGAGGTGAGTATGTTTAAATTAAATAGGAGCAAAACTTTGAGTTTATAAGCAAAATCCATCTACATTTCCATATGTTGCAGCATTTATGGAGAAAACCAAAATAATAATTATTTAGGTATTTGAGTTTAAAATATTCTATACCTAAACATTTACCACCAAAAAGCAATATAGGACAAAATTTAGCAATTTATAATGTGTACATCCTGTTAAGATACAAAGCAAGTTTTAAAATTTTGATGATGTTTTTTGGCTAAGACCGCTCTACAATACATACTATCACCAATTCATGTTATGGAGAAAACCAAAAAAAGGATTAGGCATTTGACTTTAAAATATTTTGTGCCTAATCATTTTACTACCAAAAAGCAAGATAGGATAAAATTTAGCAATTTATAGTGTATACATCCTATTGAGATATAAAGCAAGTTGCTACTTAATACAAAGAAATAAAAGGACAAGTGAAATTAGGATATCCACATGATCCTAATCGCTAGGGACAAATACTAAATACTATGGATTCTTCCTCTCTTAATGCAAACATCAATGACATTGCCCGGCATCGAAGAGTAGAAGTTCTTGGGCACCAAAAGGAAGTTCTTGCTAGGGTAAACTCCCTCCCACTTCTTAAGATTTACAGCAGATGCCTTCAACTGTAGAGATCTTTCACCATCACTCACCGTAAGCTCATACCAGAAATCACTCTCCATAGAACTCGGGCGAATGCAGGCCACCGATAAATTATTTCCATTGTCATGACTATCATTGAGAAGGAGGAACAGGAGACCATTTTGTATAGGGAGTGCAAAAAATGGTATATCCTCAATATAGATTCTATACTGTTCTTCATACTGAAAACCAACCGAGTTTTGGTGTGCAGGAAAGTGAGTTGAGACTTGTTCGGGGGATCCAGAGAAAAAGCAGCTGGGCATAGGGCAGAAGCAAGGGGCATGAATGCATCTTTCTTGATGAGATGATATCTCGAAATTTGTGAGTGTTTTGTTACAACCGTGTCTGGAATAACAACATGGGAATTTGATTGATTCGATGATTTTCTCGACGCACGGACATCGACTGAATTTGACTGGCTGAAAGCAGGCCGGGCACCTGTTTTGAGGGAGCTTAGTGCAGCAGATAGAGCATGCTACATGTCCATTCTCACACTGAAAAAAAACACATCATCACTTGAAATCATATTAAAATGAATATCCAAGGATTGAAATTCCAATGATTGAGTTGCGCAAAGTAACATAATATAACAATTGCAATGAGTATGTTTATAAGCTTTTCTGGGAAAACATAAAATGACTTTTTGGCACTGGAAGGGGGAAAAGATTATTGATGAAAGCACTGCATGCTTGCAATCAAGAATTGATTATGCAATAGTAATAAAATGAATTTCTAAGTATGGAAGTTCATTTGAATGAGTTTCACCATGTAATATCAAAATGCCTCGTGTGTAAAGTACACACTTGGTATTTTGTGAATAAATGTTGATAATTACTTTACATTGGATATTTTCTATCAATTTTCCATATGTGGTTGCTAATACTTATATGCCTGCCATTTAAGTTTAATTTGAATGATCAAAGTTATAAGATAAGATCGATCCCATACAGTGAGTTTGGATAGGATTTTTTAGGAGGGAAGGGGAAGGGGTAGAAAAATTATAATGCAAACCCTTCAAATATTATGTTTGTTTACAACTTTTAATTAGTAGGGGGAAGAGAGGGGAGGGTTAATATAAGCAAATTTCCTCACTTTCTGAGGGATTGGGAGTGGAGGGATTGAATTTGGGTGTGTTTGTCAACTTCACACTCATTCAGTTAAGGCCTTAATCGGGTTAGGATTGAACCAAGGAAGGAGTGGTCTAAAGATAACCTAGATAAGGGCCTCTTGTTTAAACTGAAAAAAAACTAGTCCAATCTTGTACAAGTTCTTGCCAAACACAATTTACGTCTTATCCAAGTTAGTGCCCTTATCCAAGTTAGTGGATGAGTTGCCAGACAAGCCAAACAATCCCAATATTGCCCTTAGAGGACATAAAAAAATAAATGTTTATTAGTTCTTCAAAGGGTATATCGGTCAAGTAGCATTCCTTCTCTTTCTATTCTCCACCCTAAACAAACACAAATTATAACATACCCTCTCTTCTCATTGTCTATCCAAATCACAATTAAGTAGCATTCCTTCTCTTTCTATTCTCCGTCCTAAACAAACACAAATTATAACATACCCTCTCTTCTCATTGTCTATCCAAATCATAATTAATTTCTTTCCATCCTCTTCCTCTCCATTCCCTCCCTTGGGTTTATTTCGATCATTCCACTCTCTTACCTCTTTGTGTATCCAAAACCACCATTAGTTTATGCTTGTGTGTGTGTATCATAGAACATATTATCATACACAATTATGTTATCAAACATAATAATATCACCGGTGATGACATATAGTTCCAATTTGGCTCAAATTAACAAGAGGTAGAGCCCTAACCAAATCAAACTATAGCAAACACAATGTAAATTGTAACAACTTATTGATCCTTAAGATTTGTTTCGATAATTTTCCTCTAACTAGAATAACTATTTCAACAGAGAACAAAAATATAATAGATCCATGATACATAAAACTATCCATGAAAGAATATTGATAACATGATTTATTGCATTGATTACTCTTTAAAAACCAAGTGTCACTCATTTTTAAGATTTTGGTGACCAAAGTTACCTATCTCGATTCTTAATATCCGTAAACCGTGAAATTATCTTTTATGAGCGAGAATCGATTAGCTCACATCGAAGAACCTTTCCACAATGTCACTAGAAAATGACTACATTTACTTTCTTCAGATCAAATTCACAAAAATCTTTGAATTTTGCACTATTGATTGAATCCTCATCATGTGGTTGCTACGAGATTCTAAATGGTGGCAACAAGACCTTTGAGTTTATAGGTGAGATGGATCTAATCAACTAGGAAATGTAGATGCCCTAATAATACCATAGAGCTTCACAAATTTGCAATCATAAAGGTGTTTGGCGATGGACACCTGAAAGAATGAGTAAGTTACAAAATTTTCTAAAATTTTAATTTCCATGCTTGGCACATGACATTTGGAACAAAAGGAATTTTAAAGTAAGAGGTTCTAATTAAGTAGGGTCTACTTACCACACAGAATAAAGTTTCCAAAAAAAACATTGTATGGAGGAGGAAAGCCATATGAAGTAATAGGGTGTAAATGGATATTCAAAGAATTCACGTTTACTTAAATTAATCCATTAAAATGAATACAGATAAAAGAGACTAACATCTGAATTTACATAATTATGCGATCTGATGTGCTTAAAGACAGAATAAATAAGTAGACATTAGCATACATATATATGCAACTTTAAAGTCTGCCAACTAGGTCTTCTCCATTTACTCTTAACTACAAATTCCATAAAATTGTTGTCTAGGTTGCAGAATCCTAAATTTAAGAGAAAAATCAAAGTCTACGCACTCATCACCAAAGAGCAGCCTAAATCCCTAATCTTGAAACTCTAATCAATTTCACAACAATATGAAATCAAACCTGATACAAAGGGGGCCTCAAAGGCTTGCAGCAAATGAAGCAATCAAGAGTACCGGGATCGATCGTCATCGAAATCTCTCTATTTTGGTTCTCAACTCCGCTAGACATTTCTTCTTGATTTTCTGCAGATTTTTGAGATTTATTTTGATTCTCGCCTTCGATCGGTGATTGACTCTTTCTTTTGTTATTAGCTCTATATTCCGTCTTGTTTTCTCTTCTTCTCCAAATGTAATCCTTGCCATTTTGTTCGGGTTTCCGTCTGTTATTTGCTAGAATTACGCTTTGTTTTGTAATGAACAAAATTGAGCCACGCGTTGCCGAGAGATTTGTTTGAAGAAGTCAAAAAATAACCGACTACTCTCTTGAAGAATGAGAAAAGTCCGGTTGAACAGTGTAAACTCTCTGGAAATCCCCACTCCCATCTCCGTATCCTAATCCTAAAAAAAGCTACTTTCTCTCTGCATCCCAATTCCTTTCTCCCTCTCTGTCCCATTTCAAGATCCTCTCTCTCTCTCTCTCTGCTAAAATCAAATCTCCTATCATCTCCCAGTGCTCCTCCATCGCCTCCTCGATCAGCAACTTCCACGATTGGCAATCTCTGATCTTCCACCGCGCTCACTCTTCTCCTCAAGTTCATCTTCACCCTCTGTCTCTGCGATCGTGGATCAATCTCGACTAAACTAAACCCTAATTGCGTTGAGAGACGACGTCGACAATGAACACGACGACGGCGAACTTCGACGACGGCGGGCGGCAGACTTTTGAGGAAGGCGGCGGCGAGCTTCGAGGTCGATGAAGGCGAACTTCAAGGAGACCACAATCTCCATAAATTTCTGATTTTAGTAGGTATTCCTTTTTGATCTCACTTCCTTTATAATGTATTGACACATACTTTATTGTTTCAGCTTAACCGTCTGAATTTGCTTATAGAGGAACTTAGAGAGTCAGTGATGCAGAGATGCAGGTAATCGCAAAAGAAATAATGATAATAATAATCTGTTTTGTTAGTACCATCACAGTTGTGTCGACTCTAAATGTTTGAATCGTAATTTTTCATACTGTTTTTCTGATTCATGTTGATTTTGTATGACTCTTTAGCCCCCTTATGTTTGCTGCTTAAAGTAGTTGAACCCCAGACTTCCTGCACCCCGTTCCCAGCCAGTATTATAAATGATACTGTTTTAAAATGTGAATGAAAAATCATGTTTTAAGTGTTCAACAAATTTAGTCATTACTGTACTTAATTGTTGAGCTTGGATTTAGGGTCACATAGATAGACTCAAATCCTCACTTAGAGCTTGAAACAAGTTAAAAGAGAGATGAGTAATTGGCATTATGAACAATATTATGTACTAGATACTGTTGCTAAACTATGGAAGTACTTTTCTAAGTAAGCTTAATTTCTAGCTAATCAAGTGTTGGCAACTTGTATTATGTTAAAGAACAGACTGTTCTTCTGTTCTTTTATTCAAATTTTATAATTCACGATTCACCTATAGAAGAGGAAAAAGCTGTTTTATAGCTCTTTTCCTTGTCTGCATTATGATATTGTTTATTTTATTTGATTAAAGAAACATTAGCATCGTTGAACTGTTCACAGTAAGCTTGATAGGATAAAAGCTCTTACTTTCAGCAGCAGCTCATGTCGTGCCATAATCTTTTTTTAGCAAGACTAGTGAAGGTGTTCCACATTAAATCACTAGAACATTTCAATCAGAAAATTCATTGATTTAAGTAGTTCCTGCTTGACATTCTACTTCTACTTTTGTCCCTAACTATTCTCGGAAATTCGTTCTCACATGCCTGCATGCTCTTTTCGTATCAAGAGAGAGACTACTATGTGCTTTAATTATGCTCTGAAGTTTATTATCTAATAAAACCCTTGTTACCTTGAAGATGCAGTTGGAGTTTTTGAGCATCTCACTGGGAGTACTGAATAGCTTTTCCATGCATAACCTCATTCAGCATGGTTTTCCTTCATTAAGCATGGACATATTTAATTTCAACACCCTGGAAGAAAGAAACAAAAAAGAGAGATTCCATAATAAAGCATGCTGTTAGCTAATGCAAGCCATCTTTCGCCCGTAGATTAATTAATTTTGGAAGTCTGCGTGCTGGTGACTTGATACCCACTAGCAACTCTTTAGTCTACTTGTAGGTCACTAAGCTTGAACAATATTTTGACAGGAAAATGTCTACAGAGGAGAAAAGAAAACTTAGTTCGGGGATTGCCTCTTTATGTCCTGAATATCTTTACAAGGCATTAGAGCTTATTGCTCAGAGCCATCCAAACTTCCAATATTCAGCTGAAGAGGTGGACATTGACATTGACGCTCAGGTATTTCACTCTACCTCAATTAAAACTCTTTCGTCTTATCACTTATAATTGCAACCTAAAAATGGAATTCTTACAGACATCATTAACTATATTGAATAAGAAAAAATGTGTGTATCCCTCCACTTTTTTCACCTTAGTTTTGTAAACCCTCCTTCAACTTTCATGTTGTATCCCCTCATAACAGAAAAATAGAGGCACGGGAAAATATAACAGTTATCATGTGAACGATAAACAGGGTCAAGTAAAAAGTAATTATATCTGTAAAATAATTTGAATTTGAGTGTCCTTGTGGCGATATCAGTATTGTAAATCTATAAATAATATTATAAATATGTTAACAGGCTCGTTAAAATAGAAATTTGGTATCAGGATGTAAATGTTGGTATTTATCAGTATCATCAAGACTACAATTATGATTCTAAAATCACTATAAATAAGAAAAGCACAATTATGAATTATATTTAATAAGAAAAAGTATGTATTCCTCCATCTTCATGTTAGGTTTCTTTTAAACACGCTTCTTCAACTTTCATGTTTTATCCCTCCTTTCCGTAACTGCACAATTGAGGCACAAAGAGAAGTAATAGCAATGGTAAAACAATTCGATCATCCTGATAACTACGCCACTGTTGAAAATTTATAAATAATGTTATGAAAATGTTAACAGGCTCGTTAAAACAGAAAATTGGTATTAGGATGTAAATGTTAGTCTTTGTCAAGATTATTAAAACTACACATTATGATTCTAAAATCTGTATTTCCTCATGAAAATTAATCCATGCTAATAAGTTAAGGACTAGACATAAATATCTAGTATTGCCTCTGCAACCAAGAAGGTCTATGATTCTATTTCTTTTATGGAGGGTAAGGGGTGAAGTACTTAGAAGATTAGGGGAAATTTTGAATGAAAGTTGAGGGAAGGGCAAAAGAATATACTGAAAGCAAACACATTTTATGCTATTTAATATTTAAGTAAAACATTCATCAAGAAAACGCTTGTTTTCAATAAAATCATTATCTGAGTAACAAGTTCAAGTGCATTCATTATTCATGGGGCTCTGCTGGAAGAATCACTGTATAAGAAAGAGATTAGTTGCATAGACCATTCTTTACTGTATGTGTTTTAGAAAATACTCCTCTAATTTTTATATTTTGCAGAAAACACATTAGAAGAGAATCATATGTTGATTATGTCACCCATTTTGATATGAATTTACCCTTTCTGATGTTACCGTAAGAAAAGCGGGTTTCCAATAGTTTACTAATGTTGAAATAGAGTCTATTGTTGTTTAAGACTGATTATTTCCTGCTACAGAGCGAAATCACACTACGGAGGCTGAAGTTCTTTGTGAAGGGGGCACTGGATAATTA
The DNA here is from genome assembly GCA_012295165.1 of Asparagus setaceus. Taxonomy (NCBI): domain Eukaryota; kingdom Viridiplantae; phylum Streptophyta; class Magnoliopsida; order Asparagales; family Asparagaceae; genus Asparagus; species Asparagus setaceus. The sequence goes on from CM022708.1 coordinate 7,927,365, forward strand.
AGCCAAAAATTCTGCAACCAAAGCCAAAAATCAGTCTGCGGCTGCTGATGACATCTCAAAGCACAAGAGGGTGATATGTGATGCTCTGGCCAAAACTGCAAGAAAAAGGAGCAAAAAGCTTTCAACACTATCTTGATCCTGTTTATATTTCTACAAACGAACAGTTGCAATTACCAATAGACAGACTTGTACATATTATATGAAGAACAATATCTGTTTACAATACCTTTTTGAGATTTATCAAAGGCTCCCTAGTGGGCAGTTTCGTAGAACAAAGGCACTTTTGCTGTTTCGTTTTTAGAAAATTATTACTGTTGTCTGATGTGCAGCGTATACTTCTTGTTTACATCCCTCTTTTATAATTGTAATTACAAAAGGGTTGGATCTGTAATCCTCAATGTTCATTTTGTTCGGATGCTATAGAATCAGACGATAGCTTGTTTCTCAGTTGCCCTTTCTCTTTGCAAGTGCGGAGATTTTTCATTAATCTTTTACATATTGCATCATTGAATGTGCAATGGTAAAGTTTTTGTCCAAATAAGATAAAAATGTAAACGCATGTACGTGTATTTCCTTACTTCGCTTCAATTCAATTCTCAGCTTTTTCTTATAGTCATTCCTATTTTTACTTAAAAGTAATTGATATTTCTTTAACTATGTAACTGCTCTTCTACAGAAGATTCCAGAGTGTAGTAAACTGTTAGCCAGTGGTGCCGCGAGCGATGAGCGCGCACATTTGCCGTTGATAGAAGTTTTGTGAGTAAGTTTTCAAGCTTCTCTAACTCTTTTTCATTTTCTTTGATACTCTCTTCCACGATATGTAGATATGTGTAGATTTTTATGTTTCTCATTGCTTTTTATATCTCGACCACGAGTCACATTCAACAAATACGTACCTTTTTGTATTGCCTATTTTCTATTAGTGGCCCTGTTTTGTTTATGAAACAAATTGCAACATATAGTTCTTTATGTTTTCTGAGTTGCATATTGGGTTCTGCAATTCTTCATTATTGCTCCAACTTTCTTTTTAAGGTTTATAATCTTGACATTACTGTGCTTTTTGCTTAAAAGCTTGCAAAGGGAATTTCATATTGGACTGAATATCTACTCCTTTAGTGACTTCCAGAACATTTCTTGCCTTTTATGCTGACTTCATGCTTCGGGACTTTGCTAACTTGTTTACAACATCTGATCAAGTAGCTTGTTCCACCGCAAGCAATTAAGTAAACATGAGGAAGCTTCTCAAGCTAACTTTGCGGGTAACAGTACTCTGTAGAATGTTAGTGTGTTCCTTCTTGACATGTAATATTAGTATTGCTAGATACTCGTGATGCATTCTGAAAAATTGAGGGTTCTTTTTGTTCCAGCCGATTTTGATTAGATGATCGCTACATTCTTTGTGGTTTTACAAAACAGATTGATTTTCTTTCAAGTACTTCTACATATAAGCTGAATTGTTTTAGATATGAGCATGTGTTTGTTATAACAGAGTATAATATTTATGCTCTTTATTAGAAATAATGTGTATTACATCTCCTTGCCAGATTGTTGAAATTTGTTACTTTTTGCGTAAGGTTAAATTCCCTTGAAAATTATGATTAATGGAAATCATTTTAGAGAAATCTTCACCAATTATTTAAATAGAATTTCATTTTTTTCTTCCCCCGCGTCAGTGGGGGGCGGTGGGGGGGGTGGGTGGGGTGGGGGAGGGGGTGTATTTGCTAGTACTCATCTGAATCTGTAAGTTGTTGAACAGCATTCATCTAATTTGTAATGTCTGAAATTGATAGGGAACTTGTAAAACTCTCCTGAATTCAACCTTTGTGAATGCTAAAAAACTATCTACGGCCATTATATTATTTCTTGGCTTCTTTCTGCAGCGTGCATGATATCGACAGTCCATTTAGTTCCTTTTCCCCATTTCAGACGCTTCTTTCTCAATTCTAGTCTCATTTCGTAAATCTTGTCTTCTCGTTCTTTTGATTTTTAGCTTTGTAGGATTTTATGATTTGATATGTTCAATATATATTCTTGAAACATAAAGACTCAACGTGACACATGATATCTTTCATGTGGGTCACAAATATAAACCTCAAGCAGTATGGAACTTCTAGGGCAGACAGAAGTAGTCTTTATAGTTCTTGCGAAAGAAAACTTCTTTAAAATGTTTAGCTCAATCATTTGTGCTCTTTTTTTCACATTCCTAATATTATCACATAAGTGCCCTCTAAAAATAGTTGTGGGATATTGGACATTGTTCACGAGATAGTTGAAGGTTTTCTCTCCTTGAGCACTAGGTGTCCAACCTTAATGCAGGCGCCTGTGTGGCAAATGAAACAAAAATTCGGTGCTAAGGTTACTTATCTGTACTGTCATTATTATTACCACCATTATATCGTGCCCAATATCGTTAAAAATGTTTGTGATTTTGATTTTCAGATTTTATTATCAAATCTCAGAATCACACTTTCCCCGTTGACTCTGGCTGTGATAATCCAAACCAAGTTAATTATACTAATATCTTAGGGATTTGAAGTTTATTTATTTAATTCCTATTGTGTATTGTTTAGTCCAATTTGTTTTAATTAAATTAAAATTAAGCAAATGGTAATTCATTTGAAAGTTATATTTGAAATAAACCATAATCGATCAAACTTGTCACACAAGTATATATATATATAAGGTTTGTATATAGAGCTAATACTAAGGAGGAGAACTCACTCTCGCCAAGATCAAAGAGAGGTCCTTTGACGTCATTTGAAACTTGAGACAAGAGTGAGGCAATCCTCCGAAGTCAACTTGTCACACAAGTTGTAGGCGTTAAAATTGCTTATCAATACCCAAACAAGACTTCGTAGCGGTGGGTTGACAACCGGCGATCCATCCGCGGCCTGACCGAGCAGCCGTCGGCGTTCATCGCAAAAAAGCGCGCAAAGCGAGTCGTGAACCCATGAAGTGAGTGGCGAGGTAACAACAATGAAAGCGGCGTCGTGGAGAAAACCGGCAACGAAGCTCAACGAGTGAGTTAAGCAACGTTAGGCGAGGTCAAGCGTACTGTCCGTCGATGCAAACGAACCGCTTGAGCTCAAAGTTGATCGGACCGGACTTCAACACACAAGCGACATCAGAACAAAACTAAGCCGGGAAGACCAGAAGAATCGCGGCGTCGGCGGAGAAAGCAGGCTTAAAAGCGGCAGCGGCCGTGAGCCGGCGGCACCGACCAAAATGGCCAAGGTGGCTCGACCACTTTGGCCGAGCCACGGCCAACTTAGGTGCCTCGACAGTAGAGGAGGCTCGGCCACTGGTGAGCCACCTTCGTGGTAGAGGCCTCGGCCAAGTGGTAGGTGGCTCGGCCACCATGGCCACTGTGACAGGTGGCTCAGTCAAGCCAGAGCCATACATGTACTTCTTTGTATAAATAGGGGGTCTTGCTCATTAAGGGGATTTTCGATTTTGGAGATCCGGGATTTGAGGATTTGGCTTTGGCTTTGGTGAGATTTTGAGGTTTAGAAGAATTCTCCACGAGATCCACGGCAGATCAGCGCCGTTCGAACACCGGGCATCAAGTCCGATCGGCGTCAGTCCACAAATGGCGGGGTAAGAAACTTCGAGTCGAACTCTGAGATACCCTCTAGGTTAAGCTTGATCTTAATCTCGGGGATAATGGCCTGATTTCTCCTTGTAGATCTCACCGCCCGCATCCTCTCGCCGTGAGTGTGATCCCATGGCGATCCTCTCGCCGTTGAGTGTGATCCCCTCGGTAGCTTCCTTTCGTGAAGGCGAGCCCCTCGTCTGTAGTTCGAACCGGGTTTACACCGGGATCGGGTATGCGGTGGTCAGCGGACGAATAAAAGTCCCGAGCAGACAAAGAACATAGCGAGGATCGGGAAAATAGATCCCGTGTTTGTTCACAAAGGAAGAAAGTTGTAATTTTCGTTTTCATTGCGCTTTGAAATAAAGGCATTTCTTTTGTTTGAAATTTTGTTGTAGGCCAGCGAAGGCGTAAGCAAGTTCAAGCGAGCAATGAATAACAAACCAACTTTCCCCTGAACAAAGGCGACCACGGTGGGAATAGCGGCTTCAACAAAGAAGCGTCGTGTCGCCAGCGGATCCGATCCGGTCATCGAGGAGTCGAGTTCGAGTTGACCGGAAAGTATGAAGAATACCTCTCCTCCTCGTCGAGATCCGTTCCCCATAAGTCCAAGATGGTCTCCGTTGCAAGGAAGACCGATCGACCTCCAGTCGAGGAGAAAATCCACCACCGTAACAAGACTTCGTAAGCGGTGGGTTGACAACCGGCGATCCATCCAGCAGCGACCGAGCAGCCGTCGGCGTGATTGCCGCAAGCATAAGCGAGTCAGCGAACCCATGTGAGTCGGTGACGTCTGGCAATGAAAGCGGCCGTCGTGGAAAACGGCAACGAAGCTCAAAGGCGAGTTGTAAACTCAAACGTTGGCGAGAGATCACCGTGCTTAGTCCGTCGATGCAAGCGAACCGTTTGAGCTCGAAAGTTGATCGGACGGACTCGAACACAACGCGACATCAGGAGCAAAACTAAGCGGGCCAGAAAGAATCGACGAAGAATCGTGAGAAACGGCATAAAGCGGCCGAGGCGGTGGGCAATGACGGCACCTCGACCAAGTGGCCGGTGGCTCGACGCTTTGGCCGAGCCACCTCGACCAACTTGGTAAGTGCCTCGACCAGTGGCCCACTTTGGCCGAGCACTCGTGGTGGTAGGCAGCCTCGGCCAGTGGTAGGTGGCTCGACCACCATGGCCGAGCCACCTCGGCCAACTTGAAGTGGCTCGATGGCCGAACCACTTGGCGTGGCCTGCTTTTTTTGTATAAATAGGGGGTCTTGCTCATTAAGGGTTTGGTTTTGGAGATCAGGGATTTGAGTTGGCTTTGGCTTTGGGGCGGGATTTTGAGGAGTTCCAGAAGAATTCTCGAGATCCACGAGATCAACGCCGTTCGAGCGCCGTGATACAAGTCCGATCGGCGTCGGATCCACAAATCGGGGGTAAAACTTCGGGTCGAACTCTGAGATACCCTCTAGGTTAAGCTTGTCTTAATCTCGGGGATAGCGTGATTTCTCCTTGTAGATCTCACCGCGTCCCTCTCGCCGTGAGTGTGATCCCGCAGCGATCCTCTCGCCGTGAGTGTGATCCCCTCGAGCCGTTTCCTTCGTGGCGAGCCCCTCGTCTGTAGTTCCGAACAGGGTTTACACGGGATCGAATTGTGCGGTGGTCAGCGGACGAATAAAAGTCCGACACGCAGACAAAGAACCCGCGCGGATCGGAAAAGAGATCCTCGTGTTTGTTCACTAAAGGAAGAAAGTTGTAATTTTCGTTTTCATTGTACGCTGAAATAAAGGCATTTCTTTTGTTTGAAATTTTGTTGTAGGCAGCGAAGGCTGTAAGCAAGTTCAAGCGAGCAATGAATAACAAACCAACTTTCCGCGAACAATGGCGACCACGGTGGGGCCAGCGGCTTCAAAAAGAAGCGTCGGTATCGCAACCGCGGATCCGATCCGGTCATCGAGGAGGTGAGTTGGCCGGAAGAAGTATGAAGAATACCTCTCCTCCTCGTCGAGATCCGGTTCCCCATAAGTCCAAGATGGTCTCGTTGCAAGGAAGACCGGGCCTTTCGAATCGCGGCGAAAATCCACCACCACGTCAAGGCTGAACAGCGGTGGTTCCGGCTAACGCGGCCAAATCTTGAACCCTATCTCTGCGAAGTCGATTCCGCCAATGCGTTGTGACTCTCTCAAGAGAGCCCGTCGAGCGGCGTCGGCTGAAACAATTAGCCAGTGAAAGAGTCAATGGATGGGGTCGCTATGGCGGATCTAAGATCTAAGTTGACTCGAGAGGCTGAAGTCGAGATCGTAGCGATTCCTGGTGCGAGCGAGATGGGTCCGAGTCCGCGAACCGTTCTACACTCGAGGGCGTATCCGGGCCGCGGCGGCGCTCGCGCAGTGCAACAAGCGGAGTGAGGAGTTGAAGAGGCGGCCAAGAAGTCGTCGACAAATCGGCTAGCTTGGCCCAAGTCCGTCGAGCTTCAACTCAAGCGAACCCAACATCAAGCCTAGCTCGCGTGAGCCAACTCCTGCTCCTGCTCAAATCGAAATTGTGAGCACCTCAACAAAGTGGCATCGGCCGAAGTTACCTCGGTGTCCACCCAAACTTCGTGAAGCAACTCTGCCACGACGGGCTTGGCGTTAAGGATCGCAGGTCCGCTAAAGGAATCACGGGTCACTCACGATCACGAGTCGCACCACGAAACTGCTTTCGCGCGGGCTTCAAATCGAAGTCCAGAGCCCGTCGAGGATTCACACTCGCGAAGCGTCGTGGGCGAGTGACTTATGAAAGGCCTATTTGTTCTCGGAAGAGCGCTCTCATCGGCGATGACAACGTTATACACGAGAAGTCGTGCCAACCACGATAGGTTGCTCGGTATTCATCCGCGAGGTTGTACTCGTCTTTGGGGTACAAGTAAATCGAAGAGCGAGAATCAAACATGCCTTGCTTGTGCTCGAAGCGATCAAAGCGGTGTTATCAGTGCAAGCTGCGCTAAAATGACTTCGGAAAAGGCGTCGGTCTTTGATAGGCTCGGCGAAATGCGAACCAAGTCAAGGCGGCCGTGAAAAGATGGGCACCTCCGGGCGATGAATTGCCGAGTGTTACCATCAATATGACCGCGAAGGGGCGTCGTCGCGTGCGTTCGACATCATAGCGAATGGCTTCGATTGCGGTCGGGACCTGTAAACGACCTATTATCGCAAGATGCGAGAAGGATTACCCTCGAGCGATGAAGTGTCGGATCTTGGCTCGCAATGGCTTCGATAATACAATTTCGGCATAGGACAACCTCGCGGCGTTCATGATCGGCGCGGAACAAGTGTCCCGGATGCTTGAAGAGGCCCTAACCAAGCAAAAGGACAACTTTAAGCTTGAAATGGGCGGCCATCACGGCGGATGAGAGCAATGCATGACCAAGATCCGGCGATAATGAACCACCAAGGTGAGCCAAGTCGTCATAATAATGTCAACTGAATAGCGACGGACGGAAGGAGGCCAAAGCGTAGATGATCGTCTTGCTTCGGCAAAGCGCTGGCGATAACACCGTCATTCCTCCCGGGTTTGCGACGGAGCGTGGGGAAAATGAGAAAATAAAAGACCTCGAGAGCAAAATCAATACTTTGATTTCCGTTCAAGAGGTAAAGAAAACGGTATACCATGTCCTTACCCAAGGGAGTGGGAATCAATCCGTATGACAAATTCAACCTCATCAACTTTACACGTTTGGCGGAAGGGATCACCACTGACGACTTGATCTACTTCAAGTCTCATCTAGGCGTTATCACGGCGAGCCCTTGATGGTTGGTCATTCGTTAGCACCCGCCATTGGTTCGCCGATTGGTACCGCCGTCTCAAACCGAGGCGTTAATAGGCTGGGATGATATGGAGGCCATGTTTCTCACCAATTTCTTCGACGATGACACGGTATCCATCGGGTCTTTGTTGGACGAAAAGAAAACGGGAAGCAGATGGATAACCGTCAAGAGGTTGAAATAAGGCAATGTGCGAGACCGATCGGAGAAGTTCATTCTCCAAACTTGTCATAGCAACTGTCATTAGGCGTGTTGGAAGCAATGGGAAGCTGCACGTCGAGACACGGAAAGATTTAAGGATACGTGGAGAGCAAGCGGCGATTCGAGAGGAGGAGAGGAGAGAGGTCCCTATGGTGGATGCTCACAAGCGAGAACTTTGTCCCCGTGGCAAAGGTAAAGCGCCGGCGAAGTGCGTAGGCGCTAATCAAGCGTTGGCTGCAACCACAGCGGCGGTCGCACAAGCGTGCACCACGACAATCGCGCCTCAATGCGCCAACAAACTCGAGTCGAAACCATCGGTTCGAGGTTTCCCAAGACTTACTCGTTCAGGGCGAGGAAGTTGGAGCATCTTCAAATACCTTACGGAAAACAACAAAATCCGGTTGCCCCAATTGTAAACGAGAGGCAAACAAGGTTCTGAGATCCTAAATCTTGTGCTTACCCGAGGCGGTACATCATCCTACAAAGTTACCATCTCAGGACAAGATTAGGGCCTTGATCGATGTTGGAGTCATTACTCCAAAACCCTCTAAAGAGAAGAGGTGGGTGCAAATGCAGTCTCTATAAGCCGGATCGGTTCCTTGGATTGGTTCCAGCAAGCGCCGGTTGTGAAGGTAGGAATGAAGATGGTGAATGAAGATCCTCACGAACAGCGTAAGAAGGGGCTCGTCTGCACCGCGGCGGCAAAGGAGAAATCCTTTGGGTCCACCACGACTTCTTTGAAGGCGATCGATGGACTACATCCTCGGCCATAAAAGTCCAAGGGAAAAGGCAAGCTATGTCATCTTTGCCCGGCAATTCGAGAGAAGGATGATGAAAAAGTATCCACCTTCAATTTCGGGAAGAAGCGGGGAAGTCTTCGCTACTAGGAGTGGACAAGAATACTCCTACAAGTATCGGACACTCCAAATCCAAGCGCTAAGACAGCGGTGGGGGTGACCACGACTCCTCTCACTGCGTGCGAGAGAAAGCGGTTGAAGCAAAGGAAAGCGACCTGAGTCGGGGAAGCTCAACTCCGGCGATCCGATTCAATGCTTGGGTGTGAGGGATAGGCAAGAACATCGAACTCTCCATGTTTGACGTCATGGCCGGTTAGCGAACATCGGCGAGAATAACTCTCACGAGTTGCTCCGATTGTCAAAGAAACAGGAAGCTCTACAAGCTCACGGTGACTCACGAGGTGTTTCTCACTTTCGAGATCAAGCGATTAGGAAGAATCGCACAAATGCAACTTGGCAGCCAAGCACTTCCCATTACTTTTACAAAGGAGGATATCTGAGGCGAGATTCAAACACGATCGGCGCTATACTTCACCGGTATATTGGCTCTAGTGAAGTTAACAGGATCCAAGTCGATCCGGGTTCATTTATGAGCATTATGCCCTGCGCCTCATGTATCACCTTGGAATCCCGCGATGGTATCAGCGAACACAATCTATGGGTTTAACACCCGGTAGTCTCGGCGCTTGGTAAAATCGGATAAAGTGCCAAATGGGGATTTAAAGTCGAAGTCACGCTATGTGATTGGCCGAGACTTCCTATAACTTATTGTTGGGTCGACCTTGGATCCCGCGGTAACGCTATAGTCCCATCTACTCTTCATCGCTGTCTCAAATATGTAGACACTAATAATGAGGTTAAGACGGTGGTCGCGACAAACAAACCGCTTAAGGGTAGAGAATTATTTTATCGATTCTCTCCTCTACGTAATGAGTCCAAATCAATCATCGGCCAAGGCACCACGCGGAAGAAGGCGATACCGGGCTTGATTATAGTGGTGGTTTTGTTTTAAATGACATTGTACCCTTGTAATCAATCTTGGCGATGAAGAATCGTCGGATGAACATTGTAATTGGCAAATTGCCGATGAATCAATAAATGACGATTTAGAGTACCCTTTGTCTTTGAATGATGTAATGGCAGTTTATATAACGATCCGAGTTGCACTTACCAACTCGGTCTTCTTGCTTTACACAAAAGCAATTCCAAGACTCCTTTGGGACAACACTCGCCATCCCACCTAAGATCAAGTAGTGAAAAGACTTGGTTTACAAAAGGAGATGCGCTTCCAAATCAATCATTTCTTAGAAGAAGATGAAGATGACAACGGCCTATCCTCAACACATTCAGATATAGTCCGAGACACCGGGTATCATGAAGAAGTGGGGTACGACTTGACACAAGGAGAAGGTCTATGTTTCGGCGAGGTCCTCGAGTCCCTCCTAAAGCGCATATGTCCCAAAAGGAAGCCGATAACTACTATGTATTTAGAAGGGGATTGGGATACCTAATCCTCCTCGAAGATGAATGCTCATGGCTAATTGATGATAATCCACCGATGAGGGAGACGACATTCGCCCGATTCTTCGACTTGGGATTCGACACCACTCTGAGAAGCTTTCAAGGCTTTGATGTCAAATATGGCTACGGTCGATCCCGCTACTATTGAGGGTGATGAAGATATGCCAACATGGGAAGACCCATGGATCCATCAATCAGAGAGCAGCTTTGGGGATAGATTCAACAAAGAGAACCCCTACTAAGGACGAGGTAGCCAAAGCTAATATGGGTGATGAGGAGCATCCTAAGCTCATAAACATCAGTAATACTCTTCCCCTAAGAAAAAGGAAGAGTTGATCGCCCTAATCGGGGAATATATCGATGTATTTGCACGGGCTACGAGGATATGCCAGACTCGACCCTAATGTGGCGTACACATCGCCAACATCAACGTGGATGTCAAACCCGCCAAGCAACCACAAAGATGGTTTCGCCCACAAATCTTGCGTGCAATCGTCGACGGTGAAGAAACTCATAGAATCGGATTCATCGAGGAAATTCAACATCCGGATTGGGTGGCTAATATAGTCCCGGCCATGAAGAAGAATGGTTCGATCAGATCCTGGTCGACTACGAGATCTGAACGCCGCTTGCCCAAAGACGACTTCCTCTTCCAATCACCGATGTCATAGTCGACAATACGTGTGGATTTGAAAGAATGTCGCTCATGGATGGTTTCTGGTATAATCAAATCAAGATGCACCCCGATGACGCCAAACACACGTCAAGCCCATCGGTATATTTTGCTACACGGTCATGCCATTCGCTTGAAGAACGCCGACACAACATACCCGAAAGCAATGACGGAGATTTTCCAAGATCATCTCCCGAAACGGTCGAATGCTACGCCGACGACTTTAGTCGTAAAAGCCGTGACAAAGAAGATCACATCAAAGATCTTAGAACGGTATTCGAGCTCATGCGAACTCATCGCCTAAAGATGAATCCCGCCAAATCCTTCCTTGGAATGTCCAAAGGGTGTTCCTCTGCCACTCCTAAAAGGAATCCACGCCGACTCGACAAAGTAAAGGCGATTCAAGAATTGTGCTCCAGAAATCAGAGAACTCGGGGTTACAAGGACGACATGACATCCGACGGTTCATATCGAACCTATCCGAAGTGCCACCGCTCTCCAAGTTGAACAAGAAGGGCGGTCGCTTATTTGGGACGACGATGTCGAAAGCGCTTGAAGAGATAAAATCGATTCGCTAAACCTCCCGTTCTTGTTGCACCGCTAGCCGAAAACCGCCTCGATCTACGTTAAGGCAACGGATCACCTGCTTTACTCGCCAGACGACGACCAGCCGGGTCAACGCAACGTGCGCTGTATTACCCGAGTCAACATTGGTCGGCGCCGAAGTCTCGATACCCAATGGTCGAAGCAAGGTTTTGCATTAGTGTTCGCATCAAAATGCGACACTATTTAGTCGGACGACGATTTATGTTATCTCTAACGTGAACCGTCCGAATATTTATGACCCACCGGCTTCAATGAGTTGGCGCTGGCTTAAATGGGCCTTGCTCTTGTCCCAATATGACTTGCACTTCAAACAACAAAAGTCGGTCAAAGGACAAGCGATTTGCGATCTCTTGGCTGCCAACCCGACAACGGACGCAGTGAAGCTATATGATGATCTCCCGGATGAAGTTCAGGAAGTCAACACTACATCGCACCAACAAATATGGCGATTGTATTTTGACGGAGCTTCTCGGGCCACTAATGTGGCAAGTACCCCCGGATGTTCTAAAATCTCCGCTGGAGTCGGAGTTGTCTTGATTTCCCCGGGGAATCATGTCATGCCCCGTGCTTATTCACTCACCGAACCCTGTTCCAATAACGTAGCCGAATACAACGCGCTACTTATCGGACTTAGCTTCGCCAAGGCCGGGGTCAATATCTCAAGCATACCGGCGATTCACAACCGATAGTTAAGCAGTTCGTGGTGACTACGAGGTCGAAGCGGATCTAATCCCTATCATCGATAGTCGTTGAAATGGCGGACTCATTCAAGAGTTCTTCATCGAATATATTCCACGCCCAAACGCCACGCAGATGCACCGGGCGGCGCTAGTGCGTCGCACAACCTTCCGAGACCAGCAATTAGTTACGGTCGACTCACCAACTCGCACTCAATATATAATGACGCATAGAAGACAAAGGGATGGTGTCCAAAGAGGTACATGCAACCCAAACCAAGTTGGAGCCCCGAGATTGGCGCCTTATCATCGACACGCCTTACATGGTATTCTACCAAGACGGAAGAGAGAGTCAATCCGCAAGAGCTCCAAGATTCTTTTACATACGTAAAACCCGGATGCTATATCGTCGGGGTACGATGGTCTTTACCGATGCCTCTCAAACAAAGAGGCGTAAGAGGTCCTTCGAAGCACACGAAGGTGAATGGTGCGCACTACCGGTCCCAAGCTCTACGAGCGAATCGAGAATGGGCTACTTTGGCCCACGATGATTAATGACGCAGAGCACGCCGAAATGCCATGCGGTCAAATTCACGCTAATTATATGCATCACCGCCGTAGCAATGCATCCTTCTGCCACATCCCCGCCATTCGAGACATGGGGAATGGACGCTGTAGGTCCCATTTTTCCTCCTCGGTTAAAGGAGATCGGTTTATTCTAGCGATCACCGACTACTTCTCCAAGTGGGCTGAAGCAACTAAAAAGAGGTCAAGGCGAAAGTACCGCCGCCGATTCATCAAACACCATGTCATCTATCGACATGGTGTCCCAAGACGGATCGCATGACAACGGTTCCCAATTCATCGCAATTCCTTCATCGTTTTTGGCGAAATTCAAGATACAAGATGTCTCGCCGACGACCATAATCCATAATGGGTTTATAAATTCAGATACAAGATGTCTCGCCGATAATCCAACGAATGGGTTAGCCGAGGCGCTCAACAAGACGATAATCAAGATTTTGTCGGGCTTGTGAAGAATAACAAGCCAGACCGACGATAAACTCGAGAAGCACTCGGGCATATCGCACAACGGTACGATTTAACAGAGCTACCCCGCACTCTCGGTCTACCGTGTGAAGCCTTGGAAATCCAGATTCCGCCACTCCGCCTTTGCAAATGTAGATGACGACCAAGAACAACATCAAAACGCCTCAAGAGCTTGAGATGTTAGATGAGAAGCTTGGAGGCTCAACAATGCATTGAGTTCTATCAAGCTAGATGTCGAGGGCTTTCAACAAGAAAGTTCGACAGAGAACCTTTAGGAGGGAGATCTCGCCCCGCCGCTAGACGGCCGATAATCCTCACCTCTAAAAGAAAGGTAAATCAACCCAATGGAAGGACCGCTTATAATAGACACCGCCTATTCAACGGTGCATATCGCCTTATCATAACGTATCCTGACCGCAATTAATGCCGATAAATGGGAAGTTTCGAAAAATATTATCCTTACATTCGTGATAACCCGCTTTGATGGGAAGTTCTAAAATATCTCACTCATATTCATGAGGATAACCCTAAATTATTGTGTTTTCCTCCAAAATTCTCACCGATCATTCATTGACTGGGCCCACTAAAATCTCCTCGTCCAACCACCAGAAATTCCCCTCGATTCCTTCCACTTAACGAGGTTCACTTTCGACTCGTTAACAATCCTACAAAAGCCAAAGCTATCCATACCCTTCCAAGATTCTGAGTGGAGACCCCACTCTTAGTTTCTCATCGGAAATAGAATACATTCTTCCTTTTCCACCTTCACCGAGATAGGACATATCCTTCCTCTTCGTAAGCAAGAGATAGAATACATTCTTCCTCTCTTGTCTTAGATTCTGAGTGGAGATCCCACTCTTAGTTTCATCTTTCAAGATTCTCAAGATGGAGATCCCATTTTCAGTCTCTTTCACTGAAACAGTCAAAAATCCTTCCTTTCCAAAGACTGAGATAGGAGACAAGATCCTCCTTCCTCTCCATCAATAAGAGATAGGATACAAAACCTTCCTCTCTTATTTCAAATTGGAGACACTGGAGATAGGACACAAAACCTTCCTCTCCACCGCAAGAGATAGGATAAACCTTCTCTCTTGTTCATCCCTTACCCGAGATAGAGACAAGATCCTTCCTCTCCACCTTCGAAATAGAATACATTCTTCCTTGTCCCACCTCAATCAATCTTAACTGGTTCAACCCTTCTCCGGTCAAAGAAGGGGCCAAGATTCATCTTGGGGTATTTTATCCCAAGCCTAAGAAGGATAAAGCCAACGCCTCACACGCTGTCGGGTTTAGTCTTTCTCCGAAGAAGACACCGTGAGTTCGACTCGGGCATTTTATCCCAAGCCTAAGAAGGGATAAAGCCAACGCCTTACACGCTGCTGTCGGCTTAGTCTTTCTCCCATTGAAGAAGACACCGTGAGTTCGATTGGGGCATTTTATCCAAGCCTAAGAAGGATAAAGCCAACGCCACACGCTGCTGTCGGTAGTCTATTCCCTGATAATAGACCTTTGTCTATTCAAGCGGTGCATATCATATATCACTGCGACGGCCAATTGATTAATCTTAGATAAGCGGAAGTTTACGAAAAATATTATCCTTAATACATTCGGGATAACCCGTTTTGATGGGAAGTTCCTCAGAAAATATCTCACTCATATTCATGAGGATAACCCTAAATTATTGTGTTTTCCTCCAAAATTCTCTCACCGATCAAATTCATTGACGGTGGGCCCACTAAAATCTCCTGGTCCAACCACCGACAAATTCCCCTCTCGATTCCTTCCCGAGCGAGAGGTTCACTTCAGATTACGGTTAACAATCCTACAAAAGCTAAAGCTATCCATACCCTTCCAAGATTCTCGGTGGAGACCCCACTCTTAGTTTCTCATCGGAAATAGAATACATTCTTCCTTTTCCACCTTCACGGAGATAGGACATATCCTTCCTCTTGAAGCAAGAGATAGAATACATTCTTCCTCTCTTGTCTTAGATTCTCAGTGGAGATCCCACTCTTAGTTTCATCTTTCAAGATTCTCAAGATGGAGATCCCATTTTAGGTCTCTTTCCTTTGGAAGCAGTCAAAAATCCTTCCTTTCCAAAGCAGGAGATAGGAGACAAGATCCTCCTTCCTCTCCATCAATAAGAGATAGGATACAAAACCTTCCTCTCTTATTTCAAATTCGTGAGCACACGGAGATAGGACACAAAACCTTCCTCTCCACGGCAAGAGATAGGATACAAAACCTTCCTCTCTTGTTCATCCCTTACGGAGATAGGAGACAAGATCCTCCTTCCTCTCCACCTTCGGAAATAGAATACATTCTTCTGTCCCACCTCAATCAATCTTAATCCGGTTCAACCCTTCTCAGGTCAAAGAAGGGGCCAAGATTCATCTTGGGGTATTTTATCCGAAGCCTAAGAAGGGATAAAGCCAACGCCTCACCGCAGCGTTGCGGTTTAGTCTTTCTCCGATTGAAGAAGACACGAGTTGATTACGGGGCATTTTATCCGAAGCCTAAGAAGGGATAAAGCCAGCGCCTCACCGCAGCGTTGCGGTTTAGTCTTTCTCCGATTGAAGAAGACACGAGTTGATTAAGGGCATTTTATCCGAAGCCTAAGAAGGATAAAGCCAACGCCACACGCGCGTTGCGGGTAGTCTATTCCGTGATAAAGACGAAGCCTCATTACTCAACATCGTAGCATTAAGTCTAGAAGAGTTTCATTCTTTAGCACAACGTTGTGTGTGGAGCAGTTTAGATAATCTACATGCTAGCCCAACTCAAGCGGTAGTTGGTAAAGGCTCATCAAACCCGTTGAAGGTGGGGTTGGCCAATAACCCTAAAGTCAACGCCTTACACGCTGTCGGGTTTAGTCTTTCCGATTGAAGAAGACACGAGTTCGATTAGGGTACATCATCCGAAGCCTAAGAAGGGATTAAGCCAACGCCTCACCGCAGCGTTGCCGGCGATCTCTTGCCGTAAAGAGTACCAAGCCTATGTATTCAATGTCATAGCTACGAGTCTAGAAGAGTTTCATTCTTCGGCCTAGCGTCACGTCTTGGAGCGGATCTGGACAATCCGCACGCTAGCCCAATTCAAGCGGTAGTTGGTAAAGGCTAATCAAATCCGTTGTGGTGAGGGTTTGCCAAAATCCTATAAGTATTATGGTTAATTATTTACGTGAAATAAAAGAACCATAATAGAGCACAAAAGAGGACGAAATATGTTTTGCTTTAACTCGGATACTTTATTGAGGAAAGCTTGTTGAAGTTCCTCCGGCTCGGCCACGAAAGTCTCCTCGGCGCCATTAAGGGCCTCCATGATCTCCTTCTTGATGTCAACCGGCTTACGCCCGAGAGTTCAAATTCCCGAGACACGGCTGCGAGTCTTTTCTTTGTTGGCCTTCGTCGGCTTCAAGGCGATCGGGCTCTCCCTCGCCGCTTGAAGCTCTGTTCGAGCTCTACTATCCTCGCTTCTCCAGCGTGACACAAGACCAAAATGTCCCACGGAAGATGAAGCTTACAGCGGCTGATCTCAAATGATGCACGGCCTGTTGCATTTGAACTTGAGTCGGTATGCGCAAACATCCGGAAAGGCCAGTGTCGAGGCGAGCCTCGATATATGTGGCGAGCGGCTACTTCAAAATCTTGTAGACTTTGGAGCTTAACCTCTAAATGGTGAAATCATCGACAAGGTGGCACAGGCGGACTCAATCTTCGGATATTCTCCCATGCCCTACTCCAAATAGGATGGCAGTATAAACTAATTCACGGTTCTTAGCGAGAAGTTCTGGAGAATATTACCATATTCTTAAGGATAACTTCGATAACCCTTAACTTCCTCCCAGGGGAACCTCAAAGAGGATAAATTGGCCAATTCGGCGGTGCTTATGTTGGCGGACAGGCGTTCAACCTTGAAAGAATTCCTCGGCTGTATCAATCTGGATTCATGCGTGCCACAAGAAGGCCAACCGATCAACGATGCAGGTGGGATAAATCCCAAAAGAATTCCTCCCACCGAGGATAATTGTGCTCCAACAAGGAGTAATATGGCGGCGCGCCAACCAGCGTCGTCGTAGAAGGATTCACCGATCAGCGGTTGGATCCACTTGAGATCGCATGCGCGGTCAGCAGCGTTGCACTCACCGATTGAAGGCTAAAACCCATATAGTTTGAAGCCAATTAGCGTCGTAGTGAAGAATTCCCGATCAACGGAGGAATCTCGAGGGTCAATGGGCGATAATCCACCGACACGAGTCAACAATAAAAGGAAACTTAATTAGCTACGTCAAATTCCAACAACGGTCAAGCAATAAATACGAGCATAACACCCACAGGGATCCTACAAAGCGGAGAACACGAGAGGATTGGAGGAATCAAATCTGGAGCCAATCTCAAAAGAAATTTATCTACCGACTTACGGTCAAGATCTCGACAGCGGTCGGACAAAAATGCGATGCAGTAATGCTTTCGGCAATCCTACAAAACCTTTGGAAAGGCTGAAGGGAGATGAGAGATCAAGCGCCAAGGTCATTCGTAAGTCCTATCCGCCAACTAAAGGGTGAAGGGCTCATCATGTCAAAGCATCCCGGACTCATCAAGAATCGAGGCGAGGCGGCTTTGGAGAGGTATCTGTGGCGTTAAAATTGCTTATCAATACCCAAACAAGACTCGTAAGCGGTGGGTTGACAAGCCGATCCATCCGGCAATGCGACCAAGCAGCGGTCGGCGTGATCGCCGCCAGCGCCATGCGTCAGCGAACCCATGAAGTGAGTCGGCGTCTGGCAATGAAAACGGCGTCGTGGAAAACCGGCGGCGAAGCTCAGCGAAGCGAGTTAATCAGCGTTGGCGAGGCGGAATCAACCGTGCTTAGTCCGTCGATGCAAGCGAACCGTTTGAGCTCGAAAGTTGATCGGACACGGACTCAACACAACGGCGACATCACCGAGCAAAACTAAGCCCGGAAGACCGAAGAATCGGCGAAGAATCGGAGGAGAAAGCGGCCGAAACGGCGAGGCGGCGAACGCGCCCGTGACGCGACACCTCGGCCAAGTGGCCAGGTGGCTCGGCCACTTTGGCCGAGCCACCTCGGCCTGGCGAGCCCTCCGACCAAGTGGCGGGAGTGGCTCGGCCACCATGGCCGGCCCACCTCGACCAACTGGCGAGGTGGCTCGACAAGTGGCCGAGCCCCTTGGCTGTAGCAGCCGCACCTTTTTTTGTATAAATAGGGGGTCGCTCATTAAGGGGATTTTGGATTTTTGGAGATCACGGGATTTTGGCTTTGGCTTTGGTAGGATTTTGAGGAGTTTCGAAGAATTCTCCACGAGATCCACGAGCCGTCAGCGCGTTCAGAACGCCGTGAGTACAAGTCGGTCGGCGTCGAATCCACAAATCGCGAGTAAGAAACTTCGGGTCGAACTCTGATACCCTCTAGGTTAGGTCTTAATCTCGGGGATAGCGCGTGATTTCTCCTTGTAGATCTCACGCTCGGCGATCCTCTCCTTCGTGAGTGTGATCCCGGCGATCCTCTCGCCGTGAGTGTGATCCCTCGCGCCGTTTCCTTCGTGGCGAGCCCCTCGTCTCAGAGTTCGAAACCGGGTTTACACGGGATCGGGTGTCGCGGTGGTCAGCGGACGAATAAAAGTCCGGACGCGGCAAAGAACCGCATAGCGAGGATCCCGAAAATAGAGATCCTCGTGTTTGTTCACAAAAGGAAGAAAGTTGTAATTTTCGTTTTCATTATGCGCTGAAATAAAGGCATTTCTTTTGTTTGAAATTTTGTTGTAGGCCAGCGAAGGCGTAGCAAGTTCAAGCGAGCAATGAATAACAAACCAACTTTCCCGAAACCTGAAATATATACAAAATCAAGCGATGGTCATACCCATTCCTAGCCAACAAAGTGTAGAAAGTAAACCTTTAAGTAGCAATTAGTTAAATGTACAAAAGCGAGATAGCGAACTCCACATCAAAAGTTATTATCGACCATTGAGTTAGCCCCATGAAGACTCACGAAGATCATCTTGTTTGGCTATGGCATGAACAGTGACAACCTTCTTCTTCTCATGTTACTTGTCCAAAACATGGTGAAGTATGAAGCATTAGCTTGGTCGCTTGAGCTAAAATTGCAATTTCTCTAAAAGTCGAGATCATTGCGTGCTCTCCATAAATACCAGCACAAAATAGGGAATAGAATTAATCAAAGCTGACGGTATTGCTTGTCTTGGGATAAAGGATCCATAAAATTGTAAAATGCTTTCAAAATCTGAGGAGCTGATATTTAGACGCATCTTGAACAGGATGGGTTCCCAAGCTTCTTTGGCAAAAATACAGTCCCAAAATAGGTGAGAGTCAGTTTCAACTGCAGACTGATAGAAAGAACATGTTGTATCTGCCATCCAACCCTTCAGACAGGTTGAACTTAGTTTGAAACTTGTGCTTACATAGAATCCAGATGAAAATCTTAATCTTGATAGCTAGAAAAGATTTATTTGCTGCACATAAGGAACCACCACCAGTAATAATGTGATAGAGAGACTTAACTGAAAAGTGCCCTATGGTGTTGAAAGGCCAGATGACATCATCATTGAGGGTGCAATTAGGGGCATGGAGGTTAGAGAGGAGGGATTTCAAGTTTGAGTCTTCTTGTATCTGTTGATGAGATATAGGTCTACGCAAGAGAGGCCTCTATTGCCATTGATTATCATGCATACTTCCTTGTGATCTCACACTGACACTTTTGGAGAGTGCTAGGTTATAAGCCAAAGGAAACAAGGACGATAAGTATTAGCACCTGTCCAGTTGTCCTCCTAGAAATGAATGCACTGTCCATTATCCAATTTTTATTGAATGCGAGACAATAATGCTTGGCTAGAAAGGATTGTGTCATGCTAGAACTTAGAGGCAATGGACTTAGGGGGTGTGCAACTAGTGTAAGGAGCTTGTGAGAAGTATGTAGAAGCAAGAATACGTCCAGCTAGAGAATCTTGTTTGAGGAATTTCCACATCCATTTGGAGAGAAGAGCATCATTGAAATCTGAAAAAATCAATACGCCCAAATCCCCTTCCATTTTAGTTTTACACACTATCTCTCAACCACTGTTTTAAAAAGCCTCCGCCTAGTCCGCCTAGGCGCGCACCTTAAGCCTGGCGGTACCTAGACAGCCTAGTTTGCCGCCTAGCGCTGGGGTACCTAGACCTCCTAGGTTTTGGGAGTATTTAAGGGAGCATTGTCGCTTCGTGGTGCACACTTTAGGCCTTGATCGTGATTTTGTGTTGAATATCTTCCAACCTCCTTCAAACTTCTTTAACCTCCAAATATGAACACCTCCACTATCTCCTCCGACCTTTAGTAAAACCTCCTTGACCACCACTTAAATGAAGAACCGCCTAAACACCAGTCAGGCACCTAAACTTTCTATAACGTTGATATTTACTATTAATTATTATAATTAAAAAAATTTTAAAAAAAACCTCCTAGGCTTTAGGTGTCGGGTCCAACGTCTAGGCCTCCTAGCGCTTTCTATAAACTTGTAAGTTATTATTTTGGCTATTTAGTATTTAAGTATGCATGGTTTATTATGGATCTAAGATTGCTATCTATTTTATTTTTTTACAAATTTATATGAATTTAATACATATTTTTATCAATTATTATAATTAAATAATTTAAAAATAATAGCGCCTAAGTAGCCTAAATGCGTCACGCTAAGCGTCTAGGCTAAAACCTTGGATCGCGCTAGTCGCCTAGCCCTTACGTAACATTGCTCTCAACTAGTAATAACCAAGTCATGCTAGTTTTATAAAAAGAATGAACTAACAAAAACAAGTTAATTTCATAGAAACTAAAAGAATGGTCATAATAAAATCCAAATATATATTAAAATGAATATTTTAATGAATTAGATCATAACTTATTGTTGTATAATCCCGTAGCAACTAGTATAAGGCGATCCCCCATGAACTTCCATCTCTTCACGAGAAATTTTATTCTCCTCCACCAAAAAAAAAATCAACAAACTCTTGTATTTAACTACAGATTTTAAATCGAAAATAATAGAGAAACATTGCAGTAGACGCTCTTGAGAAAGTTGATCTTGCTTGTGGCTGGAAAATTGGACGCAACGTAAATCAATTTGGTGATTGGTATGAAAGGGGATGTTGGCTTCTGGTAACTTGTTAAAGTTGCCCGCTGCCATAGTAAATAATCATGCACAGTTTCGCTGAGACAAACAAATAGTGAAAGTTAACTAAACATTAAAATTAAGTTAAAAACCAATATTTGTATATATGATTCTTCATATTTCAGACATAAAATATAAAAATCAATCTTTTAAGAATAAGACATTGGAGATATGCCTCGTGCTTAATTAAAGCGTGTACAGTGAGCACAATGTAGTACACATAATTATAAGGCTAAATGTAGTATTTGAAATTGTATTATAAACTTAATTGTCAAATTGAAAGTAGATGCACTGTGGATAAATTTTATTATAAAATTATCTACAATTTTTATCAAAAAATTTATTTACATGTTTTTCACTACCATGTGAGTAGAAAATAAGTATCTGGCATTTCCAACAACAAAATATATGACAAAATTGCAAAGGATTTGTACAATTGAAAACTGGCAATAGAAAAGAAAACCTGAAAATGAAGATGACTGTCTAAATTTATAATGAGAAAATAAAATAAGAGAACAAGGAACAGAAAGTAAAAAACTTAGGATGAAACATTCAAATTTAGAACTCGGTCACTAAGAAATTAGTGTACCAAGTATTGGGTATGGAAGACAATTAGTAGCCAAATTTCCTTCTCAAGCTAAACTACCGCACTGAATATGGGCACGCTGATATGTGGCTTCATTGCATTTATTCTCTTCTAAGAGAATATTACAAGCGATAGTAATAATTACTAAAAGGATGTAAAAAAAAAAAAAAATTTCCCCAGGAGAAGGTATGCGTATATGAAATCCTAAATCTCATTAGTTTTCTTCTTCTGTTTTAGATAACACTGTGAAGTAATAACCCCAGCATTTCATTAAACAGGAATTAATGAAACATCCTCAGCAAAAACAAGATACAAACACATACAAAAATGCATATGGTTTAATCTCAGAAACAAAGAAAAATAAAAGAAAATGTCTGCAACATTAAGCAGACAAATAAATAGCAGAAAACTTGTTAACAGGGATACTGAAAGCCAAACTCATTCCACATATGACCTTTCCACGTAAACTATCAACCATCAAGCATAAAAGTACTAGTTTATTGAAAACAAAACATTCACTCAACTAGCAACCAACAAAACCAACCCTTATGTTGCATAGTAGATGATCATTCACATAAACCAAATCAATCTCATTACGTTGGAGAATGTTGGCTACACCGTCTTCAAGGATCAAGAAATCTCATTTCTTCGTAGCTTGTTGAATTTAAGTAAAAAAAAAAAAAAACCACCTCCGAACATATCCATACCATGCTAAACCTATGAATTATATTACTTTTCCCGGCACAGGGTGCAAATTTATTTACTCATCTTTTTCAGGTTGCAAGGTGATGTATGTATTTTTATCAGAGTAGCTAGTTTAAACTTTAAAATTGAGCAGTTATTCCTGCGTAGAAACCATCTAATATTGAGCTCGAGTTCTCTCAAATGGGCAGACTCTGAGGCTTATGTGTGACAAACAAAAGGGCAATTTATTAACTGCCCTCCCTAGTGTAAGGCTCAGAACTGCCCGCTAGCCGATACCTAGTCTTTAATATTTATGGAGAAATTTCCTTCTTAATCCTAACAATCTTAACTTCAAATCAGAGATGTTGAACAGAACAGTTAATAACATAGCATTTCAAATTAAAATCCCAAATACACTCACAATCAATTTTGTCAATTATTACCCACAATCTGCTTAAACTAAAGATCAGAACACCTAAAACACCAAATATAGTCAAACAAGCATCAAATTCTTACGCAATGAAGAATGTGTAAGTAACATGTTGACCTATAAATTGATACTCAGATCATCAGCTGGTCAAATCCCACTGCATAGCTTTTTGTTAAGTCTTTTGCAATGTCTGACATGCCGAATTTATTTTCATCACCGCTATGCCTACAAATACCTGTAAAATTAATGATATCAGTAACTCAATTTTGATGTTCATGGTCAACAAATTGCTTTTCATGAATATGTTCGAAAGAAACCTTGAAATTGATTTGATTCTTAAAAGGAAAATGGATTAAAACATAACCTTTGGTAAAGCGTGAACATGGTTTGAAACACTAAACAGCTATATCAAACCCCACTGCTCAAAATCTCTCGGGTGAAGCCATACTTTGAAATCATATGGGCCAACAAAATACTCAACCTTGCCATCATCCACACATCTTATTCTCATTTTGAAGGACTCATAAAATCCATTAGCACGAGGTAACTCATACAAGCAGTTTCCTTTCACGCCCTTCAGCCCTCGACTGCTGAAACCTTGCATCCAGTATTCACCGGTGTAGAACACACTCCGGCCACCCAAACCCTCCATCCTCACCCAACCGCTCTTTCCCTCCTCTAAAAGATTGAGCCTGTACCCCTCAAACCCTCTATCATCATACCTCATCAGTAAAAGCTCGTCGTCTGACTCTACAAACATTGGTAGCTCGCTCAGACAATTCATCGGTCTGATAATTGTTCGAACACTTTGTATACTACAACCAACAGTATCCATGACTTCAATCTTATTACTACAGAACCTAATATAGAGTTTGGTACTGTGAACAACTAAGTTGAGGATTTTGCCATTTCCTTGTGAGAAAAACATCGACTGCCACTGTGAACCATTGACCTGACAGTAATGGACCGAGTTTCCCAGGTGGAGTATCAGCAAGCAGTGGGTAGACGTCGGGGGCGACGTGAGAACTGCGCTGCTCCACAGTGCGCGTGGAATGCGCGGGAAGTAGGTCTTCTTTCCGGTGAGTATATGGATGAGGGTTGGAATTTGACAGGTGTATGAATCGAAACCAATAAGGTGCCCGTGGGAGTGGCCTAGATGACAGCGGATATCTGACAAGGCAGCGGCCAGGACCCGGTTGGTGAGAATGTGGAATCGGTTTTCGGCGATGATGTAGACAGTGTTGATGGGTGTAGAAGGTGATGGGAGGTAGAGGAGTAAGGGAGGTTGGGAGGCGAGGAAGTCGCGCTTGCAGGACTTGGAGACTGATCGCCATGATCGGCAGACGGAGGCGAAGAAGGAGAAGGTTAGTGGACCGTCGAGGCGCAGGGCGATGCATTCAATGATGAGATCCGGGAGATTCTCCCATTGTCTTCTAAATTCATGCATTGTCTTGCATCGGGTTGGCGTCGATGGGGAAGAGAAATGGTTTCTGTATCAATTAGGGTTTGAGGATGTGTGGCTTGAGATGACTTTATATGATTGTTTCGGGATCCTGATTTGTTGAATATTATATTTAGTGGATTTATCTGTTATATTTTGACCCAACAGCTGGGATACGATGGCATATTTGGTAAATAGTTTCAAAATTTTTGCACTCTACAACTACATTTATCCCGCTGGTAGTTGTGGAAGGAGATCCACTATTATGTTTGTAATTATTTCAACTATTAGGGGTATAAGTTAAAACTTCCAGGGATGGTTAAAGTTTCGTGTCCATCATCTGTCCCACTTAGATCTCTCTGATATTCAAGAACAACTCTCTCTACCATTGCTAAATTTATTCCCAGAGATCCTGACTCCCGTGGGAAAAAAATTAAAAAGTAATCTTAAGACTTGGAACTATGTTGTAATTAACCCAAATTGGATGCGGATCCTCTCTAATTAGGTTATAATTGGAGAGGAGGTAGTAATTGGAGAGGGTCCAATTAGTCTAATCCCCACCATTTATCTCTAATTTAATGGACAAGATAATGCCACATAGGATTACCACAATTAAACTAGTGGTTTTGAAATCTACCATTGCGGATTTAATAGCTATTATTCAATTTTTAACAAAATTATATTCCCAAGTGTCTTTATTTCTAATCATAAGTTAATTGCATGCAAAGTTAATAACCAACAAATAGAAAGTTTAAGAAATTAAAATTTGACGCGTCATGAAAAATAATTATGAATAAATTAGTTTAAAAAATTCTAACGTGTGTTCCTGTACACACATTAATAGGTGGTTGGATCATGTTCCCAAGTGTTCTGTCGTACGATAAAAAAATCAAACACATGAATATAAGAACTATAAATAAATAAAAATAATTATATATAATTTAATTTTTAGTGAGAGTTATTTAGTTGGTTGACATCTAGTTGGAGAGGGTAATTAGAAAGTTGTTTGTAGAAATATTTGAATTTATTAAAATTAAATAATGTTACCAAATCCACCATGGTGGTTTTTAAAACCACTAGTTTAATTGTAGTAATCATATGTGGTGTTATCTCATCTTTTAAATTAAAGATATAGGGTGAAGATTAGAGGAATTGGACCGTCTCCAATTACCACCTAATTGGAGAGGATTCGAATCCTATTAAATTTCTCAGTCATCCATTCCTTCCTTTCTAGTTCCTAGGTCAAAATTTGTCTCCCAATTAGTCCCATTTTTCTCATTGATTTCTTGTTTATGTTTCACAACTTTAATTGGTAAAAAGTGAGATGAAAGAATATGGGATTTGAGATTTACTTTCACGTGGTTCATTAATCAATGGCGATGTTTTCATGGGAGAAGGGTATTTGACAGTGAAAAGAGTTTGGAGAAAATTAAATTTTAAAAAAAAATTCTAGATATCGTATTGATCCTATTGATAATTTACATGGCCAACATTAAAATTTAGGCAACCTTCAAAAATTGTAAAGCTGTGGTGAAGTGAGGAAACGAGACAAAGTGAGGGTCAAATTCATGAGAAAGAAAGTGGACGAGAATGTACAATTCTACCGTTCAAATAAAAACTAAATAAAACTACATAAAATCCCAATTATACAAAAACTCGTATATCATTATTGCTTCAGCTAAAGTAATCGTTGATGGAGTGACAGGAAGGTTAACAGAATCGATTTCTTAACATCGATAGCTAGGAATCTGCTTGACGTCGACTTTCTCAATATGAGCGTCTTTTTTGTGACATGTTTATATTCCTTTTCTCACTATTTGTTGATAATGTACACAAATTATCTCTGTTTGTTGCTTGCAGATAGAGTGCAATCATGTATGTGCACATATTCTTGTGTATACATTAGTTTTTGGGGTTTTGTCTTTGAGCCTAATTAATGCTTTACCTTGATTTATTTATAAACCCAACTAGTTTTAAGCGTACTTATAAACCCATAAAACTATGTGTATTTGTCTCTAAACCCTAAAAGCCCAAAGCTTGACACTTGACAGTATATTGTAAAGGAATTAAATGACTCAGAAAACAACCAATCATAACAATTGCAAAATGTTGCAGCAAAACTGCATACTTGTACCGGGTATCTACTGAGAATTTTCACAAGATAAACAAGAAAACCAAGATGCTATTGATGCATAGTGAGATGAGAAAATAAGAGAATGCAGCCAAAATAGCACTGATTGATGTGGCAGCAACCTCATCTATTGTTTGGTTGGGGAGCTTCATTGTATATTAGGAACTCCTTAGGAAAATTGACAACAGTTTTATAGTGGAAGGTCAACTTGCTGTCACGCTCAAGTTGATGCCCAGCAAATATCTCAGTTAGCATTGACTCCTCGACCAAGGAAATTATTAACAAGTGGGGACTTTTCAAAACTTCGCAAGTGGTGAAAGACTTTTCAAAACTTACAATAGTGCAAGATCTGTAAATTATGCGGAGCTAAGGAAAATTTTGAAAGTTACAAAAACACCCCAAAAGTTTTAAAATTGCAAAATACCCTTAAAATTCAAAATTTATTTAAAAATCCTAAAATTTTCAAAATGAACACAATATACCGAAAATCTAAGAATTACAAACAACTACCTAAAAATTTCAAATTTGCAAAAACACCCTAAAACTTTTACCAGTTGCAAAATACACTCTAAAAATTTAGAACTTACAGAAAAGTCTTCAAACCTACATATAGTAAAATTGAAAACTAAGATTACAAACAGCCCCTTAAAAATTTTGAAATTTTCAAAAAACACCCTAAAACTTTCAAAAGTTGTAAAAAAACACCTTCTAAATTTGAAATTTACAGAAAAATACCATAATAATTTCAAACCTACAACCAATATGCTGAAAATCTAGGAATTACAAGCAGCCCCGTAAAAAATTTTGACTTTGCAGACAACACTCGAAAAGTTTTAAAAATTGCTAAAAACTCCCTTGAAATTGAAATTATAAGAAAACAACTCTTTGTAATTTTTTACCTTTTCAGGTTGTTCCTTGTAAATGTCAAAATTTTTAGGGTATTTATTGTACTTTTTGAAAGTTTTAGGGTGTTTTTACAAATTCTAAAATTTCAAGGGCTGTTTGTAATCCTAGATTTTCAATTTACTCTTTGAAGTTTAAATATTTTCAAAGAGTTTCAAGATAATTTTTCATTTTAGGGTGGTTTTCAAACTTTTGAAAGTTTTAGGGTGTTATTTGCAAATCAAAAATTTGTGGGCTATTTGTAATTCTAAGAATTTCAATGAACTATATGTAGAGTTGAAGTATTCACAATTTTTTCTAAATTTGAATATTTGAGGGTGTTTTTGCAAATTCTAAAAATTTAGAGGGCTGTTTGTATTTTAAGAATTTCAATGTACTATTTGTAGATTTGAAATATTCACAAAGTTTTTATTAATTTTGAATATTTGAGGGTGTATATTGTATCTTTGAAAGTTTTAGGGTGTTTTTGGCAAATTCTAAAAATTTAGGGGCTGTTTGCAATTCATAGATTTTAGTTTTCTATTTTAGATTTGAAATTTTCAAGCTTTTTCTCCAAGTTTTAAATTTTTGAGGGTGTTTTTGGAAATTCTAAAACTTTTGGAGCTGTTTGTCTTTCCTTGATTTTCATTGAAATATTTTCGATTTGAAATTTTCAGTTTTATTTATAATTTGAGTTTTCGTGGTATTTTTGTAATTTTCAAAATTTCGTGGTGTTTTCTCAGAATTTGAAATTTTTAGGGTATTTCTTGTAAAGTTTTAAACTTTCAGTGTTATTTGTATGTTTTGAATTTATGGGATGTTTTACAATTTTGAAAATTTTGAGGCTTTTTATAGTTTTGGAATTGTTGGGTGTTGTTTGTAATTTTCTATTTTACAAGGGGATATTTATAATTTTTATTGTTCGGGCTTTTTAGTTAGTTTGATATTTTTTTGGTTAGTTTGCAAAAAGCCCCCTAAAAGTTTACAAAAAGACCCTTGAAAGTTTATATATATAACACTATTATAGTTAAATTGGCAAATGAGCGGCTCGCTTATTAAATGGGCGGGCAAAAACCTGCCCATTTAGTAAGTGCTAAATGGGCAAATGGGCAAAATATGCTCGCTCATTTATGACCCGCCCGTTTATGACCCATACCCGTCCATTTAACATCCCTAGTTCTCGAGTTGAAGTTCATGCAACCAAGATACAGCCTGCCAAAAGGTCTCCTGGACAAGGAAAGACTCTAGAATGGATAGATGATAAGTTTTGCTTTAGGAAATTGTATCCTCTTTGTAGAATGTCATAAGTCAAAGGGCCTAGGAAAAATATTTCATGAATGTTTATCGAATATGCTTATTTTAAAAACGGGTTCTTTAGATATTAGTTCCCTAATCTTTAATAATTTCATATTATCCTCAAATCTTTGTAGATTATAGCACACGGATGGTCAAACATACGGGGAGTCATACATAGTCACCAAGGAAGTCAGATGAAAGTATGGTATAGGTTAATCTTTTGCATTGTTCAGGCACCCCTGAAACATTGGTGAATCTTGTGTATCACTTTGATTGGGACTTCCTGATGGAATGAGGAGAGAAGATATGGATATGGAGGAGGCTCCGGGATTTACAGTAAATTAGGAAATGAGTTAATCTCCGTGTCGTTGCCACAACTTACTCATAAACAGGAGTAATGGCTAACATGCTTGCGTGCCAGTGATTTTACACAGGGGTAATTATAACTATTCCATGAATAGAATGAAGTCATATTCCTGGACAAATTAATTTGTGTCAGTCATCCTATGAGTTTGTCTTAACTATCTGTATATCTTGTAACTCTGGTAATAAATAAGACTATATATTTTTAGCTCTGTGGACGTAGGCATAAGTGTTGAACCGCACTATATTCTTGTCTTTACGATTGATGTGTTTATTATCTGCTAGATTGTCATTAAGATTATGCTTGTGCTCGGATTTCTCTTCAAGCTGCGACTTTAAACGTTGACATTGATTAATTCCCTTCCTTGAAGTAGATGTGATACTTATTTTCTTGCTTTCGCATCAAACGTTGAAGCATTCTCTATATATGTAACCTTTCTGTATGCATAAAAGATTTACAGATTTCTTCACAAGAGTCTTCAGATTTTTTACATGTCTACCTCAATCATATATAGGCCGCTCATTTATTGTCAAAACACCTGAGTTAAGGTTCTCAATTTATTTTAATTAGAAATGTCGACCAATTAGGATGAAATTTGTTCTGCGCACTCACTAGTGGATATTAGGCTTTCTTGGCGGCAACATCGGCGGCGGTATCGCCGTCGGCGATAATCATTCTCGACGGTCAAATGCGTCGGGGATATAGCCGTCGGCAATCCCAATTTCGTCGGCGATGTTAACATCGCTGACGGATAATTCGCCGACGGATACCCGTCAGCGATGTTTATCTATAAAATGCTTTTTTACCCCGTCATTTTACTGTAACCCTAGTTTTTACAGTCACCGCCGCTGTAATTTCTCCGCCGCCCGCCGCCCGCCGCCGCTGCAGTCGTCAAGTTTCCGCCGTGAGCCCGCCGCCACCGTCGCCGCCGGCGCTCCTCCTGAGATCTCCTCCGCATCCTTCTTCGAACGCCGCCGCCACCATCGTCTGCGTCGAACGCCGCCGCCGCCACCATCTTCTCCGTCGAACGCCAACGCCGGCTCCGCCTTCTCCGTCGAACGCCGCCTCCTCCTCTGCCGAGGGCCGCCTCCGCCTCCGCCACCACCGATCTACTCAAGGTATAATCTTTTAATGATTTCTAATTTTTATTACAATTTTATGGATTATATACAATTGAATTAGGGTTATATACAATTTTTATTACTCTTATTTTAAGAATTGAAATTAAAAAACCTAATCCCTAACCTTTAATTATAATGATCTACCCTAATTGATATTTATCATAACCCAAATTGATCACATAACCCTAATTAAGATAACTTAAAGTTTGTTAACCCTAACCCTAACTTTAATTTTATTAAATCTAGCCAATTAAACTTATATACCCAAGTATATAATCCTAATTCAACTAACTTTAATAAATAATTTAGCATTTTTCTAACTCTAATTAATTAATTTAACTTTAATATATTTAATCCTAACTTTAATAACTCAATAATCTACTTTAATCCTAACTTGAATAACTCAATTAAATTAATCTCCCAAATATATATGAGCCTAAGAGTAATCCTAGTTATCTTTTTATAACCCTAATCCTAACTTTAATGATTTATAATAATATACTTAAATCTTAACTTTTTATAATCCTAATCCTATCTTTAATGATCTTTCTTAACCTAATCCAGTTAATAATGGTATTAATTAAACTTTAGTTAGCCTAATCCTAATTGAACAAATCTAATCAATTAGAAATCCTAATTATTACCTTAAATTCATTTCCCAAGACAATGACCCCGATAATTAAACTAACTCTCACTCAAATTTTATCTTAATCCTAAATATTAATAACTAATTTAAATATATATAACGCTAATCCTAACTCTAAAAGTAACTATCGAAAATAATCCTAATACTAAATCTAATTACATTACCCTAAGTCCCTAACCATAATTAAACTAACTTTAAACTAACTTTAACAATAATACAATCATGATTATATTACTATAAGTCTAATACTCTAATTAGCGATGATAGTTATGATAAACCGATTCTCATGTTATTGATGCATTCAATTTAGTTAGATATATGATATTGTATTGTGTTATATATATCATGATTATATGAATCGAAGTCGTTACCCTAGTTTCCCATCTAATAATGTTGGATGTGAATCTCTTCTAATATAAACGCATCGTAATTCTAGTTGGATGTGAGAATACTTTTATATCTAAAGAGAATAACGTGATTTATGTTAGAAGCATGATCTACATACAATAATTATTAGATCTGTCGGGAGGATTCCCTTCGCATGTGTTAGGAATACAAGAGTGTATCATCTATCTTTGTATACATTATGCATTTTATTCATTAAAATTTCGATAACACGTATCGCATTGTTCTCCGGTGTACAATAAGTATGTTGTTTTCGCGTGTCGATCTATTATCGATCATTGATACGCATTATAACATCCGCATGTTGCTAGAACGTGGTAGGTGTAGAAATTTTTAAAATAAAATGCATAAAGTATGTAAAGGTAGTTGTAGACACTACTATATTCCTAATGGGATAGGTCCATTTCCTATGACGGTAGTTAAAGTGTCTTATTGAAAATATGAGCGTTAGATTTTACCACATAATTTATGTTCGACAATTCCCCTCCGAGATTATTATAATTTGTATTTCCTTGATGTCGTGGAAAAGTTAATATCACCCAACCGGTATTTGATGCTTTAATAATAAAATTTCACATTACCTAATTATGCTTAATTTCATTTATGAATAATATTATATATATATCATACGGATGAAGATAGTTCCCGACAAATCATGGATCGATATTCCTCGTATTGAT
The DNA here is from genome assembly GCA_012295165.1 of Asparagus setaceus. Classification (NCBI taxonomy): domain Eukaryota; kingdom Viridiplantae; phylum Streptophyta; class Magnoliopsida; order Asparagales; family Asparagaceae; genus Asparagus; species Asparagus setaceus. Next base: position 7,959,124 of record CM022708.1, read on the forward strand.
AGATGGAGGGACAAATCGATATAAAGATGGAATAAATCAATTCATACAATAGCCTTATGAGACCACGGTTAAATAGTAATGTCGGTATTGTCCCCTATTGTTGGTGTAAAAATATGGCATTGGTGGATAAAAGTGATTTACATAAACACTTAATATCGATTTCATGAGGAGTACAAATATTGGGCGTTTCATGGGGAAGGATGTCTTGAAGAAATAAAATTGATGGCGGAGACCGGTACGTCAGATGGGAGGATAGATGATACACATACAATGCTTGCTAATATGTTAACAGTTCCTAATATAGATGAAATTGAAGGTGCCGAGGATGCCGGGTTACGTAAAATGCTAGAGGTGTGAATGATCACGAGGAGTCAAGCAGATAATGAAATTAATAGATGACAATGAAAATGATCTGTATGAGGGTTGCACCGAGTTCACCACGTTATCATTTATGCTGCGTCTTTTGCATATAAAGTCTCTTAGCCGAATGACAGATAAATATTTTAATATGTTGCTTGTGTTGTTGAGAAAAGTGATTCCAAATGGAAAAGAGAGCATTCCAAGAAATTATGATAACGAAAGAAGATTGTTTCGTTATAGGAGTTGATTACAAAAATCAACGATGCCCTAATGATTGTATCCTCTACTATAAGGATAACAAAGATCTTGAAGTGTCGGTTGTGGAGTATCACGGTGGGTACAACGCAAAAATTATTCGACACATGGGACAAAGAAGGTCTATGCTTAAGCAAAGGAAGATTCCAAAGAAAGGTCCTTCGTTATTTTCCTTAATACCTAGGCTAAAAGCGGTTGTATATGAATAAAGATACCGCTAAGCAAATGAGGTGGCACATGGAAGAACGATAGATGATGGTAAAGTCGACATCCGCCGATGCAGAGGCATGGAAGCATGTGGATCGAACTTATCCTCGGTTTGCGAATGAGTGCGTGAATGTTAGACTTGGTTTGTCTAGCGACGGATTCAATCCATTTGGGCTTATGAGTTCGGTTGGTCTACATGGCTGTTGTATTAACGCCATACAACTTACCGCCTTGGCTTTGCATGAAACAACCATATATGATACTTTCATTATTGATACCGCAAGCATGCACTGTAATGACATAGATGTGTTTTGGAACCGCTAATTGATGAGTTAAAACAACTATGGACTGAAGGGGTTATGACATATGATACTCACGCAGCGGACTTTTAGACTCCGTGGTATTTTACTATGGACGATTAATGATTTTCGACCTATCGCGAATTTGTCGGGTTGGTCTCTGAAGGGAACATATCGTGTCGGTGTGTGGTCGAATTCAAAGGTCTTTATCTGCAGGCCACGTCGTAAATTTTGTTATTGGTTTAATAGAAGGTGGTTGAACCGAAAACACGAATCTGAGAACAAAAAATGGAGCAAGTTTTTGATGGTACTGTTGAGAAGCGAGATGCTCCGTCCATTAGGTGGAGATCGATTATGCGCTTGCTTGGCGGTTCCACTATGGAGTTTGGAAAGAAGCTATTCGAAGAAGATTTACTTGGAGGAGGGATCTTGCGTATTAACAAAAGGATACTAAAACGAAAGAGAAAAGCACAAGTGGTGAGGGATGGGGCTGAAATCGTAAAATTGCCCTTAGGATGGACAAAATTCAGCATTTTTTTTCAACTCCCTTACTGGAAAGAGCTAAAAATACGACACAACTTGGACGTTATGCACATTGAAAAAAATATTTGTGATAATCTTTTATCCACACTGTTGCAATGTGCTAATAAATCAAAGGATGATCTGGCTTCGTCAAGATCTAATTGCATTGAACATCGAGAGCGACTGCGGCCAAAAATGTGGGAAATGATGAGATATGAGTTGCCCGCCTCGTATTACTATGTCAAAGATTGAGATGCAAACATTTTGTCAAGTCCTCAAATCAATGAAGTTACTGAGGGTTACTCCGCAAACATATCGAACAATGTCCAGTGCGGGAAAGGAAAATATTAGGCCTTAAAACTCATGATTATCACGTGCTTCTTCATCAATTGCTACAGTGGCACTCTGCGATACTATGCGAGAATGAAAAGCGTGAAGGTTATTATTGATTTTGTGGATTTTTCGAAAGCTTTGTTCTAAAGTTATAGGCGTCCGTGAGTTTGAGAAACTTGGAGAAATTATTTGAAACTATGTGTGAAATGGAGATGCTCTTACCTCCATCTTTTTCACAATAATGGTTCATCTCACACAACATCTTGCAGGAGGTCGCAATAGCAGGACCGGTCCATTATCGTTGGATGTATCCAATAGAAAGGTTAGTAATTAGAAAACATTAATCTTTAGCTATCAATCATTACATATGTTAACTATCAATATCTTTACTTCTATATCTAATTAATTATCATTTTTAGATATTTGGGTTCAATGAAGCGTCAATTAGTATGAGAGCTCGACGAAGGTTCAATAGTGAAAGTTACGTGAGAACCGAAAGTGTCTCTTATTTGCCTCTCGTTATATGAGAGGGGAACAAACAAGACTTCAAGCACCTGTTGATAACAAGGATAACACATTTCTATATCCTCGCGGGATGAACAAAAATTATTCTAACTCGTTGTTAGATCAAAGCATGCATCGTAGTAAATAATCTTGAAATCTTCTCGAATACCGAGGTAAAATATCACATAAGAGTTTTGAATATCATTTAACTAGTAATTTTAAATTTGACAATGACATAGATTGTTTATTGCATTAATAGGCAATATCGGGAAAAACTAAAGAATGAAGTTACCAGAGTACATTGCATACATGACATTAAAGAAAGACATATGAAGGAATTCCCTGTTTGGTTGAAGAATGAAGTAAGTATTGTTAAATTTAGCAATAATAATATTTTTACTAAAAAAAAACAAAGACATTGATTTAATAGTTTTCTTATTTTTTATATTTAGATCCACGAACAACTTGTCCTTAATAACCAAATATCAGAAGAAGTAAAGGTTCACGCAGCGGCCTTACTATCTGTAAATCAATATGGTGGGTATCGTGTTAACGGGTATAAATTTCATACAATGGAGGTTGATGATACGAAGGTCACCCAGAATAGTGGTTGTAGGATCGTTGATCTGATCACACTTAAACACTAGAGGGGGGGTGAATAGTATTTTATAAAATTTTATGCAAAGTAGATAATAAATTGCAAATATGATAGCACAAACACAGAAATTTCACAATCACAAACACAGAGATTTATCTGGTTCCACCTCCCGTGTGTACATCCAAATTCCCCAAGCAAATCCCGCTTGAGAGTTTCCACTATGATTTTGAAATACCCTTACAAAATCAAAGACAACCTGACCAATTTGCAAGACCATGCAAATTGCAACAATCTCAAACTCGAGATCCACAATTCTCACACGAGAATTCCTTTTGAAGAAGCAAAGTACAAAGTCCTAGAAGCCTTGAAGTGTTGGTGATGTGCCAGCTGGCTTAAGAACTTTTCAATTGCAAAATAATGTTTAACTCTTTTGAATCTTGCAATTGTATCAAAGAATAGTTTTTCACTTGTGAACTTTTGAACTCTCTTTTAATCTCAAAATTCAAGATCAATACATATGAATGTTATATGTCTTTTTCGATGTTTTTGTCTATATATATCCCTTGATTAGACACAAGTTAAAACCTATAAAACGGATATAAACAACAAAACATTCAAACATTCAAATTCGAACGCCGAAACCGACTTCTATAGTCGACTATTATATCGATTAGTCGACATCTGTGTTATTACAGCCTCTCAGATAAGCAGCTCAGCATTAGTAGCTCCATACTATATGTATTAGTCGACTAATCAGAATGACGTAAAGTCCGGGTGTATGTTTTAAATCCGAGTAGTCGACTACTATATATGAATTAGTCGACTAATCAAACTCACGCTTCGGAAAATTGTTTAAGTTATCATTAGTCGACTATTAATGGCATTAGTCGACTAACTGTAAATTTACGTAAACTTGTATATTTATTAAATTAAGTAATTAGTCTAATTATAGTTTGAATTGGTCAACTACTATTGACCTAAAAGTTATAAATGAAGTGTTTTAAACTTTAAAACTCTAATGGTTAATATAGGGATTTCTATAATTAACCAACACACTAAGCATGTGTTAGTGTGTTCTAAAAGTGTGTGTGTGTGTGTGATCAAGGCTTGTACAATTTGTTCTAAGTAAAGAAGAGAAAATTACATTTATTTTGATCTTGCTTCTCATCTTCAATACTTCATTATGCCTTGAACTCATTTTGTACTTGTCCAAATTTGATATAATATCTGCATCAACAAGTTATAAAACACACAAAACACACATATATATATAATATATGTTGTTATCATCAAAATATTAATTTGAGAATATGAAAATCAACATTCTCCCCTTTTGATGATAACAATATAGAATTAAATTTTAAAATTACTCCCCATATTAGCATCCTCAGATATAAAATAAATTTTAAAATTACTCCCCGCATATTAGCATCCTCAGATATAAAATTACTCCCCTTTGTTATCATGAAAAGAAGGAAACATATAAGAGATGCAATTAAGGATTTCATCAAGATGAGCTAAAACTTCAAAAGATCCTCCAGATTATGAACATAGTCCAAGACGCCACCCATCCAAATAGGTAAGCAAAGACTTGCCATGAAAATCAACTTCGATAACATCCAATGCCATAATCGGTGAATTACAAGCAAGTCTTACTAACATACTTAAACATGTCAATTAATAGTCATACGAAAACATGTAAATAAAACACACCACACACTATTACAAAGGTTTGTTATAGAATTAAAACACACAAACTAACTAAACTTAAAACAACTATTCTTAATCAAGACTCGTGGTGGAGGAGGTTGATATCCCCGAAAGTAGGAGTCAAGCTTTGTATCGAAGGCTTCTAACATGCGATCATGTCACGTTGGTTGTTCATGATTGCGATGTTCGATCAAAAATCAAATTTTGACTGGTTTCCAAGTTTAAAATCCTAGCTGATAATGTGTTGTACTGTGCATCTGAAAAGCAAGATGGTTCGCAATGTGTGGTGGATTATTACTTGAAGAGGGTTCATCTTGTTGTGGGTGAGGTTCATTGTGCTGTTCTTCTTGAGGTTCTTGGTGTTGTTGTGGAAGTTCAACTGATCGAAGGATTGATGTTTCAGAATCAAGATCCACACGAAAGGCTTCGAAAATAGTAGTCAAGAAAGCCAAAAGGCGTAAATCCTCTATAAGGAATTTTGAAGAGATTATCGAAATAAACTTCAGCCCAATTAACTTGAATATTAGCCATGATTGCATATAGGGCTTTAGCTAATTCTAAAGATATGAAGTGAAAACTTCCAGATTTTGGATATAAATTATAGGCTAAGATTCGAGCAATAAACGAGGAAATGGTCGAAGTTTTGAGAATGATTTATAATTCCTCCTTGACTGTAAGTAAATTAGATGTTGAAGGATATGTTCATCATCCATAGAAACATCTTCAAGACTAATTCCAGAGAAGGAATGTTTAATATTTGTCCTAAAAGTTCGTGAGAAAAGGAAATTTCTTTTCCTTTAACCAAACTATTTATCACACGCTTGTCATTATCGCTTCTTATGTGAAAGATTAGTATAGAAAAGCTTAATAAGTAGTGGATAATAGGGTTTTCGATTTTCTGAGGAATAGAGTTCGCCTAATCCAATATTTGCAAAATACCCTCTCAAATTATGACTTGAAAAGTCTTCATATTTAATAAAACGACCGGGAAGTATATCATAAGATTGCATTTCCAAAAGAATCCGTAAGACTAGGATCTTTTAAGTAAATTGTGTAATCTTCATCGGTTGAGAAGGTCCCGAAGCAGAACGCTTTGACCTAGACATAATTGAATTGAAGAAGAGGTTGGAGAATACTTACCAAGAAATGGAATTGATCAAAAACACTAAGAAGTGGCTGTTTAAGTTAGATTAGTCGACTAAATGCCCTAGTAGTCTAACTAATGATGCCTGAACTTGAAAAATTGAAGAAAAATTGAGGAATTTGAAGGAGGAAATGGAGTTGGATGATGCCCTAAGTTGAGGAGAGAATACCCTAACTGAGATCTCGGTTTTTAGAAGAGTGGGAACGGATGAAATGGGTAAGAATGAGTGGGAGTAGTTTTGTTAGGGTTAAAATTAAATGAAGGGCTAGGATTAAAAGTTAAAATTGAATGAAAGGTTGAGATTTAAATCATAAGAAAATAAATCTAGGGCTAGGATTAAAGATGGTTGGATGTATGGTTGAGATCTAAAGTAACTTATGTTATTGGATAGTGGGTTTGGGTTAAAAAGAAACAGGATCCAATAACAATATTTTCAGAAAATAGCTGAGTAGTCGACTAATCTAAGGTGTAGTCGACTAATCTGCAGACGAACAGAATATATGTTTCTGTTTTGATAGCTTGTAGTCGACTAATCTGAGTATATAGTCGACTAATAAGATATTGACGAATAAAATTTATATGAATGATTGTGCATGTAGTCGACTAGTGTATGTATTAGTCGACTAGTGAAGTTGTTAGTAGACTAATAAACATATGTACTTATTTAATAATTAATTTAAATCAGAATTGAACATATACCTAATTCTCTTCTTAATTTAACATAAATATCTTCTTTTAAAGGTTTCGTTAAAATATGTGCTATTTGTTTATTAGTAGATATAAATTCTAATATAATATCTCCCTTAAGAACATGATCACGTAGGAAATGATGTCTAATATCAATATGTTTTATGCGTGAGTGTTGAATGAGATTTTTAGATAAATTAATTGCACTAGAATTGTCACACATTATAGAAGATGTGGAACAAACTATGCCATAATCGATAGTGTTTGTTTCATCCATAAAATTTGTGCACATGCTAAACTAGCAAGTATTCTGCCTGTTGATAATGATACGAATTTTGCTTTTACTAAACCATGATACAAGTGAATGTCCTAAAAATGACATGTACCACTTGTACTTTTTCTATCGATTTACATCCAAAGAAAATCAAGATCACTATATGATAACAAATCAAATGTGCTATTCTTTGGATAAAATAAACCAAAATCAAGTACCTTTAAGATATCTAAAAATTCTTTTAACAGCTTTAAGATGTGATTCTTTAGGATTAGATTGAAATCTAGCACATAAACAAACACTAAACATAATATCGGTCTACTAGTCAGTAATGTAAAGAAGTGATCCAATCATACCTCGATATAGCTTTTGATCAACATTCTTACCACTTTCATCTTTGTCAAGTGATGTTGTAGTACTCATTGGTGTTGGTTTGCTAGTTGTATTGTCCATCCCAAAACGTTTAAGTAGTTCTTTTGCATATTTATTTTGATTGATAAAAATTCCTTCCTTCATTTGTTTGATTTGAAGTCCAAGAAAGAAGTTTAGTTCACCCATGTGACTCATTTCAAATTCTTCCTGCATAGTCTTAGCAAACTCTTGACAAAGATCATTGTTAGTAGAACCAAATATTATATCATCTACATATATTTGTATTAATAATATATCTTTATTTATTTTCTTAATAAATAAAGTAGAATCAACTTTTCCAATTTCAAAACCGGATGTTAAAAGAAAAGATTTTAATCTATCATACCATGCACGAGGTGCTTGTTTAAGACCATATAAAGCCTTTTAAGTTTATAAACATGATCGAAAATTTTTCATGTTCAAAACCGGAGGTTGTTCTACAAAAACTTCTTCTTTAATAAAACCATTTAAAAATGCACTTTTAACATCCATTTGGTAAAGTTTGAAATTCATAAAGCATGCAAATGCAAGTAAAATTCTAATGGATTCTAAGCGTGCAGCAGGGCATAAGTTTCATCATAATCAATTCCTTCTTCTTGATTATAACCTTGTGCAACTAATCTAGCTTTATTTCTAACAACTTGTCCCGATTCATCTAATTTATTCCTAAAAATCCATTTTGTTCCTATAATGGATTTATTTTGTGGTCTAGGTACAAGATCCCAAACATCATTTCTTATAAATTGATTTAATTCATCTTGCATAGCTTCTATCCAAAATTATCAAGTAAAGCTTCTTTAACATTTTTAGGTTCTACTTCGAAACAAATGCAACATGAACTATTAAATTAAAATGAGATCTAGTAGATACTTTAGGATATATTTCCAATAATCAAATCATGTGGATGATTTTTAACTTCTACAAAACTCTTTGGTAATTCATTTTGTAAATTTTCATCTTTTGAAATATCTAACATAGGAGTATCATTAATAGTATCAATTAAATCATCATCATTACTTGAAATAGAAGGTGTTTTTATAAAATTTTCATCAAAAGAAACATGCATAGATTCTTCAATAACTAAAGTTCTTTTATTATATATTCTATATGCTTTACTATGATTAGAATATCAGACAAAAATTCCTTCATCGATTTAGAATCAAATTTATCTAAATTATCTTTTGTATTTAATATAAAACACTTACAACCAAAAACTTTAAAATATGAAACTTTAGGAATTTTATTATAAAATAATTCATATGATGTTTTGTTTAAAATAGGTCTTAATAAAACTCTATTTAAAACATAGCATCTTTGTTGAGACGACTTACGCCCAAAATATTTTGGTAAATTACTATCACACAACATTGTTCTAGCACATTCTTGTAATGTCCTATTCTTTCTTTCTACAACTCCATTTTGTGGAGCTGCTCTAGGAAAAGAAAATGTATGTGAAATACCATTTTATCACAAAAATTTGCAAAAGTTCATTTTCAAATTCTCCTCCATGATCACTACGTATAGTAACTATAGAAAGAGATTTTGATTTTGAATTCTTTTACAAAATATAGAAAACTCATTAAAAGCATCATTTTTATTTTTAAGAAATATTACCCAAGTAAATCTTGAAAAATCATCAACAATTACAAATGCATATTTACTTCCATTTAAAGACGCTATCCTAGAAGGACCAAAGAGATCAATATGAAGTAATTCAAGTGGTTTACTAGTAGAAATAATATTTTTAGATTTAAAAGAAGATTTATGCATTTTACCTTGTTGACATGCATCACAAAAATTATCTTTATAAGAAAGCTTAGGTAAACCATTTACTAAATCATATTTAGAAATTTTAGAAATATGTTTAAAATTAACATGACCAAAACGTTTATGCCATAATATAGAATCATTTGAAGATGCAATAAGACAATGTTCATTTGAAATATTATTTAAAGATAAAACATATATATTATTCTTTCTATGACCTTTATATAAAATTGTAGACCAATCAAGATCATAAATTAAGCAAGAATCTTTTTGAAGACAACTTTAAAACCTTTATCACATAGTTGACTTATACTAAGCAGATTATGTTTAAGACCTTCGACTAATAAAACATTATTAATAATAGGTTTATTAGAATTACCAACGGTGCCAATACCAATCACCTTTCCTTTGTTATTGTCTCCAAAGGTGACTGTACCACCATCTTTGTCTTGAATTGATGACAAGAATTGAATGTTCCCTGTCATATGTTTTGAACAACCACTATCTAAAATCCATCTATCTTTCTTTATTTTTGAAAAGATAAACATTTATAATCTTGGTACCCATTTTATATTGGGTCCTTAAAATTAGTCTTTAGGAAACCAAACCCATGAAGAGTTTGATTTTCCTATGAAATTAGATGATAAACAAACATCTTTAATAAAGCTAGAAATATAAGACTTTTTCTTATTATAATTTAAAACTTTAGGAACCCAAATAGATAAAAAATTTGGTTTTCTTTTATTTAAAATATTATCTTTAATATTTTGTTTATATACTAATGAAGATGATTTTACAAAAGTGGTTTTCTTATGAATATCTTTTTCAACTTGAAAACCAATCCTTTTGTCTTTTGAGTTTCTTTTGATAAGAAAGTAAAGTTTTAAATTTTCTTTTCCTTTATTAAACTTACTAACATTTAAGTATATGTCATCATATTTTGATTTAATCAAAGAAATATCTTTATCTAAAATACTAATCTGAGTCTTTAAATTATAGCATTCTGATTTTAGATACAAATTTTCATTAGTTAACAAATAATTTTCTTTGAGTAAATTCTCATTTTCTTCTTTTAATTTAATTTCTTGTGAATTAACATAAGAAGAATTTAAATCGAAATTTCTTCTAATAATCTCTTATTTTCATTTTTAAGAAAATTATGTGAAACTTTTAACCTTACAAAAGTTTCATATAATTCATTAAAAGCATCTAAGAGTTCATCATTATCATTTACCTCATCTTGTGCCATGAAACACATATGAGCACTTTCATTTTCTTCATTTTCTTCATCGGATGAAGAGTCATCACTGTCATCCCAAGTTCTTTGCCATTGCCTTTCTTTTCTTGTTATTTTGAGTTGAGTTGAAATTATTGAAATAATTTGACTTTTGCTTATTCTTCAATAAAGGACAATCTTTCTTCATATGACTGCTTTGTTACACTTGAAACAAACAGTGAGTTATTTGAATTTGAAAATTTAGATTTAAACTTACCTTGTTTTATAAATTTTGAAAATTTAGCGTCAAACATGCTCATTTCTTCATCTTCATTATCTGAATCTTCCTTATCGGATGTGATGTTGAATGCAAGAACTTTCTTGTTTTTCGTTTCATCTTCATTCTTTCTATCTTCGATTTGGACTTAGTATGCCATTAAATTTCCAATTAAATTCTCCATCGACAATGTTGATAAATCATTTGCTTCTTCTATATTTGTAATTTTCTTTTCCCATTTTGGAGTAAGTGATCGAAGAATTTTTGGACCATTTCCACTTGTGTATAGGTTTTCCAAGTCCAATTAGAGTATTAGTGATATCTGTAAATCTTGTGAACATTTCTCCAATTGTCTCATTTTCTTCATCGGAACAATTCAAACTGTGAACAAGAACGAAATTTTAGACTCTTTTACTTTATTTGTACCTTCATGTGTTACCTCAGTGTGTGCCAAATATCATATCAGATTTTCTTTGTTGACACTCGGTTGAACTCATTTCGATCAAGTGCACAAAATAAAGCATTCATTGCTTTGGAGTCCAAATTTGCATTGTTCCTTTGTCTTTGTAGTCCATTAAAAACGGAGTAGTTGGCTTCTCATATCTTGTCTCTACAATGTTCCAAAGTTCGTATCCAATTGATTGAAGATAAATTTTCATTACGCACTTCCAATAGTTGTAGTTGAGTCCATCAAACATTGGTGGGCGATTTGTTGAATGACCTTCTTTGAATTGTGAATTACGATCAGTAGATGCCATCTTTCACCTTTCTCGATACCAAATGTAGGATCGTTGATCCGATCACACTTAAACACTAGAGGGGGTGAATAGTGTTTTATAAAATTTTATGCAAAGTAGATAATAAATTGCAAATATGATAGCACAAACACGAAATTTCACAATCACAAACACAGATTTATCTTGGTTCCACCTCCCGGTGTACATCCATTCCCAAGCAAATCCGGCTTGAGAGTTTCCACTATGATTTTGAAATACCCTTACAAAATCAAAGACAAACTGACCAATTTGCAAGACCATGCAAATTGCAACAATCTCAAACTGAGATCCACAATTCTCACACCGAGAATTCCTTTTGAAGAAGCAAAGTACAAAGTCCTAGAAGCATTGAAGTGTTGGTGATGTGCGCGGTGGCTTAAGAACTTTTCAATTGCAAAATAATGTTTAACTCTTTTGAATCTTGCAATTGTATCAAAGAATAGTTTTTCACTTGTGAACTTTTTGAACTCTCTTTTAATCTCAAAATTCAAGATCAATACATATGAATGTTATATGTCTTTTTCGATGTTTTTGTCTATATATATCCCTTGATTAGACACAAGTTAAAACCTATAAGCGGATATAAGCAATCAAAACATTCAAACATTCAAATTCAAACGCCGAAAACCGACTTCTATAGTCGACTATTATATGATTAGGCTAATGCAAATTTACAGTTACGTATAAGCGATTCAAGCATTAGTAGCTCCACTACTATATGTATTAGTTATTAACTGTAATAATGTAGAAAGTCCGGTGTATATTTTAAATGAGTAGTCGACTACTATATATGAATTAGTCGACTAATGCATAAACTCACAGTTTGGAAAATTGTTTAAGTTATCATTAGTCGACTATTAATGGCATTTGAAATAATGTAATTCTGAAACTTGTATATTTATTAAATTAAGTAATTAGTCGACTATAGTTTGAATTGGTCGACTACTATTGACTCAAAAAGTTATAAATGAAGTGTTTTAAACTTTAAAAACTCTAATGGTTAATATAGGGATTTCTATATTAACCAACACACTAAGCATGTGTTAGTGTGTTCTAAAAGTGTGTGTGTGTGTGTGATCAAGGCTTGTACAATTTGTTCTAAGTAAAGAAGAGAAAAATTACATTTATTTTGATCTTGCTTCTCATCTTCAATACTTCATTATGCCTTGAACTCATTTTGTACTTGTCCAAATTTGATATAATATCTGCATCAACAAGTTATAAAACACACAAAAACACACATATATATATAACATATGTTGTTATCATCAAAATATTAATTTGAGAATATGAAAATCAACAGTGGTGTCATGGCTACCTTCTCACGTGAATGTTTTTCAAATAGAAGAGATCAGAATCTAGTTGAAAATAATATAACATATTATGGACGGTTGGAAGATGTGGTGGAGATATTCTACGGCTATGGTGGACCAAATGAACATAAATACACGATGTTCATGATTCGTTGGTGCTTTGCAAAGACTTAAAAGGATCCCTTTGGATTTACAATTGTCAATCTCGATAAAGAAATTGATAGTGATGAAAAATTCATGTTTGCATCTCGTGGGACAATGTTTCTATGTGAAAGATCCTATGGTTAAAGACGAGTGGGTTGTCCATACAAGGATTCTAGGGCTTATATTCAACCTTCTACCAAAGGAAGATGGTGATGAGAGCTATATAGACAACTTCAATGAGTCAAATGCAAATGATCGATGAATTCTCGTACCTCAAAATGTAGTGTTTGATACGGATGCTCCAACAACTCGGACGGACATTCCAAATATTATCACGCACATTTATAGGAGCTAAATATGTAATCGACAGCTTGTGTAACTTTTTTAGTTTACATATTGTAAAATGAAAACTTTAATATCACTAATGATGTATCTCAATTACCTTTTGGACAATATAAATTGCATATAAATATGTAATATCTTCTTTTGTATATTCAGCTTGCGTGATGCCTACAAGCGAGATATGAAATGAAAATTTTATTAATGTAATAATACATCTTGTTTTTATTTTGGCCAATATAAATTGCATCTATAATATATTATTTTTATATTTATTCAACTTGCGATGTCTAAAAACATTAGCAGGAGGCTATCATTCAAGAAGCCAATCCGGATCAAGACCAATCTATGAGGAAGAGCCACCGACTTCAACAGATCGGAGGTATAACTTCACATAAGTTACGATTAATTATTCATGATATATGCACAATAATAATTTATTTTTTATTTCTTTAGGTGAGGCGAGGATGAGCCATCTCCTGCACCATTATATGCATCCTCTAGTAGTACTTGATGCATATATTCCTGGATTGAGCGTGGCCTTACCAAAGATGTGCAGAGGGGTACGACTCAAGCATGTGAGAGGTACAAATTGGCCAAAAACGATTGGATGAATGGACGCCACAGATTGATGAGATATTAGCGATGCAAAAATGAAATCGACAAAGATTTGGTGAGTTTAATCAATTATTTTCTAGTATTGGAAAATTAATAATAAATAATAATAATAATTTTAATAGAAACAAAAATTCACTATAATACTTTGATTTTGTTTGATCCAATACTATCACAATTATGAGTTCTAAACATGCTTTCATACACATCTAGATCCACAATTATGAGCACATGTGGACAAAAAGAAGAATGTAAACAATTTTCACTTTTGCTTTTATTTTCGAAGTTTTTGATATTTAAATTGAATTCGAGAGCTTAAGGTTGAATAAATAAAAGTGGTACATATTTATAACTTCTACAAATATTTTTTTTAATGTAGGAGAAAAAATATTCAAGAAAAAGGACTACATGGAAGTGACTTTAAGAAAAAGTTACCACCGGATGGCTTTTGCACTTGTAAGGTGGGAACATAATGGGATTCCAACCGGCAATGGGCTAACAATTTTAGCTCATATCTTGGATACTTGATAATGAGAAGTGATAATCAATCCTTACTATGAGGTCAGGAGCAGCCCTTGATGTCCTCGAGTCTATCTATCGCGATCTTTGGGTAAAATTCACTATTATTTATAATTATTTTACCTTCGTCAATTGGCCATGCTTAACTATATGTTAATATTTAGAGATATTTCAACATCAAGATAATCCCGTGAGGGTGGGATTTTTATTTGGTTACATGGGAAAGTTTAAGCATTCTCTGGAGTGGAGACATGAGATAAAGAAGAAATGCTATGAAAGTTTCAAAGTGAACTGGAGAGGATCTACAAGCCAGATAAGAGGGTTGAGCGGATCATTTAGCTGCACTTATAGTATTGTGGGGCCGGAGGAGCACCGTGTAAATATGTATAATAGAAATTAGATTCAAGTTATTTATCTAAATGTTGTATATTGAAGATTGTACTAAAATCCTCTTTGTTCATGTTGAAGAAAAATATCGGAGAAATAAACCGAACCGATGGAAGAAAGATTATGATCATCATACGGGACTACTTCATTTGCCGTGATTATGGATCAATTTTGTAGGACAACGATATAAAGTATTTTAATATTCTATATATATTCTCTCCGCTTCCTAAAATATTTGATAAATAAAACTAATAAATATGTTTTGTAAATCTTAGAACGCCCCTATATCCCGCCTAACGCGCATAAGAGGACGATGGTTCACTTTAAGAAGGGTACGATGCCGACAAGGATAGGAAAGAAAAGCTAGAATTGGCTAAGAAAACGCAGTAAACATATCTATTTATAATGACTTGGCATAATTTTCTTTATTCAATACATATATATATATATACACATTCCTACCAATTTTGAATTTCTCATTCAATGTAGTAAATACTAAATATAAGTATCTCACCATTTGCAAACAGTAATGCTTCTTAATGGGATTTTTGATAGTGTAATTATATTTTCTTTATTTTTGAAATGCCAATTCATAAATTTATTTATTTATTCCATTTCTTAAATTTATTTATTTGTTTTTTAGGCAGCTCTGGAAAACACATATGCTGAGGTAGTTGCACAGAGCCAGAGACCCCTAACTATAGAGGAGAATTATAACGTGAGCCATTTGGTTTGTGGACTTCCCAAAAAAGGGAGGACCAGGTGGATGTGAGTTGGAGCTCAGAGGGTGTCTACACCATTCCAGCCTCCGCCGAGTTCAACGCCATCGACAATGCCCTCAAGACCCTCTTACATGCCGCAGGAGGATTGCACTCCGCAGGCGATGCAGCTTGTTTCATCGGTGATGAATATTTTGGATGGTCATATTCCCGAGGAGATGTGGGAGGATATTCAAGAGGAGCTTATGCGAGTGATCCACCCTACCGCTACTTTTGCAATGGTTTCCAGGCAAATATTGAAATCATGCAGACGGGCGGTTCCTACCCCGCAAAGTCGATTATGAACTTTTAGGCTCTCAACAGCATTTGGTGGTAGTGGAGAGAGTAGTAGACAAGTATACGATTCCAAACGTAAAACATGCATGATTACACTCTTCTCACAATATGATATTCTAAATTTCATTTATTTTGTGTTAGCATGAGGATGATATCAATGGGAGCGAGTCGTAGGGATGGTGCCGCCGGTGGCAATGCGGATGATGACATGGATAGAGCGGACGACCTGTCTTAGTGAGTTATATCCTAGACTCGTGTTTGTATATTAGAACTCTTTATATTGGAGATTATGATATGCTTGTATGCTTAACATCCTAAACTCGTTTCTTGGAATTCGAGATGTGTGGGCATGGATGTGAGTACGTATGATATATATATATGGATTTTAGCTTGTTTGCTGCATGATATATGTGGATATATAACTTATTTGTGTCGGCAACTTATCGTATAAGTTATGGAATGTTGTGGTTTGTTATTTGTAGTTTGTGAAATTTGGATTGGAAATTTATAATTTGTAATGGAATGTGCTAAAATTAATTGGTGGTTGCATATATTTGTGAAATATGGATTGGGAGTTGTTTGTGCACGATTTTGTGAAATTTCACAACGGTATATTTTGAATGTTTCTTTGGATTGTTGTGAAATATGGATTGTGTATATTTGGAATGTTTCTTTGGAATGTGGGGAATCAAATTTAGTTTGTATGAACAGGAATCGACCGAAATCGGAAATATTTTTTAATACCGCATCATCGCCGACGGATTCCCGCGATATGCGTATCGCCGACGGCAATACCGTCGCGATGATTAAACATCGCCGACGGCTTTATCGCCGCTGATATATATCTCGACGGTAACGCCGTCGCTGATGTTTAATCATCGCCGACGCCACCCGCCGCTGATATATATCGCCGACGCAGATGACCGCCGATGTAAAATACATCGTTGACGGGTACACCGCCGCGATATACATTGACGGCTTGGCCGCCACCGATATGAAAACATCCCCGACGGGTTGGTCGTGGATGTTCATACATCTGCGGACTTGCCGCTCAACGACGCCGCCGTAGTAGATATTATCGACGGCCGCCCGCCGTGATGTTACCGACGGGACTTTGCCGACGGGTTATCTTTGACGGCTTGCCGCCAATGATAGTCATCACGACGGCATTTGTGGCATTCCCGACAGAAACCCCGCCAAGAATGCTTACTTTTCCACTAGTGATGACTTCGGATAAAAAGTTACTAGTCAACATTTAATTTCCATAATTAAGTGATCTTGAGGGGTGGCATACTGATAGTGGGTCTGAAGGTCTTTTTTTTTTTTTTTTTTACAATTGTGTCATGAGGAAGTAATTATGTGCCTCTTTTGATGTTTTAGATGATGAACACATTGCCACAAAGCTATGAACGTGGCGTTAATGGTGGCAATGCTTAAGGAGGTGGATAGCATGGGCAAGCTACATAAAATTCATGTATGAAGAAATAGTAATAGATATTGGCAAACTTCAATTTTAATAGATGGTCTTTTAGTTTATTTTATTTTTGGGTAATTTGAACTTGTTATGCGGGACAAATGTTTGTGGCAATACAGTTATTGACCACATATTTTTATTGTGGCAATATCAAAATTAACTTTTTATAATAACATTTGTGATATCAAATTTTTGTATATTTCAAAGCTATATATATGCATACCGTGTGTTTGGAAATGGTACAATCCCCATAAAATGCATAGTGGTTTTGAAAAGGTATAGTTGGCAATTACCAACGTTTATTGAAAATTGTTGGCAATTTTCAACGCTTTCACAAACGCTTGTAATTCGCCAACATTTTCTTCTCAAACGCTATATCATTACCAACATTTTTGTAGCGTTGGTAATTGCCAAACTTTTATTCAAACGTTGGCAATTGCTAACACATACGAAAATGCATATGGTCTAATCTCAAGAAAAAAAAAGAAAAACAAAACAAAATGTCTGCAACATTAAGAAGACAAATAAATAGCAGAAAAACTTGTTAACACGGAGATACTGAAAGCCAAACTCCTACCTTTCCACCTAAATTATCATAAGAGCTCAAACTGCCATCAAGCATAACAGTACTAGTTTGTTGAAAGCAACCCATTCACTCAACTTGCAACCGACAAAACCAACCCCTATGTTGCATAGTAGATGATCATTCACATAAACCAAATCAATCTCACTACCTTGCATTTCAAATTAAAATCCCAAATACACTCACAATCAATTTTCTCAATGATTACCCACCATCTGTTTAAACTAAAGATCAGAACACCTAAAACACCAAATATAATCAAACAAACATCAAATTCTTATGCAATGAAGAATGTGTAAATAACATGTTGACCTATAAATTGATACTCTGATCATCTGCTGGTCAAATCCCACCGCATAGCTTTTTTATTTGTTAAGTCTGCTGCAATGTCTGTCATGCCAAATTTCTTCTTAATCCTACAAATACCTGTAAAATTATTGATATCAGTAACTCATTTTTAGGTTCATGAATATGTTGGAAAGAAACCTGAAATTGATTTGATTCTTAAAAGAAAATGGATTAAAACATAACCTTTGGTGAAACGTGAAAATGGTTTGAAACACTAAACAGCTATATCAAACCCCACTGCTCAAAATCTCGGGTGAAGCCATACTTTGAAATCATACGGGCCAACAAAATACTCAACCTTACCATCATCCACACATCTTATTCTCATTTTGAAGGATTTATAAAATCCATTGGCACCAGGTAGCTCATACAAGCAGTTCCCTTTCACCCCCTTCAGCCCTCGACCGCCGAAACCTTGCATCCAGTATTCACCGGTGTAGAACACACTCCGGCCACCCAAACCCTCCATCCTCACCCAACCGCTCTTTCCCTCCTCTGAAAGATTGAGCCTGTACCCCTCAAACCCTCTATCATCATACCTCATCAGTAAAAGCTCGTCGTCAGACTCTACAAACATTGGTAGCTCGCTCAGACAATTCATCGGTCTGATAATTGTTCGAACCCTTTGTATACTACCACCAACAGTATCCATGACTTCAATCTTATTACTACAGAACCTAATATAGAGTTTGGTACTGTGAACAACTAAGTCAAGGATTTTGCCGTCTCCTTGTGAGAAAAACATCGACAGCCACTGTGAACCATTGACCTGACAGTAATGGACCGAGTTTCCCAGGTGGAGTATCAGCAAGCAGTGGGTAGAAGTCGGGGGCGACGTGAGAACTGCCCTGCTCCACGGTAGCCGTGGAACGCGCGGGAAATAGGTCTTCTTTCCGGTGAGTATATGAATGAGGGTTGGAATTTGACAGGTGGATGAATCGAAACCGATAAGGTGCCCATGGGAGTGGCCTATATGACAGCGAATATCTGACAAGGCAGCGGCCAGGGCCCGGTTGGTGAGAATGTGGAATCGGTTTTCGGCGATGATGTAGACATTGTTGATGGGTGTAGAAGGTGATGGGAGGTAGAGGAGTAAGGGAGGTTGGGAGGCGAGGAAGTCGCGCTTGCAGGACTTGGAGACTGATCGCCATGATCTGCAGACGGAGGCGAAGAAGGAGAAGGTTAGCGGTCCGTCGAGGCGCAGGGCGATGCATTCAATGATGAGTCCGGAGATTCTCCCATTGTCTTCTTAATTCATGCATTGTCTCGGTTGGCGTCGATGGGGAAGAGAAATGGTTTCTGTATCAATTAGGGTTTGAGGATGTGTGGCTTGATTGTGTTGAGATCCTGATTTATTGAATATTATATTTAGTGGATTTATCTGTTATATTTTGACCCAACAGCTGGGATACGATGGCATATTTGGTAAATATTTTCAAAATTTTTGCACTCTACAGCTACATTTATCCCGCTGGTAGTTGTGGAAGGAGATCCATTATTATGTATGTAATTTTTTCAACTATTAGGGGTATAAGTTAAAACTTCCAGGGATGGTTAAAATTTCGTGTCCATCATCTGTCCCACTTAGATCTCTCTGATATTCAAGAACAACTCTCTCCACCATTGCTAAATTTATTCCCAGAGATCTTGACTCCAGTGAAAAGAAGAAGAAAAAAAAAAGTAATAGTAAGACTTGGAACTATGCTATTAAATTTCTCAGTCATCCATTCCTTCCTTCCTAGTTGCTAGGTCAAAATTTGTCTCACAATTAGTCCCATTTATCTCATTGATTTCTTGTTTATGGTTCACAAGTTTAATTGATAAAAAGTGAGATGAAAGAATATGGGATTTGTCAGGAATGTGGGCATGATATGGATAGTTTTGAGAATGGTGAGTAGTTGTTGTGTGGTGGGTAGTTACATTTAGGCAGTTGTAGAGAATGTAGGAATTAGACTATATATTTGTTTGTAATGTTGTATGTGGTTATGAATAAGAATTATCACTGTTATTCCCTTGTATCTCATTTTCTTCCCCTCTGTTCTTATCTTTTCCTCTGTTCTCCCTGTTATCCTTCTATTTCTGTCTCTCTTTCCCTATTCTTTCTCTTATTTATCTTGGAACCATGGCTGGACGAGGCAGAGGCCGGGGTCAGGTTTCAGCACCTGACAACTTGGTATAAGAGCAGGTGATTACTGAGGAGATCGTGCATTCTCAGTCGCACAACAGTAAGCTAAATCGTCTCAGAGGCATCGTGGGGCAACAAGGAGTATGCTTGAAGATGTTGGGCGAAACGGTCAATGGGCTGTCACAAATAATGTTGAGACTATTTACCAAGATCACTGGATTGGTGTACCAATTTGGTAAGATAACTGGTGTCAAGGGAAAGACACCACAAGAGTCAGTTTTAGGCTGTCCTCCACAACTCTATGGGAGTACACCACTACCATTGGTCATGAATGCAACAAGCAGCACAATATCCATCTTCTCAAACAGTTTGATTCCTGTCATGACATGATTGGGACCATAAACAAAGTGCATGCAAGATTTTCCTCTATACACTAGAGAGAAAATCCATAGTTGGATTTACCGTGTGCGTCAACTTATAGATTTCTACTCCATACTGGAAAAATATGTTCTCGACCACTGATGCAAGATGAAGAATTTATTCATCCTGGAGAGCACCATTTGATGATGATGGTGATGGAGGACAAGATTGAAGTCTGATATCAATTGGGCTCGAGGGCGAGCCCCTTCTTAAGGGGAAGGATTGTCATGAAACGAACCAAATGAGCCCAAGAGTATTGAGTTCAGTAGTTATAATTGAATGCCAGTACAAGATAGGGAGTAGTTAGAGAAGTTAGTTTGCAGTAAGCCTTATATGTAGAGAGATGGAATTATTGTATTTTCCTTATGTATGAATGAAGTTAATCTATCTCTAATCTAATTATTCCTCTTCCTTTGCTAATCTCTCTTCTACAACCTCTTCTTCTTATTATCTATTCTCTCTCAATTCTCTCTCCACTCTCATCCTATGATTTCCATCTCTATTTTTCCCATTTCCAGCTTTTTCGCACTCTAATCTTTTCTCTAAGTTCAAGACAATGTGATTGAACTCGGATTGCACGTGATCAGGAAATCTTCCTAACAACTTGGTATCAGAGCTAGGCCACGAGGATGAATCAGCACTCATCGAGTCTAACTCTAATGAGTTAAATATTCTGCGGGACTGGATGGATCATCAAGAATCCCAATTGAAGGCGTTGAACGATAGCGTCGAAGGCCTTTCTCGACTCATGATGGGACTGTGTTATCAACTTTCAACGGCTCTCGATCAAATGGGAAGGCTCTTGGGCGAGATGAGCAAGGCACCACAAGAATCAGTGCTAGGTTCTCCTCATATTCAATCGTTCAACAATCCTACACCAATATTCAATCCATCCTACAACGGCGTGTTCGCGGGAAAAGTCGTTTTGATCTTCATTGGTGAACTCATTACAGCTTTATGTGTTTACAAATGAATTCAAAAATTTATCTTTTTATAAGACTTGATTACAATAAAAATCAAAGAAAAATTACAACTTTTTCCTGAACAAACGCAGAATCCTGTTTATCAGACTCCTGCTTGCTTGGGATCTTTGCCTGTGCCGGGATTTATCCGTGGACCGCCGCGTGATCTAATCCGGTGAAAGATCTACAAGATCAAGGGGATTATTTCACGAAGGAAATAATCGCCGAAGTGAGTGAAATCGACCAAGCGAGATCACCACTCTTCTTGGGATCAAAACAAAGTTTGATCCGGAGGAATTACGTGTAGATAGGATCTAAAATCTCTCGAACTCCTTCGCTTTATGCTGACGGGTTCGCCAAAATCTTGGATCTCGTGTAAAAGTTCAGATCTATTGTCCAAAAGTCCCTCCTTTTTTATCAAAAGTCCTAATCTCGATCCGTCAGAGCTTTAGCTTCTTGTCAAAATCGGATCCGAAAATGAGACCCCCCTCCTCTATTTATAGCCTTGAAAAGCGGATGAAGCGGTTCGGGTCGGAAAAAGCCCGCCTAGCCACCTCTTGGTGGCTCTGCTTTGGCCGAGCCACTAGGGGGTGGCTCGGCCACCGAGCCACCTTGGGGTGGTTTGGTTTTGGCCGAGCCACCCTCAGGTGGCTTGGCTTTCACTGAGCCCCTAAGAGTGCTTTTGGGACTTTTTTTATCGTTTCTGAGTCCGACTTGATTGATCCCGTCGATATTTACTGACCTGAAGCATTAGAATTAGGTTTATCCCATTGCTCGCATGCGATTCGTCACTTCGTTGATTTGCACGCTTTGCCGACTCGCTTCATGCGTTTCGTCGACTCGCTTTATGCGTTTGCGTTGCGGTCACTTGTTATTACGTCGTCAACGGTTCGCCGTTGATGGCTCGTCGCTTGTCACATCATCATCACGAGTCGTGTTCAGGGACTTATAGGCAAGTTTCAACGCCTACAGATACCCTCTCCAAAGTGTTTCAGTCTCGTTCTTTTATAGAGGAGCCTGAAATACTTTGGATATGATTGGCCCAAACCTTCAATCGACATAACAGGACCGAAAAACAGCTTCAAATCTTGATTTCTTCAATTCTTTCAGATTATCTGGTGCTTTGTCGGATGACTGAAAGTGTGACGGTGCTGTATTTATTATCTGACCGCTGTCGAAATCTTGAACCGAAGCTGGTAACTAAAATTTTTTGTTTTAGCTCGTGTCGGTGAGTTGTCATAGAATTGACCATCAAACTTTTTGAGATTTCTCCTTTAGTCGGTGATTTCTCCGTTGCGACGCTTGTCATAGAACTGATCACAGCGAGGAGGAAATTGGGGGTTGTCGAGTTATCCTTAAGAATATTTTATAAAAATATTCTCCAGAAACTTCTCAACAAAAATAGGAAACAGTTTAGACTCGTATACCTTATTGGAGTAATTATGAGGTTAGAATAAGCTGAACCGGATGAAAAGTGACCTTCAATGGGTGATAATCCCATTGAATAAATATCCAGGGCCCCTCCAGATGTGTGGGAGGGAGAAAGAACAAGAAGGAATCAATCGACGGGCTGATTCGGGGCTATTTTGTTGCCTGGTTTAACCCTGGATCGAATTTTAATTCAGGGTCTGGTTCGGTTCGGTTCGGTCCGGTTCAGTCCGATTCGGTTGGTAGGTAGATCGAGTTAAGACCACACTTGCCGAGAAATCAACATCCCTGAGCAACATTCATTCTTTTATTGCGTCAAGTGAGGCCAAGATAGCGCAGCTCAGGCGGGAACTTCAGGTGGAGGAAGAGAACTTAAGTGTCTTGGAGCTGACAAGGGTTAACGAAGAGGAAGCTCCAATCGCCATATCTAAAAAATTAGAACTCTCAGAACAAAAGCTAGCTGAAGTTGAGGAAGAATCTGCGAAGACATTGAAAGCCAATGAGGAGTCTTTCAGGGTTGAGTTGCAGAAGGAGCTCCAACAAGCTTACAACGATGAGTTGTCCAAGTTAGAACAACAAATCTTTTACCATAAACTTGATGTTTGAATAACTGTAATTTCTTCGTTGAAAGACTCGACTCTTCATTAATCGAATAAATTTCTATCCTCCTTTTTATTATGATTTCTCATTTCATTTGAAATAATCAACCATAATATTCATAGGATTTTTGGCAAACCCTCATCCATCAACGGATTTGACGAGCCTTTACCGATTACCGTTTGAATCGGGCTAGCATGCGGATTACCTAAACCTGTTCCGCACGTGACGTTGTGCTAAAAGAATGAAACTCTTTCAGACTTGGTGCTATGATATTGAATACATAGACTTCGTCTTCTTTTACGGGCAAGAGACTAACCGGCAACGCGTGTTAGGCGTTGACTTTAGGGTTATTGGCCAACCTCCAGCCATCAACGGATTTGACGAGCCTTTACCGATTACCGTTTGAATCGGGCTAGCATGCGGATTACCTAAACCCGTTCCGCACGTGACGTTGTGCTAAAAGAATGAAACTCTTTTAGATTTGGTGCTATGATGTTGAATACATAGGCTTTGTCTTTCTCACGAAAATAGACTACCCGGCTGCATGTATTAGATGCAGGCTTATCCCTACTTAGGCTTTGGGATAAAATTCCCCAGACTTAAATTCTGGTGTCTTCTTTAATCGGTAAAATACTAAACCGGTAACGCGTGTTAGGCGTTGGCTTATCCCTACTTAGGATTCGGGATAGAATTCCCCATGATGAGTCTTGGTATCCTTTTCGCGGAGAAAGGTTAACCGGCCACACGTGTTAGACGTAGACCCATCCCTACTTAGGCTTCGGGATAAAATTCCCCACATGTGTAAGGCGTGGATTGTGGTGTTATTAATAACAACTTGCCATAATTTTGAATATGTGGGCTCTTGTTCTTTTTACGGTTAAGAACTAACCGGCAACGCGTGTTAAGCGTAGACTTATCCCTACTTAGGATTTAGGATAAAATTCCCCACACGTGTAAGGCGTGGATTGTGGTGTTATTAATAACAACGTGTCACAATTTTGAATATGTGGGCTTTCGTTCTTTTTACGGTTAAGAACTAAACGGCAACGCGTGTTAGGCGTAGACTTATCCCTATTTAGGATTCGGAATAAAATTCCCCAAGATGAGTCCTGGTATTCTTTTCGCGGAGATAGGTTAACCGGCCACGCATGTTAGGCATAGACTTATCCCTACTTAGGATTCGGGATAAAATTCTCCAAGATGAGTCTTGGTATCCTTTTCGCGGAGAATGGTTAACCGACCACGTGTGTTAGGCGTAGACTTATCCCTACTTAGATTTCGGGATAAAATTCCCCAGACTTGAATTCTGGTGTCTTCTTCAATTGAAAAAAGACTAAACCGACAACGTGTATTAGACATTGACTTATCCCTATTTAGGATTCGGGATAAAATTCCCCAAGATGAATCCTAGATTGAAGGATTTTTTGTGTTGAAAAGATAAAATTGATGTGGGAAAGGGAGAATTTTATATTCTGTCTCCCGATGTTGGAGAGGAAGAATTTTATATCCTATCTCCAGGTCTTCTTTTTAGGGTAAAGACGAACCCGAAACAAGAGAGGAAGAATTTTATATCCTATCTCTTACTCTGGAGAGGAAGAATTTTATATTCTATCTCGGTGCAAAGAAACTAAAAGTGGGATCTGTTGATTTTCATATTCTCAAGTTAGTATTTTGATGATAACAATATATGTTATATATATATATGTTGTTTTGTGTTTTATAACTTGTTGATGGATATCATTTGTATCAAATTTGGACAAGTACAAGATGAGTTCAAGGCATTATGAAGTATTGAAGATGAGAAGAAAGATAAATGTAATTTTTCTCTTCTTTACTTAGGTCAAATTGTACAAGCCTTGATCACTCACATGCACACACATATATAACTTTAGAACACACTAACACATGCTTAGTGTGTGGATTAACAAAAGAAATCCCCTTTGTTAATCAATAGAAGTTAAAGTTAAAGAATAAGTCTAAATATATATAAGTTATATAATTTTAAATCTTTAGTAGTCGACTAATAGCAATTATAGTGGACTATTCATCTTAGTATGTTAAAATATAAGTTTACGTTTTTACGGTATAGTCGACTAATCTTCATAGTAGTCGACTAATCATAGTTTTAACAGAATACTAAGTCTCTGTTATTTTACGGTATAGTTAGACTAATACATAAAGTAGTGACTACTAATCTTCAAAATAATTTTATAGACTTTAAATGGATTGAGTAGTCGACTAATATACATTATAATTGAGCTACTAAGCAATAAAATTGTTTTACAGAGTCTGTTTCAACAAAGAGTAGTCGACTAATTTCATTTATAGTCGACTCTGAGAAAACTTTCGGCGTTTCAAAATTTGAATACCTAACATTGAATAGCCATTTTGAAACGTTTTAATGGTTTAAAATTCAAATTTTCAAAGGGCTATATATAGGTGTTAACTTGAATTTTGAGAACAACTTTCATATACATAAGATTGAATTTTTATGTGCAAAACAAGGGTTCAAAATTCTGATTTTGAAAAGTTTTCAAGAGATCAAAAGATTCCTAAGCCACCATTGCACTTCACCAACACTTCAAGGCTTATAGGAATTGTATTACTTGTTCAAAAGGAGGCTCTCGGTGTGAGAGTGTGTGATCTCGGTTTGAGATTGTTGCAATTTGAGGGACTTGCAAATTGGTCGGGTTGATTTTGATTTTGTAAGTTGTTTCAAAATCATAGTGGAAACTCTCAAGCGGGATTTGCTTGGGGACTGGATGTACAGGAGTGGTGGAACCAAGTATAAAATCTGTGTTTGTGATTGTTTAAATTTCGTGTTTGATGTTATTTAATTTTGCAATTTATAATCTATTTTGCATAAATTTTTTATAAACACTATTCACCCCCTCTAGTGTTTAAGTGTGATAGATCGTGATCCTACATTTGGTATCGAGAAAGGTTAAACATGGCATCAACACAAGATTCAACTTCACAATTTAAGGAAGGCCATTCAACCAATCGTCCACCTATGTTTGTGGTTTCAACTACAACTATTGGAAGTGCAGAATGAAAATCTATCTTCAATCAATTGGATATGAACTTTGGAATGTGGTGGAAACTAAGTATGAGAAGCCATCAACACCATTTGCAGAATGGACTACAACTCAAAGGAATAATGCAAATTTGGACTCAAAAGCAATGAATGCTTTGTTTTGTGCTCTTGACAGAAATGAGTTCAACAGGGTGTCAACGGCTACTTCTGCATATGATATTTGGCACACACTCGAGGTAACTCATGAAGGAACTAATAAAGTTAAAGAATCTAAAATTTCGTTCTTGTACAGGTTTGAACTATTTAGAATGAAGGAAAGCGAAACCATTGGAGAGATGTTTACAAGATTCACCGATATCACAAATTCTCTTATTGGATTGGGTAAAACATATACACAAGTTGAAATGGTGCGAAAGTTACTTCGTTCCCTTACTCAAAAATGGGAAAAGAAGATTACCGCAATAGAAGAGGCAAATGATTTATCTACTTTATCAGTGGAGAACTTAATTGGTAATCTAATGGCATATGAAGTTCAAATCGAAGATAGAAAGAATGAAGATGAGACAAAGAACAAGAAAATTCTAGCATTCAACATATCTTCGATAAGGAAGATTGGATAATAATGAAGATGAAGAAATGAGCATGTTTGCACGCAAATTTCGAAAATTTATAAAACAAGGTAAGTTTAAATCTAAATTTTCAAATTCAAATAACTCACCTGTTTGTTTCAAGTGTAACAAAGCAGGTCATATGAAGAAAGATTGTCCTTTATTGAAGAATAAGCAAAAGTCAAATCATTTCAACAATTTCAACACTACTCAAAATAACAAGAAAAGAAAGGCAATGGCGACCACTTGGGATGACAAGTGATGACTCTTCATCGATAAAGAAAATGAAGAAAATGAAAGTGCTCATATGTGTTTCATGGCCCAAGATGAGGTAAATGATAATGATGAACTTTTAGATGCATTTAATGAATTATATGAAACTTTTATAAGATTGAAAGTCTCACATAATTTTCTTAAAAATGAAAATAAAAGATTATTAGAGGAAATTTCTGATTTAAATTCTTCTTATGTTAATTCACAAGAAATTAAATTAAAAGAAGAAAATGAAAATTTACTCAAAGAAAATTATTTTTAACTAATGAAAATTTGTATCTAAAATCAGAATGTAATAATTTAAAGACTCGTATTAGTATTTTAGATAAAGAGATTTCTTTGATTAAATCAAAATATGATGACATATATTTAAATGTTAGTAAGTTTAATAAAGGTAAAGAAAATTTAAAAACTTTACTTTCTTATCAAAAAGAAACTCAAAAGACAAAAGGATTGGGTTTTCAAAGTTGAAAAAGATATTCATAAGAAAACCACTTTTGTAAAATCATCTTCATTAGTATATAAACAAAATGTTAAAAATAATATTTTAAATAAAAGAAAACCAAAATATTTATCTATTTGGGTTCCTAAAGTTTTAAATTATAATAAGAAAAAGTCTTATATTTTTAGCTTTATTAAAGATATTTGCTTATCATCTAATTACATAGGAAAATCAAACTCTTCATGGGTTTGGTTTCCTAAAGACTAATTTTAAGGACCCAATGTAAAATGGGTACCAAGATTATAAATATTTATCTTTTCGGTACCAAAGAAAGATAGATGGATTTTAGATAGTGGTTGTTCAAAATATATGACAGGAACATTCAATTATTGTCATCAATTCAAGACAAAGATGGTGATGCAGTCACCTTTGGAGACAATAACAAAGGAAAGGTGATTGGTATTGGCACCGTTGGTAATTCTAATAAACCTATTATTAATAATGTTTTATTAGTCGAAGGTCTTAAACATAATGCTTAGTATAAGTCAACTATGTGATAAAGGTTTTAAAGTTGTATTGAAAAGATTCTTACTTAATTTATGATCTTGATTGGTCTACAATTTTATATAAAGGTCATAGAAAGAATAATATATATGTTTTATCTTTAAATAATATTTCAAATGAACACTGTCTTATTGCATCTTCAAATGATTCTATATTATGGCATAAACGTTTTGGTCATGTTAATTTTAAACATATTTCTAAAATTTCTAAATATGATTTAGTAAATGGTTTACCTAAGCTTTCTTATAAAAATAATTTTTGTGATGCATGTCAACAAGGTAAAATGCATAAATCTTCTTTTAAATCTAAAAATATTATTTCTACTAGTAAACCACTTGAATTACTTCATATTGATCTCTTTGGTCCTTCTAGGATAGCGTCTTTAAATGGAAGTAAATATGCATTTGTAATTGTTGATGATTTTCAAGATTTACTTGGGTAATATTTCTTAAAAATAAAAATGAGGCTTTTAATGAGTTTTCTATATTTTGTAAAAATTCAAAATCAAAAATCTCTTTCTATAGTTACTATACGTAGTGATCATGGAGGAGAATTTGAAAATGAACTTTTGCAAATTTTGTGATAAAATGGTATTTCACATACATTTTCTTTTCCTAGAGCACTCCACAAAATGGAGTTGTAGAAAGAAAGAATAGGACATTACAAGAATGTGCTAGAACAATGTTATGTGATAGTAATCTACCAAAATATTTTTGGGCTGACATCTCAACTGACATGCTATGTTTTAAATAGAGTTTTATTAAGACCTATTTTAAACAAAACATCATATGAATTATTTTATAATAAAATTCCTAAAGTTTCATATTTTAAAGTTTTTGGTTGTAAGTGTTTTATATTAAATACAAAAGATAATTTAGATAAATTTGATTCTAAATCGATGAAGGAATTTTTGTGGGATATTCTAATCATAGTAAAGCATATAGAATATATAATAAAAGAACCTTAGTCATTGAAGAATCTATGCATGTTTCTTTTGATGAAAATTTTATAAAAACATCTTCTATTTCAAGTAATGATGATGATTTAATTGATACTATTAATGATACTCCTATGTTAGATATTTCAAAAGATGAAAATTTACAAAATGAATTACCAAAGAGTTTTGTAGAAGTTAAAATCATCCACATGATTTGATTATTGGAAATATATCGATAAAGTATCTACTAGATCTCATTTTAATTTAATAGTTCATGTTGCATTTGTTTGAAGTAGAACCTAAAAATGTTAAAGAAGCTTTACTTGATAATTTTTGGATAGAAGCTATGCAAGATGAATTAAATCAATTTATAAGAAATAATGTTTGGGATCTTGTACCTAGACCACAAAATAAATCCATTATAGGAACAAAATGGATTTTTAGAAATAAATTAGATGAATCATGACAAGTTGTTAGAAATAAAGCTAGATTAGTTGCACAAGGTTATAATCAAGAAGAAGGAATTGATTATGATGAAACTTATGCTCTGTTGCGTTTAGAATCTATTAGAATTTTACTTGCATTTGCATGTTTTATGAATTTTAATCTTTATCAAATGGATGTTAAAAGTGCATTTTAAATGGTTTTATTAAAGAAGAAGTTTTGTAGAACAACCTCACGGTTTTGAACATGAAAAATTTTACGATCATGTTTATAAACTTAAAAGGCTTTATATGGTCTTAAACAAGCACCTCGTGCATGGTATGATAGATTAAAATCTTTTCTTTTAACATCTGGTTTTGAAATTGGAAAAGTTGATTCTACTTTATTTATTAAGAAAATAAATAAAGATATATTATTAATACAAATATATGTAGATGATATAATATTTGTTTCTACTAACAATGATCTTTGTCAAGAGTTTGCTAAGACTATGCGGGAAGAATTTGAAATGAGTCACATGGGTGAACTAAACTTCTTTCTTGGACTTCAAATCAAACAATTGAAGGAAGGAATTTTCATCAATCAAAATAAATATGCAAAAGAACTACTTAAACGTTTTGGGATGGACAATACAACTAGCAAACCAACACCAATGAGTACTACAACATCACTTGACAAAGATGAAAGTGGTAAGAATGTTGATCAAAAGCTATATCGAGGTATGATTGGATCACTTCTTTACATTCTGACTAGTAGACGATATTATGTTTAGTGTTTGTTTATGTGCTAGATTTCAATCTAATCCTAAAGAATCACATCTTAAAGCATTAAAAGAATCTTTAGATATCTTAAAGGTACTTCAGATTTTGGTTTATTTTATCCAAAGAATAGCACATTTGATTTATTAACTTATAGTGATCTTTGATTTTCTTGGGATGTAAATCGTGAGAAAAAGTACAAGTGGTACTTGTCATTTCTTAGGACACTCACTTATATCTTGGTTTAGTAAAAACAAAATTCAATATCATTATCTACAACTGAGAATATATTGTCGCTAGTTTAGCATGTGCACAAGTCTTATGGATGAAACAAACTTTATCGATTATTGTATTAATTGTCCCACATCATCTATAATGTGTGATAATTCTAGTGGAATTAATTTATCTAAAAATCCTATTCAACATTCCGCATTACAAAACATATTGATATTAGACATCATTTTCATTGATCATGTTCTTAAGGGTGACATTACATTAGAATTTATATCTACTAATAAACAAATAGCGATATTTTAACAAAACCCTTAAAAGAAGAAATTTATGTTAAATTAAGAAGAGAATTAGGTATATGTTCAAGTGAAGATCTAAATTAAAATTTAAGATAAGTTCATATGCATATATACTATGATTAGTCGACTAATAAGCTTACTAGTCGGCTACATGCATGCATTTTATACATACACTATTTTGTATTTTTAAGACTAGTCGACTAATATTGACTATAGTCGACTAATGCATTAAAACGAAACACAACTCTCTCAGAATTATGAGTAGTCGACTAATTTACAAACTAGTCGACTACTAAACCCGGATATTTATATTTAGCATATCTCTCTTATTGGATCTTTTACATATCAAACCCAAAACCCATTACCGTTTAACTTAAGTTAAATAGATCTTGGCCATACATTTTTTTTTCTTATACATCCTAACCTTACACTTCTTTCTTACACAAATTCTTTCTCTACCATTCATTCCTACAAGATTAAATCTTAGCCATTGATTTTTAACTACCCTAAAAATTACAACTACCCACTATCTATCCTCTCTAAAACCGAGAAAATTCCTCTTCTTCCCAAACTTCACGGTTTCCTCAAGTTAGGGCATCCTTGGTTCGAAAATTCTTCTCAAAATCGCTTCAACTTCTCTTAAAATCGGGCTTTTCATTCATTAGTAGTCGACTACTCCGATTAATTAGACTAATCATTGATTTCACTCTTTCACTTTGGTAACTCTCTTTTCTTTATCTTGTTTGTTCAAATTCTTATTTTAACCATGTCTAGAAGTGGAAGCGTAGCTGATCCCTCTAACATTGTAGAGGATTATTCCATCTATTTAAAAGATCCTAAACTCTTAGATCAATTCAAAGAGTTTCAATCTTTGGAAATTCTTCCGGCTTTGTTAAATTTGATGATTTTCTACCTCATAATCTATCATCATTTTTGAACATAATGGACTTCTAGAATTGTTTTCATCGACAATCGTAGGCCTTGTTATCCCTTGCTTGTTCAACTCTTTTATGCTAACATTACTCTTGTGAAAACCCTTGAGTGAAAAACTTCACACTCTAGTTAAGGGAATTGAAATTGAGTTGGTGTTAAGCAACTAGGGCCTTCTAAACATTCCTTTCAACGGAATTAGTTTGGATGATATCGGGATGGATGATCACAATGTGCTTTCTAACAAGATTTTTCTTCCCGGTCAAAATCCTCCTTTGAATCAATCAAATAAATTACGTCCAATTCCTAGGTTCATTGCAAGAATACTTGCATATAATTTGTTTCCAAAAACCGGGAGTTTCAATTTCATATCATTGGATTTAGCCAAAGCTTTATATGCTTTAATGGCTAACATCAAAGTCAATTGAATTGAAGTGTACTACCATAATCTTCTTGTTTTGCCTAGAGGATTTCTTCCTTTTGGAGCTTTCTTGACTCAAATTTTGAAAAATTCAATGTTGATGTTGAGTCAAAAAACTCATTGTTAAGCTTCGTTGAATTCTTTGATACCAATGCCCTAACTAGGATGAAACTCACAAACTTTGTTCTCTGGGAAAATCAACCCAATAAACCACGGTTTCCTCAACCAAAGAACCACCAACAACTCAAGATATTCCACAATCATCAACTCAAATTTGGACCATCGAGCCATCATGTTTTGGACGCACAATACAACACTCTTTATTTCGTATCTTGAATTTGGAAACTAGTCAAAATTTGATTTTTGATCAAAACATCGCAATCATGAACAACCAGCGTGAGTTGGTGAAAACCAACAACTCATGATGCGTATGTTTGAAGATCTCAATACAAAGTTTGATTCATATTTCGTGGATATCCGCCACCACGGGACCATCTGAATAGATTGTCTTATGTTATTTTCTTGCTTTTAAGTGTGTTAGAGACTTATGTTTAAAACTATGTGATATTTGTTTTGTCGTTTAAAACTATGTTGTGTGTTTTTCATTTATGTTTTAGGAATGACTGCTATTATTAAGTTGGTAAGCACTATTTGTTTGTTTTATAACCAGTTATCTTAGATGGAGGTTATCAACATTTTGATTTTCATGGCAAGTCTTTGCTTACCTATTTGGATGGGTGAAGTCTTGGACTATGTTCATAATCTGGATAATCTATTTGAAGTTTTAGCTCATCTTGTGAAATATTCAATTGCCTATCTTATATGTTTCCTTCTTTTGTTGATAACAAAGGGGAGTAAAATCGTGTTATTATGCATGCTTATAAGATGCTTATATGCAGGGGAGTAATTTTAATTTAATTTTATATTATTGATTGTTATCATCAAAAGGGGAGAATGTTGATTTTCATATTCTCAAGTTAGTATTTTGATGATAACAATATATATTATATATATATATGTGTTGTTTTGTGTTTTATAACTTGTTGATGCAGATATCATTTGTATCAAATTTGGACAAGTACAAGATGAGTTCAAGGCATTATGAAGTATTGAAGATGAGAAGAAAGATAAATGTAATTTTTCTCTTCTTTACTTAGGTCAAATTGTACAAGCCTTGATCACTCACATGCACACACATATATAACTTTAGAACACACTAACACATGCTTAGTGTGTGGATTAACAAAAGAAATCCCTTTGTTAATCAATAGAAGTTAAAGTTAAAGAATAAGTCTAAATATATATAAGTTATATAATTTTAAATCTTTAGTAGTTAGACTAATAGCAATTATAATTAGACTATTCATCTTAGTATGTTAAAATATAAGTTTACATTTTTACGGTATAGTCGACTAATCTTCATAGTAGTCGACTAATCATAGTTTTAACGAATACTAAGTCTCGTTATTTTACGGTATAGTCGACTAATACATAAAGTAGTCGACTACTAATCTTCAAAATAATTTTATAGACTTTACGTGGATTGAGTAGTCGACTAATATACATTATAGTCGACTACTAAGCAATAAAATTGTTTTACAGAGTCTGTTTCAACAAAGAGTAGTCGACTAATTTCATTTATAATTGACTCTGACTGATTTTACGGCGTTTCAAAATTTGAATACCTAACATTGAATAGCCATTTTGAAGCGTTTTAATGGTTTAAAATTCAAATTTTCAAAGGGCTATATATAGGTGTTAACTTGAATTTTGAGAACAACTTTCATATACATAAGATTGAATTTTTATGTGCAAAACAAGGGTTCAAAATTCTGATTTTGAGAAAAGTTTTCAAGAGATCAAAAGATTCCTAAGCCACCATTGCACTTCACCAACACTTCAAGGCTTATAGGAATTGTATTACTTGTTCAAAAGGAGGCTCTACGGTGTGAGAGTGTGTGATCTCGGTTTGAGATTGTTGCAATTTGCGTGGACTTGCAAATTGGTCGTTTGATTTTTGATTTTGTAAGTTGTTTCAAAATCATAGTGGAAACTCTGCGGGATTTGCTTGGGAATTTGGATGTACAGGAGTTGTGGAACCAAAGATAAAATCTCTGTGTTTGTGATTGTTTAAATTTCGTGTTTGATGTTATTTAATTTTGCAATTTATAATCTATTTTGCATAAATTTTTTATAAACACTATTCACCCCCCCTCTAGTGTTTAAGTGTGATAGATCAGCGATCCTACAGGATCTCCACTTCGAGAATCTTAGGAGGTGATCCTAAGAGTGGGATCTCCACTCCGAGAATCGAAAAGATTCAGATAACTTTCACTTTTATAGGATTTGCTACCTGATCTGGAAATAATTTTCTCGTTTATCGAGATGAAATTCTAATTTTAGCCCTAACCTTGGGAAGGCATGATCGAAGAGGAAAGGATGGAGCCCTTCTGTTTATCACAAGGGGATCTTAGCATTGAAAGTGGACCTCTTGTTCGTGGAAGGAATCAAGAGGGGAATTTACTGGTGGATTGGACCAGAAAGATTTTTTTTAGTGGGCTCACTGTCAATGAATCTGATCAGTGAGAGAATTTATGGTAGAGGACAGATTTAGGGTTATCCTCAAGGACAATTGGAGAAATATTCCACGAGGAAACTTCCCGTCAAAATGAGTTATCTCAAATATACTAAGGATAGTACTTTTCAAGAACTTCCCATTTATCGGCATTAATTGCTGCATGCCATCTTTTTTTCTTTGGGCGACTTTGGGGTAATGACCCTACATCAATCAAAGTCCGGATCTTATCCTTGAGATGGTAGCACGACTTGGTTGGATGGTGGCTGCTCTGTGGAATCTGCTTGATGCCACCAGTGCAGTGACCTTATTTGCCTCCTCCTGATTCATGATTAGTGGCAGCTGGATCTTATTGTTCTCCAGGAGGTATTTAAAAATCTCGGGAACCTCGTCTTCCTTGAAAGAATAGACTTTGAGGAACCTTGATTCTGACGACTTCTGTTTTTGAGGTCGTTGCTGCCATTGGGGCTGCGATTGGAATGTTTGGTTTGCATCCACTGCTTTGCCGCGTGGGACGAAATTCTGTTTGTGAGCATTTACCGTTTGCTGGCCTCTTTCTGCCTTTTTCCTTATAAGGAATCGCTCGGCTTGCTCCCCGCGCACCTTCAAGTCTTTCCATATCTTGGACGTCGCCTTTCCCATTGCTTCCAGCACGTCCAACGAAAGGTTGTTGTAGCAGGTTTGGAGAATGAACTCCTCAGTTATCGGGTCCCGACAATTCATTGCCTTGTTTCGGAACCGCTTGACGAAGTTGTCTACCATCTCTCCGTCTTTCTATTTTCATCCAACAACGTCCCAATGGATATCTCGGTATCTTCATCGAAGAAATTGGCGAGGAACATGGCCTCCATGTCGTCCAAATGTGCGCTCCCGGCAGGGCGGTGCCATCGAAGGTGACTCCTCGAAGAGTGCCAACGAATGACCGAACCATCAAGGGCTCGTTACCGAAAATAACCTCCAAGTGGGACTTGAAGTAGATCAAATGCTGAGTGAGTGAGCCCTTCCCGTCGAATGGCGTAAAGTTTATCAGATTGAACTTCACCGGATACGGGATTGATTCCCACTCCTTTGGGTACGGACAGGTATACCCGTCTTCTTTACCTCTAGGGAGGAAATCAATGTGTTGATCTTACTCTCGAGGTCCTTTATCTTTTCATTCTCACCTACGTCTCCGTTTGGGTGATTTTGAGGAGGGACGACGGTGTTATCACTGGCGTTCTTGAGGCTACCTCCCGCATTTTGTTTATCCGGGTTATCGGTACGGTCTTCATCCCTATCTATGTCATTTGTCCGTTTGGTTGGCGTTATTGCGACGACTTGATTCACCCTGGTGATTCGTTAGTGCTTGGATTTACTGGTCATGCATTTCTCTCATTTGCTGCATGGCCATGTCCATCTCGAACTTGAAATCTCCTTTTGCTTGGCCATAGCCTCTTCAAGCATCTTGGCCACTTGTTCTGCACTGATCATGAATGCCTCTCGGAGTTGTCCCTCACTGGAAACAATATTATTGGAAGCAATTGCAGAGCCAGCGTCCGACACTTCGTCATTTGAGGGTAACCCCCTCTGCACCCTGCCATAGTTAGGTCGTCTGATAGTCCCGGACCGCAACCAAGTCATTCGTTGAGATACCCCGGGAATGGCACGTGTCGACGCCCCTCTGCTAGTCATGTTGATGGTGACTCTTGGCAATTCATCACCTTGAGACACCGATCTTCTTCTGCGGAAGCGTCTCGACTTGGGTTTTGGCATTTCGAGTTGCTGAAACCCACATTGCCTTCTGGGCTATGCGGTGCACTCCAGGCTTTCGCGCATCAACTTGGAACACGCATAATGTGTGTTCAACTCGGGAACTCTTTTTCGAGATTTACCAGACTTCAAAGACGATAGTACAACTCATCGGCATGAATGCCGGAGTAACCCATCGTGTGTTGGCATGACTTCTCAGGTATAACGTCATCGTCATCAGACGAAAACGTTTCCTTCTGAGGATGAACCGCGTTATCAGAACTTTTAAAAGTCACTCGTCTCAACGTTCGCCCTTGCGGGTGTAAAGTTTCGACGGGCTCTTGAACCGATTCGCTGATCGATCGAACGGCGGCGGAATCTTCCTGTCATGGTGGATGCGACCCCCAGTACTGTGAGTTGTCTGAGACCTCTTCAATGGGCCCAAACGTTCCTTAACCGGAATTTTGCCTCGATCATCATGCAATGGACCGAGGCGCTCTAACACCGTTTTCTTGCTTCGGAGTAAGCCAGCGGGATCGACCGAAGTGGGAACAGAGTTAGCCGGAGATTTGGATGTAATCGCTGGAGGTGGAATCGGCGTTGGGGTAATCTTTCTTTGATCCAGGTTACCCTGTAGCGGCCGAGCCTTAGTCGAATCAGCCTGAGGTGGCTGATCCCTAGTTGGCGTTTCTGCCTTTGTCTGAATCGTTGTTCCGAATTTTGACCTCCAAACTTGGCGCACCTTTGGTGGCTTCTTGGCCACTTCTTCTTTCTTCAACATTCGGGCCTCTTGAACTAGAGCCCGTGCGTGCGCAAGCAGTGCGCGACACTTTTGGATGCACTCCTCGAGCGTTGAACGGTTCCGTCTAATGCGGACCCATTCACTTGTTAGCGGCTTGGAGGAGCTGCCAACCATTTGTTGTTGAGGCCTTTGACCTCTTCTGGACTTGAGATCCATCTGATAACAAATCCCGTCAACCGATTCCTAGGCCTTGGCGAACTGGCGCGCCAGGCGTTGGCGTCGCCTCTGGCGGGCTCTCTTGAGAGAGTCGGCATGCCTTCGGCGGTCATCTCCTGCACAGAGGAGTTCAGATCTA
Organism: Asparagus setaceus; assembly: GCA_012295165.1. NCBI lineage: Eukaryota > Viridiplantae > Streptophyta > Magnoliopsida > Asparagales > Asparagaceae > Asparagus > Asparagus setaceus. The sequence continues at coordinate 7,997,120 of CM022708.1, forward strand.
TAGATCCGGCCATCTTAGATGTCGGAAGGACGCTGCTTGCTGTGACCTCGGCAGCAGCGGGGTTGGAATCCTCGCCTTGAGATTCCGGGTCCGAGGACCAGCGAATCTTCCTTGCGGCGGAGATCTTCCTGGACTTGCGGGGGGAGGACGATCTGGACGAGGATGATAAATACTCCTCGAACTTTTGTTGGTCGAACTCGTATTCGACCTCCTCTTCGATCGGGATCGCTATCCGCGGTTATGACACGACGATCTCATCAGCGAGATCGTTGACTCCCACTGTGGTCGCCAGCTTGTTCGCGGGAAAAGTCATTTCGATCTTCATTGGTGAACTCATTACAGCTTTATGCGTTTACAAATGAATTTAAAAATTCATCTTTTTATAAGACTTGATTACAATGAAAATCAAAGAAAAATTATAACTTTTTCCTGAACAAACGCAGAATCCTGTTTATCATACTCCTGCTTGCGTGGGATCTTTGCCTGTGATGGGGTTTATCCGTGGACCGCCGCGTGATCTGATCCAGTGAAAGATCTACACGATCAAGGGGATTATTTCACGAAGGAAATAATCGCCGAAGTGAGTGAAATCGACCAAGCGAGATCACCACTCTTCGGGATCAAAACAAAGTTTGATCCGAGGAATTACGTAGATTGGATCTAAAATCTCTCAAACTCCTTGGCTTTATCTTTGTGGGTTGTTGAAATCTTGGATCTCGTGTAAAAGTTCAGATCTCTCGTCCAAAAGTCCCTCCTTTTTTATCAAAAGTCCAGATCTCGATCCGGCAGAGCTTTAGCTTCTTGTCAAAAATCCGGATCCCCGAATATGAGACCTCCTTATCTATTTATAGCCTTGAAAAGCGGATGAAGCGGGTCAGGTCGGAAAAAGCCTGCCTAGCCACCTCTTGGTGGCTTGGCTATGGCCGAGCCACCTGAGGGTGGCTCGGCCACCGTGCTACCATGGTTGGCTCGATTTTGGCCAAGTCACCCTTGGGTGGCTCGGCTTTCGCCGAGCCCCTAAGGGTGCTTCCGAGATTTTTTTTCGTCGTTTCCGAGTCCGACTTGATTGATCCCGTCGATATTTATTGATTTGAAGCTTCAGAATTAGGTTTATCCCATCGCTCGCATGCGATTCGTCACTTTGTTGAATTACACGCTTTGCCGACTCGCTTCATACATTTCGTCGACTCGCTTTATGCGTTTGCGTTGCGGTCACTTGTTGTTACGTCGTCAACGGTTCACCGTTACGTCGTCGGATGGCTCGTCGATTGTCAGCTCATCATCACGAGTCGTGTTCGGGGACTTATACGTAATTTTCAACTCCTACAGGTAAAACGCCTGGAAGCTCAACAACACATCGAGTTTTACCAAGCCAGAATGTCGAGGGCTTTTAACAAGAGAGTCCGACAGAGAAGCTTTAAGGAAGGAGACCTGGGCCTCGCTGCTCGACGACCAATAATTCTCAATTCCAAGAAAAGGGTAAGTTTGAACCCAAATGGGAAGGACCGTTTGTGATAGACACAGCCTATTCAAACGGTGCATATTGTCTAATCACTCAAGATGGCGACAAGCAATTAATGCCGATAAATGAAAAGTTTCTGAAAAAGTACTATCCTTAGTATATTTGGGATAACCCACTTTGACAGGAAGTTTCCTCGTGAAATATTTCACCCATTGTCCTTGAGGATAACCCTAAATCTGTCATCCACCATAAATTCTCTCACCGATCAAATTCATTGACGGTGAGCCCACTAAAAAAAATCTTTTTGGTCCAATCCACCAGCAAAATCCCCTCTTGATTCCTTCCACGAACAAAGGTCCACTTTCAATGCTAAGATCCCCTTGTGATAAACAGAAGGGCTCCATCCTTTCCTCTTCGGTCATGCCTTCCCAAGGTGAGGGCTAAAATTAGAATTTTATCTCGATAAATGAGAAAATCATTTCCGATCGTAGCTTAATCCTATAAAAGTAAAAGTTATCTGAATCTTTTCGATTCTCGGAGTGGAGATCCCACTCTTAGGATCACCTCCTAAGATTCTCGAAGTGGAGATCCCACTTTTAGTTTCCTTTACACTGGAGATAGAATATAAAAATTTTCCTTTCCCACATTAATTTTATCTTTTCCAAAAAAAATCCTTCAATCTAGGATTCATCTCGGCAAACTTTATCCCGAATCCTAAGTAGGGATAAGTCAACGCCTAACACGCTTTACCGGTTTAGTCTTTTTCCGATTGAAGAAGACACCAGAATTCAAGTCTGGAGAATTTTATCCTAAAGCCTAAGTAGGGATAAGTCTACGCCTAACACACGTGGCCGGTTAATCTTTCTCCGCGAAAAGGATACCAAGACTCATCTTGGGGAATTTTATCCCGAATCCTAAGTAGGATAAATCTACACCTAACACGCGTGGCCGGTTAACCTTTCTCCGCGAAAAGGATACCAGGACTCATCTTGGGAAATTTTATCCCGAATCCTAAATAGGGATAAGTCTACGCCTAACACGTGTTGCCATTTAGTTCTTAACCGTAAAAAGAACGAAAGCCCACATATTCAAAATTGTGGCAGATTATTATTAATAACACCACAATCCACTTTACTCCGAAAAGGATACCAAGACTCATCTTGGGGAATTCTATCCCAATTCTAAGTAGGAATAAGCTAACGCCTAACACGTGTTGCCATTTAGTTCTTAACCATAAAAGAACAAGAGCCCACAAATTCAAAATTGTGGCATTATTATTAATAACACCACAATCCACTTTACTCCGCTAAAAGGATACCAAGACTTATCTCGAAAAGGATACCAAGACTTATCTCCGAAAAGGATACCAAGACATGATGGGTCTATGTCTAACACGCGTGGCGGTTAACCTTTCTCCGCTAAAAGGATACCAAGACTTATCTTGGGGAATTCTATCGAATTCTAAGTAGGAATAAGCTAACGCCTAACACGTGTTGCCGGTTTAGTCTTTTTCCGATTGAAGAAGACACGAATTCAAGTCCGAGAATTTTATCCTAAAGCCTAAGTAGGGATAAGTCTACTAACACACGTGGCGGTTAATCTTTCTCCGAAAAGGATACCAAGACTCATCTTGGGGAATTTTATCCCTAATCCTAAGTAGGATAAATCTACACCTAACAGCGTGGCCGGTTAACCTTTCTCCGCGAAAAGGATACCAGGACTCATCTTGGGAAATTTTATCCCTAATCCTAAATAGGATAAGTCTACTAACACGCGGTTGCCATTTAGTTCTTAACCGTAAAAGAACGAAAGCCCACATATTCAAAATTGTGGCAGATTATTATTAATAACACCACAATCCACTCCTTACACGTGTGGAGAATTTTATCCTGAATCCTAAGTAGGGATAAGTCTACGCCTAACAAGCGTTGCTGGTTAGTTCTTAACCATAAAAAGAACAAGAGCCCACAAATTCAAAATTGTGGCAGGTTGTTATTAATAACACCACAATCCACGCCTTACTCCGCGAAAAGGATACCAAGACTTATCTCCGCGAAAAGGATACCAAGACTTATCTCCGCGAAAAGGATACCAAGACATGATGGGTCTATGTCTAACACGCGTGGCCGGTTAACCTTTCTCCGCGAAAAGGATACCAAGACTTATCTTGGGGAATTCTATCCCGAATTCTAAGTAGGAATAAGCTAACGCCTAACACGTGTTGCCGGTTTAGTCTTTTACCGATTAAAGAAGACACCAGAATCAAGTTTGGGGAATTTTATCCCGAAGCCTAAGTAGGGATAAGCCTGCATCTAATACATGCAGCCGGGTAGTCTATTCTCGTGAGAAAGACAAAGCCTATGTATTCAACATCATAGCACCAAGTCTAAAAGAGTTTCATTCTTTTAGCACAACGTCACGTGCGGAACGAGTTTAGGTAATCCGCATGCTAGCCCGATTCAAACGGTAATCGGTAAAGGCTCATCAAATCCGTTGATGGCTGAAGGTTGGCCAATAACCGTAAAGTCAACGCCTAACACGCGTTGCCGGTTAGTCTCTTGCCCGTAAAAGAAGACGAAGCCTATGTATTCTACATCATAGCACCAAGTCCGAAAGAGTTTTATTTTTTTAGCACAACGCCACGCATGAACGGGTTTAGGTAATCGCATGCTAGCCCGATTCAAACGGTAATCGGTAAAGGCTCATCAAATCCGTTGATGGCTGAAGGTTGGCCAATAACCGTAAAGTCAACGCCTAACACGCGTTGCCGGTTAGTCTCTTGCCCGTAAAAGAAGACGAAGCCTATGTATTCTACATCATAGCACCAAGTCCGAAAGAGTTTTATTTTTTTAGCACAACGTCACGTGCGGAACGGGTTTAGGTAATCTGCATGCTAGCCCGATTCAAACGATAATCGGTAAAGGCTCGTCAAATCCTTTGATGGCTGAGGGTTTGCCAAAAATCCTATGAGTATTGTGGTTGATTATTTCAAACGAAATGAGAAATCATAATAAAAAGGAGGATAGAAATTTATTTGATTAATGAAGAGTCGAGTCTTTCAACGAAGAAATTACAGTTATTCAAACATCAAGTTTATGGTAAAAGATTTGTTATTCTAACTTGGACAACTCATCGTTGTAAACTTGTTGGAGCTCCTTCTGTAACTCAGCCCTGAAAGACTCCTCATTGGCATTCAATGTCTTCGTAGCTTCTTCCTCAACTTTAGCTAGCTTTTGTTCCGAGAGCTCCAGTTTCCTTGGATATGGTGGTTTAAGCTTCCTCTTCGTTAACCCTTGTCAGCTCCAAGACACTTAAGTTCTCTTCCTCCACCTGAAGTTCCCACCTGAGCTGCGCTATCTTGGCCTCACTTGACGCAATACAAGAATGAATATTGCTCAGGGATGTTGAGTTCTCAGCAAGTGCGGTCTTAACCTGATCTACCCAGCCCCGAACCGAATCGGACTGAATTGGACCAACCGACCGAACTGCACTTCAATTAAAATTCAACCTGGCTAAACCAGGCATCAAAACAGCCCCGAATCAGCCCGTCGATTGATTCCTTCTTATTCTTTCTCCCTCCCACACATCCGGAGGGGCCCTGGATATTTATTCAATGGGGTTATCACCCATTGAAGGTCACTTTTCATCCGGTTCAGCTTATTCTAACCTCATAATTACTCCAATAAGGTATACGAGTCTAAACTGTTTCCTATTTTTGTTGAGAAATTTCTGGAGAATATTTTTATAAAATATTCTTAAGGATAACTCGATAACCCCCAATTTCCTCCCGCTGTGGTCAGTTCTATGACAAGCATCGCAACGGAGAATTCACCGACTAAAGGAGAAATCTCAAGAAGTTTGATGGTCAGTTCTACGACAACTCACCGACACGAGCTAAAATAAAAAATTTTAGTTACCAGCTTCGGTTCAAGATTTCGATAGCGGTCAGATAATAAATGCAGCACCGTCACACTTTCAGTCATCCGACAAAGCACCGGATAATCTGAAAGAATTGAAGAAATCAAGATGTGAAGCTGTTTTCAGGTCCTGTTATGCTGATTGAAGGTTTGGGCCAATCATATCCAAAGTATTTCAGGCTCCTCTATAAAAGAACGAGACTTAAACACTTTGGAGGGGGTATCTGTAGGCGTTAAAAATTACCTATAAGTCCCCGAACACGACTCGTGACGATGAGCTGACAATCAACAGCCATCCGACGACGTAACGGCGAACCGTTGACGACGTAACAACAAGTGACCGCAACGCAAATGCATAAAGCGAGTCGACGAAACACATGAAGCGAAGCCCAAGAAAGCGTGCAAGTCAACGGTTTAATTAATCACATGCGAAAGTGATGGGATAAACCTAATTCAAGCTTCGTGACGCAAATATCGACGGGATCAATCAAGTCGGACTCGGAAATGACGAAAAAAGTCCCGGGAGCACCCTTAGGGGCTCGGCGAAAGCCCAGCCACCCAAGGGTTACTCGACCAAAACCGAGGCACCTGAGGTGGCTCGGCCACGGCTTTGGCCGAGCCACCCTAGGAGGTGGCTGAACCACCCCCTAGTGGCTCGGCCAGCCGAGCCACCAAGATGTGGCTAGGCGGGCTTTTTCCGACCCAACCCGCTTCATTCGCTTTTCAAGGCTATAAATAGAGGAAGGGGGTCTCATTTTTGGGGATCCAAATTTTTGATAAGAAGCTAAAGCTCTGTCGGATCGAGATCTGGACTTTTGATAAAAAAGGAGGGACTTTTGGACTAGAGATCTGAACTTTTACGGGAGATCTAAGATTTCGGCGAACCCGTCAGCATAAAGTGAAGGAGTTCGAGAGATTTTAGATCCGATCTACACGTAATTCCTCCGGATCAAACTTTATTTTGATCCCGAGAAGAGTGGTGATCTCGCTTGGTCGATTTCACTCACTTCGGCGATTATTTCCTTCGTGAAATAATCCCCTTGATCGTGTAGATCTTTCACTGGATCAGATCACGCGGCGGTTCACGGATAAAACCCGGCACAGGTAAAGATCCCACGCAAGCAGGAGTCTGATAAACAGGATTCTGCGTTTATTCTGGAAAAAGTTATAATTTTTCTTTGATTTTCATTGTAATCAAGTCTTATAAAAAGATAAATTTTTGAATTCATTTGTAAATGCAAAAAGCTGTAATGAGTTCACCAATGAAGATCAAAATAACTTTTCCTGCGAACACGGCGCACCAACAGGAGGTACGAGTACTCTATATAATAGATCAACTCAATCCTCAAATCAAGGAGGAAACCCCAAATGTAGGCTGGATTTTTCCATATTTACCGGGAAAAACGTCCATGGCTGGTTGTATAGAGTTCGCCAATTAATGGAGTTCAATGCAATCCCTGTGGAGCAACATGTAAGCCATGCCGCTCTATTCCTTAACGAAATACCCCTGCAGTGGTACAAATGGCTCGAAAAAGGAAAGGGCAGACCCATATCTTGGTGGGAGTTTGAGCGAGCACTGCTAGCTCGATTTGGACCCTCAGAATTCTTAGATTACAAAGGGTTGTTGTCAAAATTGCAACAAACCGGATCCTTAGAAGAGTACCAAGCGCAATTTGAGAAATTATCCAACTTAGTTGATGGTCTTCGTGAAGACTATCTTGTGAGTTGCTTCGTCAGTGATTTAAGAGAAGAAATTCAGTACGAAGTGATGTTGGAGGAACCTGCTACCTTGGAGAGGGCCAATCGAGCGGCAAGAATTCATGAAAACAAGTTAGCATTGGAAAAGAAATCTCAGTCCCTCAAGCCACTCTTCAGTCAAGACGTAGCATTGTCCACACAATCCAAACCAACTTCAAACAATCTACCTCTTAGTGCACAAATCAAAAGGCTAACACCCCAAGAATCTAAGGAGAGGAGAGAAAAAGGATTGTGTTATCATTGCGATGAAAAGTATGTCATGGGTCATCGATGTAAATCACAAAAATTATTTTTGATTGAAGGCTTTCCAATGGAAGAAGTAGAAAAAGGTTGGGGCTTCAACAATATTGAGCTCGAGGGCGAGATCACTTAAAGGAGGGAGACTTGTCAGGAACGTGGGCATGATGTGGGTAGTTTTAGAGAATGGTGAGTAGTTGTTGTGTCGTGGGTAGTTACATTTAGGCAGTTGTAGAGATTGTAGGAATTGGGCTATATATTTGTTTGTAATGTTGAATGTGGTTATGAATAAGAATTATCACTATTATTCCCTTGTATCCATCTTCTTCCCCTCTGTTCTTATCTTTTCCTCTGTTCTCCCTGTTATCCTTCTATTTCTGTCTCTCTTTCCCTATTCTTTCTCTTATTTATCTTGGACCCATGGCTAGACGAGGTAGAGGCCGGGGTCAGGTTTCAGCACCTGACAGGATTTGAGATTTGCTTTCACGTGGTTCATTAATCAATGGTGATGTTTTCATAGGAGAAGGATATTTGACACTGAAAAGAGTTTGGAGAAAATTAAATTAAAAAAAATCGTAGATGTCGTATTGATCCCATTGATGATTTGCAAGGCCAATATTAAAATTTATGAACAACCTTCAAAAATTATAAAACTGTAGTGAAGTAGGAAACGAGACGAAGTGGAGGTCTGATTCCTGAGAAAGAAAGTGGACGAGAATGTACAATTCTACCATTTAAATAAAAATTAAATAACACTACATAAAATCCTAATTATACAAAAAACTCATATATCGTTATTGCTTCAGCTAAAGTAATCATTGATGGAGTAACTGGAAGGTTTAGGGGAATCGAATTTGTTTACCTTGACGGCCAGGAATTTACGAGCTCAGCTTTGCACATTATGAATGGCCTGGTTTTGTGACATGTTTATATTCTTTTTCTCACTATTTGTTAATAATGTACACAAATTGTCTTATGTTTGCTTCTTGCATGAGCACAAGTGCAATCGTGCACGTGCACATATTCTTGTGTATACATTTTTTTTACGTTGTTTCGACTTTCAGGAGGTACAGAGGAATACATTTTTTATGTTGTTTCGACTTTCAGGAGCTACAGGGGAGAAACATTAGGGTGAGCTATGCTAATGAGGGACAGGGTGGTAGATACCGTGGTGGAGGATGTTGATGTTTATTCTTTAACAATTTTTTTTAAAAAAAAATTTGATCTTGTCGTCTTGAATCATATAGAAATTGCAAAAAGGATGCTATTATTTTTTTACTTCTTTTATAAATATATAGTTTTATTAAAGCTCTCTTGTTTTCTTGGTTTCACCTAGTGCCCTTAGAGAGAGTCAATCTTTGAAACTAACTGAAGATTGATCTCCAATAATATATAGTTTTATTTTTGGTTTTCTGTTTTCTTGGATTGACCTAGAAAAAGAGGGAGTGATGTTGGTAAGTTAGCTTAATATTGAGCTTCTTCTATTGTGGTTTTAACTTGAATATGTATGTATTTTCATCTGGCTTTATTTTTAGCTCTTACTTTGGTTTATTTATGTATTTCATCTGGGATTTGATCTTTCAGCTCAGTTAATTGTCACAGGAATAAATATATTTTGTGGGAATTATTTGTTATTCATGATAACTGTTGCCCACATGAGTAGATTGTAGCTCAACTCTATGTGTGTGCTCGCTATCAATCCGATTGTTTTCACCCAATGACCATGTCATGGAGGAGAAAGTATCTAATAAATTAATTGTACCACGTCACCAGTACATTTATCCATTTAATTAGTGACATCTGTCATTTAAATGCCACGTCATCATCTCTTCATCTTTTCTCTTTCCTAAACCCTAGCAACGAGCAACCCAAATGGCTACACCTAGTTATCCTTATTCTCAAGCAGCCATTCTCCAACTAGATCCCAAGGTACCATGCCGGAAAAAAATGAAACTTGAAAGGTAAAACAGTGAATCAAAAAGAGAAAATGATCAAATGCAAGTAGAAAAGTAAGGGATAAATAACAATTAATGGAGAAACGATGAAGATGAATTTAATGGTGATAGGTTCGATTGCTGCAATTTCTTGCTCTGCTTACTTTTTCGTGCTCATCTGTAGAAGTTCCATGGAGAACAATTTACATCTGGTTCTCCGGTGTATTGCCGGTGGATCTCGCCAGAACTGAGTTGTTGCGGTCTGGTTAATGATTGGTTGATAGATAGATAAATATGATGATTGAAGGGGCGGCTGCAGCAGCTGGGCCTGCTGGATGGCCGCCGGAGAAAAGTGGCCACTTTTAGACTTGGGTTGCTCAGGTTGAAGGAAAGAGAGAAAAATAAGGGATGATTGACAGGCAGCACTAATTAATTGGATTAATGCACATGTAATCTGGTACAATTAATGTACTGGATACTTTCTCGCTGAGGTGAGAGGTCATGTTGATTTAGGGGATGTTTGTTTCGCCTACCCCCAAAAAATTGAAAATTAAGACATCATGGAAATCACATTTCATTGTTTTCTATAGATTTCCTTAAAGTAGTTGTTTTTGTTTGTTTCACATGAAAACATGGGTATAGAAATATACCCCTACATTTCCTCAATTTCATTTGTTTGGTTGGGGAGTTACAATTTGGAAAAGAAAATAACAAATACACAATTTCCTTTGCTTGGAGTTCGTGCACGAATTTTTAATGGCTAAATATTAGATTTCCACCCAAATTCAGAGCTTTGAGCTCTGAAATTGTACCCAACAAAAAGTCTATGTGGCATGTGATTTCTAGCACCCATTTCCCAAATGCAAAGGTTGAAACAAACACCCTAAAAAGAAATGTATCAACATCAAAGCTGATGTGGACAACTCCTTATTTCCAAAATATGTGATTTCTATGGGTTTTTTGCTGAACCAAACAGGCCCTTATTAGATTTTGCGGGCCTCACGCATATGAGGCGTGTTGGTTGTTGGTATACACGAACTAATAGGCAAGATTCTAGTAGTAGGGTATGGTCTAGGATTGATAAAGTGTTCATTGATAATCGATGGGTGTAGATGTATGAAGATTGCCAGGTTGATTTTCTTCCAGCAACAGTTTCTGACCATTCTCCCGAAGTAATCACAACTCTTAAGGAATCTTTTCCAGGTTAAAGCCTTTTAGATTTTCTTTATACGTGTACTTCACATGAAGGGTTAATGCCTGTTGTTTATCATTATTAGGATAGGTAGTTAATTGGATCTACTATGATAAATATTCTTCAGAAGCAAAAATTTGAAAATTAGGTTGAGATCCTTTAACAAGCAACACTTTGGGCATATCAATCAGCAAGTGGTGAGATGCAAGCATCTAGTGGAGGAAGTTTAGAGATCTTTACAAAACTCTACTTTCAACTGTATAAATATCAAATGTTAGCTATTGCTCAATGGAAAGCTACACTTGTTGGATATGTCATGGGATTGAATTTAAGATTCAAGGCTATGAAATCTTATGTTGAGAGATACTGGAAATCTACGGCCTTGCCTCAAATTTGCTAGTTGAAATCAGGTATATTCTTGTTTAATTTTAAGTCTGAGAAGGATAGGAATACCATTTTTGAGTTTGGACCTTGGTTCTGTGGCTCAAGACCCATGATTTTGAGATCATGGCGAAGTGATGAGGACATTGATCAAATTAAAACTTTTAGATATCCTATATAAATTCAATTGCCCTCTCTACGCTTGAATCTTTGGAATATGAAAGATATAAGTGAAGTTGCCAGTTTAGTAGGAAGACCAACTACTACTGATCATTTTACTGTCACCGAGAAAAGACTTACCTATGCTAGAGTACTCATAGAGGTTGACATGCCAGCAAAGCTTCCAGATGTAGTTGTGATTAGAGGACCACATGGCTAGGATTTTAATGAAAAGATTGACTATGAGTGTAAACCATATTGGTGTGGCTATTGTAAATCTATAGGACATGATTCAAAAAGGTGTTTTAAGAGGAATGCCATAAATGTGAAGAAAGTTTGGAGGCCTAGGCAACAACCTTCTGACATAAATATTCTTATTGCAACTGATACAAAGAGGGATTTGGATGATTTGCTGAATGAAATCGGACAATTGCTACAGATGACTGTGAGGTTAGTAAGGAGATAAGTTCAAAGGAGGCTAAGGATTCTACATGAACTGCTGTTTTGAAATCTGGGGAAACCAAAGAAAGTGTTACTGAACCAGCTTTCGCTTCTAACTCTTTCAAACCACTTGAAGTTGAGGGTCTGAATGATAGTTCTAGTGCATTGCCTAGAAGTAGTGTTGTGCCTTCTCTTATGGTGGAGGGGCGGTGCTCAGTCTTCTTTATGATCAGATTATTCTGGAAAATTAGGGGTCTGAACAGACACACTAAGTTGTACGTGGTTAAAAGTATATTATTGCAATATCATATCTCTCTTTTAGTTCTACTTGAGACTAGAGTGGAGAGTGAAAAAGCTAGTCCAATTGTTAATCAGCTTCCGAGAGATTGGGGTTGGTGTAATAACTACAATGAAGCTGTTAATGGAAGAATTTGGATTCTGTGGGAGAACCAAATCTTTGATATAATTTTGGTTGAAAGTAGTGATCGATGTATGCATTGTAAGGTTCAGTCAAAGGATGGCAAATTACATTGTTTTCTTACTTGTGTCTGTGGTGTGAATCAAGTACATGGGAGGGAGAGATTATGGCATAATATTATATCCTCCTCTAATCATCTTGATATATCATGGCTTATATGTTGGGATTTCAATAATATCTTACACTCAAAAGATAAACTTGGTGGTTTCCCTATCTTAGATAATGATATCAGAGGTTTTCAAGAGTGAGTTAATTCTTATCAATTGAGTTTATTGAAGCAAGTTGGAAGTCACTTTACATTGTGTAATAAGCAGGATCAAGGTAATAGAATATCGAGCAAAATTGATCATGCTTTGGTCAATGAGCTTCGACTGGATCAGTGTAATAGCAGTCAAGTGAATTTTCTTCTACCCAGTGTGTCAGATCATACTCCTGGCCTCATTGCTATTAGTGATGATATTTTTTTGGAAAATCATTCAGGTTTTTAAAAATGCGGTCACAACATGATGAATTTGTAAATGTTGTTCAGAATGTTTGGACTGCTTCCAGAGGAAAACGATGTAAAATGTTCATTCTAGTTTAGAAGTTGAAGGCTCTTAAAGTTAAACTAAAAGATTTAAATAAGAGTACAAATATATCATAACAAGTTTTAAGGGCTAAGGTTGTTGTGGGGATGGTTCAAGGGTAAATAAACTCTAATTTACATGACCAGGACTTGGTAAATCAAGAGAGGGTGTTGCTTAAGAAATATAATGCTTTACTTTAAGTTGAAATGAGCTTCTATGGCCAAAAGATGAGAATCCAATGAATCATAAAGGGTGACTCAGGAAGCTAGTTTTTTCACTCTATACTCAAAGCTAGAGACACCATAGTAAAATACTATCTTTGTATCCTCAAGAAATAGACTCACTGATAGCCAAGAGATTATTGAAGAAATTCCACATTATTATCTTGATCTTATGGGTGCTAAATCTGCTGGTTTGAAGAGTATTGACAAGGAGGTTATTGCTAAAGGGCCTTGTTTGAATGATCAACATAAACAACAACTGTTAAAACCTGCACTAATGAAGATATTACTTCTATTGTGTCCTCTATTCCTGAATCTAAGGCACCTAGCCCTTATGGATATTCATCATTATTCTTTAGAGGTGCATGGACCATTATCAGCAAAGATGTTACTATGGCTGAAAAGGAATTCTTTTCTATAGGAAAGCTTCTCAAGGAGTTAAATGCTACTTCTATAACTTTGATCCCTAAAATGGAAAGTCTAAGAAATGTAGCTAATTTTAGGGCTATATCATGTTGCAACTTCTTGTATAAGGTAACCTCTAAACTTATCACTACTAGACTACAACCAATTATGTATCATTTCATTGGTGAGGCACAATCTTCTTTTCTCAAGTGAGGCATATTACAAGTAATGTGTTGATAGGGCATGAGCTAATGAAACAGTGTGGGTGGAAGTACACCTCCCATAGGTGTATGGTTAATGTAGATATTAGAAAGGCCTATGATACCATAGATTGGGAGTTTCTGAAAGGTATGTTAGAGGCTTGGGTTTCTAATGAGGGTAATTAATTGGATTATGGAATGTGTTTGTAGTCCAAGGTATTCTCTATTTTTTAGTGGAGAATTACATGGATATTTTCCTGGTGAGAGGGTATAAGGAAGGGGGATCCATTATCTCCATATCTCTTTGTTATATGTATGGATTACCTGTCAAGGAGTTGAATTTGCTCAATAACAATTTCACGTTTAAATATCATCCTAAGTGCAAACCATTGGCAATTAATCATTTGATCTTTGCTGATGATCTCTTAATGTTTGATAGAGGTGACTATGACTCAGCTCATTTGCTAAATCAACTACTATATGAGTTTAGTGATATGTCTGCTCTTATTGCTAACCCTACAAAATGTTCCATTTATTTTAGAGGGGTGAATGCGACATGCAATAGATGATCTGTGAGGACACTGGATATAGAGAAGGAACATTGCCGATAAAGTATCTGGGTGTGCCAATGGTATCTAAGAGACTTTCAGCTGGAGATTGTAGGGGATTAATCAACTAAATCACAGACAAGATCAAAGGATGGAAAGCTAGGAAATTGTCTTATGTAGGGAGATTGCAAATGGTTAGAAGTGTTCTATTTAGTATTCAACTATACTGGTCTAGTAGTTATGTGCTCCCTAAAAAAGTCCTGAAGATGGTTGATGCTCTATGTAGTAAGTTCATATGGGGTGGATGCTTGATGCTCATAACTTGGCCTTGGTGGCTTGGGATGTAATGCGTAGAGACAAAGTTCATGGGGGCCTTGGGTTGTTCTCTACTTGTGCATGGAGTAGGGCATCTGGATTGAAATTGTTATGGGATGTACAAGTGAAAAAAGATAATCTTTGAGTTAAGTGGATGCATGACAATTATCTAAAAGATGTAGCATTTGGGAGGTGAATAGCAAAGTAGGTTATTCTTGGCTTTGGAGGTAATTATTGAAGATCAGAAATAGTTATGTGCATGAAAGGGGTTCATATGCAGCTGTAATTGATAAATTTCAACCTCTATACCTGAATGATGGCTTGAAAATCTTTGCCATCTACAATTTAAGTTGCTATTCCCCAATAATTTAATGGTCTGATACTGTTTGGGGTTCTTTGTTCAATCCAAAACAGTCTTTTATTATGTGGTTGGCAGTATAAAGAAGGCACCTTATTAAGGAGAGACTTGCTAAGTTTAGTATTCAAGTTGACCCCACATGTATTTTATGTAGAGCTTGTAACGACGATCATGATCACTTATTTTTCAAGTGTTCTTTTTCTGGAGAGATTTGGAATGCTGTAATGGAGTGGATGAGATTCAAATTCAAGAGTTGTATTTGGAGTTTGATGATTCAGTGGCTTGCAATTAATCTTAGAGGTTATGCCTTTGACAATAAAGCGAGGAAAGTAGCTGCAGCTACTACTGTTTATGGTATGTAGAATAAGAGGAACATGAGATCTCATGGCGTGCTAGCCAGAAGTATTGAACAAATAGTGAATGTGATCAAAATGCAGGTGTTAACTATCATCCTACATGCTAGACCACCTGCACATCTTCAAAAATGGGTTGATATGTTATGTTGACTTATAGCTTGTAGAGGAGTTTATTAATTTTGTCATTTGGGTAATCAAGTGATCCTGATGAGGGTTATGTACATACCGCTATAAATTTGGTAACGAATAAAGTTTTTTCATTGACAAAAAAAAAGTTAGCTAATGCTGAAATGAGGTTCTACAAGCAAAAAATTTAAATTATCATGGGTTGCTAAGGGAGACACTAATTCGTCTTTCTTTCATTCTTTTATGAAGCATAGAATCTGTCATTCTAAAGTTCTTTATTTATAAAGTGATCTGGGTGAAAAAATCATTGCTCCTGAGATGATTGTTAAGAAAATTTTGAGCTTTTATGAGGACTTACTGGGCGAAGAGCTTGATTGGGTTGCTGAATTGGACCCTCATGTTGTTACATAGGGGACCTTGGTGCAAGACACTCAGCAAATTACTTTATGTGCTCCAGTGACTAAGTTGATTGACACAAGAGAGTTTGTCAAGTGGTGAAGACTGATTTAATTGCTGTTGTTCAAGAATTTTTTTCATACAGGCTAATTTCAGGGAGGTATGAATACTACAACTATTTTCCTTTTGCCTATAATTTCTAATACTTCTAAGGTTACTGATTTTAGGCCTATTTCTTGTTGTAATACCTTATATAAGATGATTTCTAAGGTGCTTACTTGAAGATTACAGCCTCTTATGCCTTATTTGGTTAGTGGTAATTAAGTGACTTTTGTGACGGGTAGAACTATTATCAGAAATGTTTTATTTGCTCATGAGTTAATAAAGCATTATGGGAGAAAAGGAGTATCTTGTAGAGGTATGATCAAAGTGGATATTAAGAAAGCTTATGACACTGTACATTGGAGATTGTTTAGGAGTTTATTTGTTAACTCGAAGTTTTCTCTTAAATTTATTAATGTGTTATAGAATGTATCAGCCCTATTAATTACTATATTCTGTTACGTGGAGGATTGCATGGTCTTTTTGTGCTTTGTATGGAATACTTTACTAAGAGTTTGATGGATATGCCTAGGACATTCAAATATTATCCTAAGTGGAGGGGAGAGGGTGTAACTCATATTGTGTATGCTGATGACCTCTTATTATTTGCGAGAGCTGATATTTCCTCTATGAGGCCTTTTAAAAGCAAAACTGATCAATTCTCTGTGGTATCTGGCCTTTTGTCAAACCTTTGAAGGGTAATATCTATCTTGCTGTAATTAGTAATGAGCTTAAAAATCAGATTATTCATGAGGTGGGGCATGTTGAAGGTAATCTTCCAGTTAAATATTTAGGAGTTCCTCTCTCTGATATGAGGATCTCCCACAGCCATTGTTAGGAGCTCATTAGATGGTTGAAGCTAAAGATAAAACTTGGGGTGCTTTTTATATCTCCTATGCTGGTAGGATTCAGATGGTGAAATCAGTGCTCTTCAGTATGCATTCCTATTGGGCTGGAATGTATATTTTACCTCAAAAAAACTTTGAATATTATTTATAAGATTTGTTGCCATTTTATTTGGGGTCATGGAGAGAGGATACACAAGTTTTATTTGATTGCTTGGGAGCAAATGCGTCTACCTGAAACACATGGTTGTTTGGGTTTGATTAGAGCTAACGATTGGAATCAAGTGGTCATGATTAAAATGCTTTATGCAATTCATATTAAGGAAGACTTTTGTGGATTAAATGGCTAAAACATCAATTGATATGAAGTGTATAGGCTAAAACCAATGATTCTTGGTTTTGGAGGAAGCTTCTCAGATTGAGAGATTGGGTGATGCATAGATAGGCTACGGATAAGTTTAAGGTCTTTAGCTTATTTTGATTCATGGCAGCATCAAGGTAAGTTTGCAATGTCTTTAGCTTACTTTGATTTATTTTGTGTACAACATCAGAATGTGAATTGGAGCAGAACTGTATATATGGTGCAATATCTCATTGCCTAAGCACTATTTTGTGCTTTGTCTTGCTATTTGGAGAAGGTTTCTTACGCAGTCTAGACTCATCCATTTTGGGTTTTGAGTGAGTTTATGTGTTCTCTATAAGCAAAGTAGAGACGATGTTAATCACTTATTTTCTCAATATCTTTTGTCTCTGCTTTGGTGTGGAAGAAAATTTTGATATGACTTGGTTATGTCAGTGGCCCGATGATATGGAATGCAAAGGATGAATGGTTTTCTTCTTATTTGTGTGGGAAGGGTGTTAAAGGGAGATTCTGAGAGCGTCTCTAGTTGTTGTGGTTTATATCTTGTGGCAAGAACAGAATTTTCGAAAGTTTCACAGTAGAGAGCGATGGGTTCCTGTGTTGGTGAAGCTTGTTAAAGTTGTACCACGTCAAAATAAGTATTGGATCGAGCGTATCTAGTGAGTTTGTTGTAGTGAGAGTTGTATTTTTGTATTTGGTTTTTTCTGTAGACTGTATAGGTGTATATCTCAGGGATGCCTGATTTTTTTCCCCTATACTTTAGTTCGCAATTGGTAAGTGAATAAAATTTTTTGTGACCAAAATTTTTAGTGTATATACAACCAAATCATCCTAGGCGTACCAAAGGAGTTGAAGAATCAACTACCTATGAAAAAAGAAACATGCAATGCGCGCATACCAATATCAACCACAACATGACCCAATCATGTTTAGTAACAGAAAGCTGAGTTCTATACCAACTGAGACCATGGAAAGGGGGAAAGCGCATCAGCATGATACAATCCTAGTCCTCTATATATTTAGATTTACACATTTCCTTCCAAGAAGCTCCAAGAAAAAATTATTGAACCAATACAGAATGCATATCACCTGATGCCTTTCCTCTCATCTTGATCACCTTCACAATCACTATCAAAGTACCTTCACATTTTGTCGATATTTCGTAGAATTCTCTCACCATCGAGCTAATGTGACTTCTTCATCATCTTCATGTACCTCCTCACAAGTCCAATAAAAAAAAAGTCCAATAACATAGACAATACCATGGCTTGTGCTGGTTAAAACTTATATCAAACCCCACTTCTCAAAATCACTCGAGTGAAGCCACGTCTGAACATGGTCACCATCAGAAATATAACCTCCAAGAGGAAAATGAGTCTTACCATCATCGATACACTTTACAAACATCATAAAGCAATGAGGACCGCAGTAACCCCAACTTAAGTCAAATAAGCGGTTTTCTTTCACCCCCTTCAGCCCTCTTCCGGCATAAGCTCGCCTCTCGTAACCGCCGCCGCCGAACACAGTCCGGCCACCCAAACCCTCCATCCTCACCCACCCTCCCTCTCCCTCATCCAAAAGATCGAACTTGTATGACTCGAACTCCATATTTTTATTCCTCATCCATAAAAGTTCATCACCAGACACTACAAATACAATACGGTCGTCAAATAACCCTTCCTTAGTCATAAACTCTGTCGGTCTGATGACTCGAAGGCTTCTAAAACTACCACCATCGATATACATCACATCGATCTGGTTACTGTCGAACCTAATATAGAGCTTGTTACGATGGGCAACTACGTCACGTGCATAGCCGTTGCTTTTTGGGAAATCCGTCTGTTGCCATTCTACGCCATTGACTGGACAGTACCGCATGAAGGTTAGGTTATGCAGTAAAAGCAGGCAGTCGGAGGAGGTCGGGGTTGACGTGAGCAGCGCTGCCTTCCAGGTTGCCCATTTTGAGCACGGGAGGCGGGTCGTGTCCCCGGTGCGTGCGTTGATGAGGACTGGAGCTCCGCGGTTGGAGCGATCCAACCCGATTAGGTGGCCGTGGGAGTGGCCCAAGAGTTTGTGGATATCCAATAAGGCGAGGGGCAGGACGAGATCTCTGCAGCCGTTGAAACAACGGTCTCCGGAGAGGAAGAAGACCCTGGCGGAGTTGGTGGGTTTAGAGAAGGAAGGGAAGGAGATGAGTAAGGGAGGTTGGGAGGCGATGAAGTCCCGCTTGCAGGATTTGGAGATTGATCGCCATGATCGGCAGACGGAGGCGAAGGAGGAGAAGGTTAGAGGGGTGTCAAGGCGCATGGCGACCGATTCAAGGACGAGATCCGGGAGATTTTCCCATGGCGGCGGCGGTTTTGGCGGCCGTTCATACATTGGATTAGATTAATTCGGTGGGCACAGACAGAAATTGAGAGCTTGTTAATTGATTAGGGTTTTGCTGTACTTTTTATAGTTTCTTTTTTTTTTCCCCCTAAATATTTCAAAGGAAATAAAGATTTGATACGGCATATGTATGCAGCGTTAAGAAAATTTAGATTAGTCTTATTTAACATAAAAGTCTTCCTCAATTTTAAATTTTGAATTTTTTTTTTTTTTTCCGGTTTGACGAGGGAACTTCCCCACGATCTTTTCGGACTATGGGTATCAAATCCCCGAGCATGGCTAAGGGGCACCCCCAAAACACGACCTCGGTATGTAAATCTACTCCTTTATATATCCCCTCCTTTATATATAAAAAGGAATTCGTGAAGTGTATATGTATAGATTTAAGGATTAGTACTCCCCTTTCTAATTAGTTTGAAATTTTAATTGCTTCTAAGGATATTATAGGAAGGTCTAATCTTATTAAAAGTTAACATGTCATGTAGAGACCCTTTCTACATAAAATTATGGGTCAATTTTAGAAAACCCTCCCTCAAGTTTGAGCATATATTATAATAACCCTCTTCAATTATGAAAATTTAAGATAACCCCTAAATATTTCTTACTTAACCCTCAACAAATATGATATTTGTCTAAGATAACCCCTAAATATTTCTTACTTAACCCTCAACAAATATGATATTTGTCTAAGAAAACCCTCAACTATTTTAATTTGAGAAACCCCTCATTTAGGCATATTGTAGATAACCTTCCGAAGTTTGAAATTTCGAGAAACACCCCATGAGCTCTTCTCACTTCATACCTTGAAAACTAATAATATGAGGTCTAGCATGTCATATGACAAGTAGCCGATGAAAAATGGTGAAAAATACACTCAATCATAAAAACAATGCTCTAATTTTTAGGATAAG
The DNA here is from genome assembly GCA_012295165.1 of Asparagus setaceus. Classification (NCBI taxonomy): domain Eukaryota; kingdom Viridiplantae; phylum Streptophyta; class Magnoliopsida; order Asparagales; family Asparagaceae; genus Asparagus; species Asparagus setaceus. The sequence goes on from CM022708.1 coordinate 8,017,177, forward strand.
AGAAAGAGAGTAGAAAGAGGGAAGAAATTGTAAATTAATCAAGATCTTTTTACCCGTTGGGGGTTTCTTTGTAATTGGATAGTTTAGTTTTAAAAATATATTTTCACTTATTTTATATTTTAAAATAACGTTAGAAGGGTTTGATGAGAAAAGTGTGAAAGATTAGGAGAGTTTTGTGAGCCACTCTATAGTTGAGGGGAGTTTCTCTAATTTTTAAAGTAGTGGGGGGTTATTATTAATATGCTAAACTTGAGGGGGGTTTGCTCAAATTAAAATAGTTTTTTGGGAAAATTGCTTCCAGCCCCCAAAATAACAATAAATATTCTCCCACCACCCAAGACTTTTTCAAAGCCCCCAAAACCCTTAAAATCAAACTCACAATTCTTTTAGCCTCTAAAACCCGAAATTGAATCCGTCATGTGTACTTTCAAACATTTAAAGACCATAATACTCTCTCTCTCTCTCTCTCTCTCTCTCTCTCTCTCTCTCTCTCTATGATGTCCTGTAGGAATGAATGATGATCGAAGGGTTTTTTGGGAGGAAGCCCTAGTTCCCTCCAAATTCTAACCATCTTCTACCTCTCACTGTCCCCCATAAATCCTCTTAGCTTCTTCAACTACTTTCTCCCGGCCCTTTAATTCTCCTCCGTAAATCCTCTTTCCTTCTTCAACTATTTTTCTTCATAATAATGGAAACATCCCTCTTTTGCATGGTTACAAACACAAAAAGCCATGAAGAGGGCGAGGGTGTTTTCGTTGTTAGCAATGACTCTACAAAAATTATTAGATTGAAGTATCACGTGTCCCAAAGGCTTAAACTCACATTGCAATTTCTAAACTCACATTGCAATTTCTTTCACTGAACTTCATATCCGAAAGGAAAAAAAAAGTTCAGTTTTACAATTGAAAATGACGACTTGAGCTTGATGTTCGAGTATTGTCTTCGTAATGGATGTATAGGCATAAACTTATATGCTACCTTTGCTGCAAATTCCTCAACTTCTCAGAACACCCAAACTTCTCCAAAAAATGTGTAATCATTTTAAATAATTTATTTTCCTTATGAGTAAGTTGTTAAGGTAATGAGTTTATTATTAAGGTTATGAATTGGTTGTTAACCTTAGTAGAGAGTTGTGAGTTGGTTGTTAAGGTTATGAGTTGATTGTTAAGATTATAAGTTGGTTATTAAGGTTATGAGTTTGTTGTTAACATTTATAAATGAATGCTAGAAGCAATTAGTTGTTAAGGTTATGAGTTGGTTATTGAGGTTATGAGTTGGTTGTTAAGGTTATGAGTTGGTTGTTAACATCAGTAGAGAGTTATGAGTTGGTTGTTGAGGTTATGAGTTAGTTATTAAAATTATAAGTTGGTTGTGGTTATTGTTAACCACAGTAGATAGTTATGAGTTGGTTGTTAAGGTTAATAGTTAGTTGTTAAGGTAATGAGTTTGTTGTTAAGGTTATGAGTTAGTTATTATCCTTATGAGTTGATTGTTAACCTTAGTAGAGAGTTATGAGTTGGTTGTTAAGGTTATGAGTTAATTGTTAAGATAATAAGTTGGTTGTTAAGGTTATGAGTTTGTTGTGAACCTCAATAGGAGTTTGTTATTAAGGTTATGAGTTGATTGTTAAGGTTATAAGTTGGTTGTTAACCTAATGAGTTTGTTGTTAACCTCAATAGATAGTTATGAGTTGGTTGTGAACCAACTCATAACCTTCACAACCAACTCATAACTATCTACTGAGTTTAACAACAAACTCATATGGTTAACAACCAACTCATAATCTTAACAACAACCTCATAACTCTTTACTGAGGTTAACAAAAAATTCATAAGGTTAAAACCAACTTATAACCTTAACAACTAACGCATAACCTTAACAACTAACTCATAGCTCTCTACTAAGGTTAACAACCAACTCATAAGGTTAACAACCAACTCATAATCTTAACAACAAACTCATTACCTTAACAACTAACTCATAAGGAAAATAAAGTGTAATTCCTCAACTTTGCATAAAATCCACTCAAATTAATAAAATATCATTTCTTGACGTTCTTTATTTTTGCAGCTCTAGAGAAGCTCTCAGAACTCCACGAGCAATGGCGGGAATCCCAACACACCACTGCCGCCCAGATCTCGAGCCAACTCAGATCCAAGTGGGCCCTCGACTCCCTCATCGACCCCCATCTCCAAAATCGACCGGCCCAATTTATCGCCATCACTGATGGAGATGTCATACTCTCTTACTCCTGCCGTTGTGGAATCCGCCGTTGGGGGAGGGGAGGGTGGTGGTGCAGGAGGCTGTCGGAGGTTCAAGGAAGGGATGAGCTTCATCGTTGGCGATTAGAGATGAGGGTTGAAGCGAGGGAAAGAATTTGAAAGGCTTTGGGCTTTTTTATTTTAAGGGAGGAGAGAGGAGGGGGCATTTTGGGTATTTTTTAAAAAAAGTACACTGATGGGGAGACATGTGAGCTGGAGGGGTTTGATTGTTTACAAAGTCTAATTTTGGGGGTTTTGGAGTGTTGAAAAAGTCTTGGGTGGGGGGCGAGTATTTATTGTTATTTTGGGGGCTAGAAGCAATTTTCCCCAGTTTTTGGGTTGGGGGTGAGTTTCTAAGCCATTCACTATGTATTACTCTCCCGTGCGAGCATAAGCAAAATACTTGTTATGGATATAAATATTTAATTATTAGAAATTTCTAACTATCGATAGGTTTAATTTGATAAGGATTCTTAGGTGAAGATAGGGTTTTCTTTAATTTGTATATTTAAAGATGTGATTATGAGAGTTTTTTAAATATAGCTATAACCGATAAGGATTACAAAAATTTGATTATTAAAATTTCTAATTATGGATAAGTTTTAATTTGATGAGAGTTCCTAAATGAATATCTTTCAATATTTAAATATATGATTATGAGGTTTTTTAAATAGAGATAGTTATAATCGATAACTATTACAAAATATTTAATTAGTATAATTGTCTAATTATAAATAGTTTTAATTTGATGAGTATTCTAAGATGAATATAAGATTAGGTGTCCACTTATCATATTCGATAGGATGGAGGGTCATATGTGTACTTTTGATATGACACATGTTATTTTTTGTGCCTTTATGATATGACAAAAGTTCAACGATAAAAGTTCACCGTGTTATCTCAAATTTTCATAGTTGAGGATGTTTATTTACAATATATGCTCAAATTAAGAGGTTTCCAAATTAAAATAGTTGAAGGGGTTTTCTAATATTGACCCATTAGATATTGTTTTTAAATATGGATAGTTATAATTTGATAAGGATTACAAAATATTTGATTATTTAAAATTTCTAATTATAGATAATTTTAATTTGATGAGGATTTCTAAGTAAATATATTTCTACATTTAAATATATGATTATGAGATCTTTCTTAAAATATTGATAGTTATAAGTTTATAAGAATTATAAAATATTTTATTAGTAGAATTTTCTAATTATGAATAGTTTTAATTTGATGAATATTTCTTACATGAATATAAAATTAGATGTCCACTTGTCATATTCGATAGGATACAAGGACATGTGTACTTATGACATGGCACATGTCACTTTTTGCCTTTATGATATAACATATGTTAATTTTATGTGTATTTAGGGATTTCATCAATTTCTCTTTATATATAAAGAAGGGATTAGAGGAAAATCTGTCTCTTAGAAAACCCCCTCAAATATTCTAGTTTGAGAAAAAAAATCCCCTTAGGATTAGGGGTGTTGTAGATAACCCCTCTTAAATATGAAATTTTGATTTTAACCCGTCTCCCCCCTGAATTTTTCTCACTTAACCCCTTAAACCTTAACATCATTAAGTCTAACATATAACGTTACAAGTAGTTGACTTGGAAAGATAAAATAGCCTTCAATCATAAAAAGATTATCTTAACCATGCACTGGAAGAGAGACAAGGGGATGCATACTATAAATTGGTCGGGTTCTTTTAACTGAACTAGGTGATTCCTGTGAGGATATTGTGATCATTTTCGTATTTTAATGTAACAATTGGTTCTTTTTTCTTTTTTGTGAGGTGCAGTGGTAGGTTTTTTTTTTTTTTTGGTTGGGGGGGGGGAGGTTATTTTAAAAGTATGAAAGATCGAAGGATTTTTTGGGACAACCCAAAATCATTTTTTGTTTTTTTCTTTTTCATATTATCTTCCAGTTTTTTCCTTTTGTTTTTTTTTCATCTATTTTGACATTTTATACTAATGTTATCTTTGGTTTATTTTGGTCATTCGAAGGGGACACTTGAAAGGTTAAGAAAAAGCAACACAGCAAAATCTATATATATATGTGGAGTAAGGCTCCTATGAACTTAAGTTCATAATGAATAGTGGTGCACCAACTTTTCTAACCACTCATCTTGCTTTGGGATCCGTGAAAGATATAAAGCCCACTTTGAGATTTGTGCATCACAAATCTTAAGGCAAGATGAGTGGATAAAAAAGTTAGTGCACCACTATTCATTATGAACTTAAGTTCATATGAGCCTTGCTCTATATATATGCTCACCATCACCAACTCAGTAACACAAGCAAACAGTCAAAAAATAAAAAATAAAAAAGAGAGGTAAAAGGTATAGCTTCTCATGAAGATTTGACACATACCCATATCCTATTTCCCCAATAAACACCAAACTTTGTAAGGATATCTGATAAAAATCAGAGAGATGATAAAGGAATACCTTTTGTTTCCTCTTTCGAGTCCTTGGCAATGGGAAGTGGTGTCCTCTCCATCCTCATTCTCTCCTGATCCTCTTTCAATCCTTTGCAGCAGGGCCTTGATGGACTACTCAATTTAATTTCTACCTTTGAAACATTACCATGGGTCACGATACTTGAATGAAATCCTAGCATGTGCATTTTACGATACTGGTATCAGTTAGAAAAACTCTTCCCCCCGACTTCCTTTTTGCACTATCATCACTTTGCACGATATCTATTATACACTTCTGCAAACTGAAACCGCTGAATGTCTTACTTTATATCATTTTATGTACAAATGTCTGATGCAATCATGCGAGGAAAAGAATGAGAAGCACAAACCCAAGGAATGATTACATGAGAACTCGGCATGGCAATGATTCTGACATAATAACTTAACTGAGATCAACCCAAAACATATATATAAAAATTCATTTAAAAGTCATTTTCATATGCCAGCAAGACTCAATACTATACGGTCCCAAATTGAGATTTGAATTTCTTCTCAGTTAGGATTAAGGTAGAGAATAAACATCTGTAATAACCAAATTATCAGTAACCTAGATAAATGAAAAAGTTTCCACGACATTATTTGACAAATAAAAAAACACAAAAAAAACAAAAACAGATGCTACTACTATGAGGTCGAAGAAAAATTATTTCTATGAATTACATAAAAGCTTAAATCTGAATTGGATTCTGGTATAATCCCGCAAGAGAGAAAGTAAAACAACAGAAAAAAGGAAACTGGAACGTCTCCATGATTCTTCTTTATGGATCACCCTACCATTTGGCATCTTGAGCCTAAATTCTCCGGCTACTTCTCCAGAGTTCGACTTCAGAGAAAAATGCCAAATTCTAGCCAATTCATGCAAGGTAGAAGCATCTCTGCCCATAATCTGTCACATACCAAACTTAAAAGTTATCAAGGAACAAAGAGTTTACTCTCCGGCAGCAGTACTCTTTGAAATGTTTTGGAGAAAAAAAGCTTTGGCTTCAAGATCAGTTGAAAACTGACCCATAACAGCAATACTAGCTGTGCTGCTCCCCACCTTCTCGATTCCTCTCGAAATCATACATATATGATTGGCTTCGACAACCACCATTACTCCTCTACCAATCACAGAATAGACGGTTTCAGCTATTTGTCTTGTAAGCCTTTCTTGAACTTGAAGCTTGCACCCATAGAAATGAACTACTGAGTGCAAATAGGACCTGTCAATTACTTCCCCTTCTTCGTTACTGAAGTAGCCAATATGCACGACACCATAAAATGGAAGCAGATGATGCTCACACTGAGAACACAAAGGCAAGTTTAACTCAGAATGAATCTCACCTCGACTGTACTTATACGAACTAATACTAAAAAGACTAGAACCATTCACTTTAGGATACAATATTGATCTCTTAAAGTTCATTAGCCAATTCACGTAACGGAAAGGGGTCGCGATAAGCTCTTTCCTTAACGGGTCTTCACCAAGTGATCGAATAATAGAGGCCACGGCTGAAATCATACAGAGTTTGCCATTTGATAGGTTTTTGATACTATGACCATTGGATTGAGGCAATTCCAGAGACCTCGATGGGCACCACGATTGAAGGGGAGAACCAAGATCCATGTTTATACTTCTAAACTTGATAAGAGATAAGAAATCATCCCAAAAAGAGTTGTCCTCGTTTTCAAGGACACCTGAGCGAGAACAGACAAAAGCACAATTCCACCCTTGCATGTTAGATTTAGAAGGATGCTTCAAGTTGAGATTACACTTTAGTATCTCCGGAAATTGAATATGCCAACACTGAAGAGCAACAGCGACCCCAGCTGGCTTAATGCTAGTGTGTAGTGCTGAGCAAATCTCGTCAGCTAGTCTTTGAGGATCTTGGAGTCTCTTGGCAAAGACATCAGCTACTCTTGAGAGCTTGCTAAGTCCTACAACTCGATGCCCTGATGGAATATAGCCAACATGGCATTGAACACTGAAGGGAAGCAAACAGGACTCGCAGTATGAGAAGAGATCGATGTCTCGGACAACTACTAGACCACCGGATCCTCCAGCGTAACCTGCAGCTTTGTCTAAACCAGCTTCGGGAAATAAAGCACCTTGTACAATGTCTTTCACTTTCTGACTGTAACCTGAAAGCAGAAAAGAGTTGTGTATCAGAAATTCTTTATTGAATCAACTAGATGGGTGATGTTCATCTTCAACAACAGTTACACAATCAGAAACGAAAAAGAAAAAGAAAAGAAACATACTCGGAAGTTCCAAATATCACAAGAAAATGATGAAACATTGCTCAAGGAATGAATAATGTGGTAATATGTTTAACGTTTATACCCATCATTTGTTTCCAACTGCCACCTGTCAACTGTAGTCAGTCAATAACCAAACTGGAAAAAGAAAGGGACAATCCCCAACAATGAAAGACCACACTGTTCCTTTTAATTATCAAATTTGATCTTAAATGTATCTGACAAACTAAACTGAGTTTTTATTAAACTCAAAGTTGGACTACCACATTAAAAAAACCACAATCTATGAATCTATCTAATATCTGGCAAGGACTGAAATTGCACCTGTTGTTTCCACGTGCTCCCAAACAAAATAGTTTGAAGTGAGTTACCTAAGTAGAAAGAAGAGGTCTCAAAGGAATTATAAACAAAAATATGTAGATTAGTGATGTTGGATTTGTGTTCACAAAATATTTGTTTCATGAATATAGTCTACTAAATTTTAGATGAGTACTTGTTTTGTTGACAGGTTTTTCCTCTAAAGTTTTATATGACAGGATAATTAATTTTCAGTCATTTTTATAAAATTTCTTCAGTTTAGGAGTCAATCTGAGATGCATGTCCTCAAGAATTCTTCTTGAGGGAGGTGAGTGCATAGCCAATCATGCTATTGGTTTTGTAACTGATAAATGCTTAATTTCACTTCAAACTTTTGATGTTACGTAGAATTTACTGATTTTAGATAACTCACTAAATTACAACCTCTTTGGAAAAAAAAATTTGTTGAATAAATTTCAAGTAATTGGAAAGCCATAAATCCAAGACACAACAAACCAAACAACAGTAATTCCATTAAATCTTGAAGTTAGAAATTCCAGTACCACAGCAGATTTGTACATTAAGTCCACCAGGTGAACAAAAAAAAAAGAAAAAAAATTTGGAACAGCCAAATCCACAATTTCAAGAAGCTAAGACCAGCGACAAGATTTTAAAGCATCAAACAGAAGAACAGGCCAACTCCCGCAGCATATTACCTACTAAACCACTAAATTGTTTTTATAAATCACAAACGGAAGCATTATTCAACATAATACCATGATAATTTAATTGTGACCTTTAATAATAAAAATCTAGGTTTACGGTTGTATCATAGAAGACAAAAACTTTTATGGAATGAACTGCAAGAAAAAAAAAATGGGTAAAATTTCTTATACAAAATGCTTAAAATTTGCTCACACCTAGATTATAGAATTTTTTTGATTCATGGGGCAATTTGCAAGAAGACTAACTAAGGCCTGTGTACCAGTTGTCTTTTTGCAAATACAGTGATATTTACAACTGCAGACTGTATACCAGCTGTCTTTTTGCAAATGCAACTGCAATTGCAATTTTCGCTAATTAAACAACCCCGACATCTTATTGTTATGATTATACTAACCTAAATAGCACCAAACATTTGAGAAGAAACTTACACCTAAAGCAAAGACACTGCCTTCACCTAATCAACGCCTAACAAGATCAGTACTAATTGTATCCATACAAGGTGGCTTTTAATCACTGGTGAGAAAAAAGTAAAAGTTGGATTATGGGGCCAGTTAGGCAAACTTTCTTCAAGAAAGCAACAAAAAGATACCCTCTTTTGAGAAAAGATCTATTTGTTGACTAGTGTTCTTCTAGAATATTATCTCCACTAAGAAAATCTAGACTTAAGAGAAGTTGTCAATTTTGTCTACCTACACTAGAACACAGAATTTACTTGCAATTCTCTACGGGGTGGGTGAATGAGAGTTTAAAGTTTAAAAGGAATGCCCATGGGTCAATAAATGATTAAAATTACATCATGTAAACTTGCCAAAATTTAAGAGTGCAAACCAATCACATCAACATATTAATCAAGAAAATTAAGTCCAGAAAGAAAATTAAAAAAAAGAGGGGGAAAGTACGAGAGACGATCTTTCAATAATTTAAAATTTTAAATAGAAAAACAACATCAGTCATTGAACTTAAACATAGGGAAAGACTAGTCAAATTACATGAAGGGTTTTTAAATTGGTTCCCAGATCTCATCCATTTTGAAAGAAATCCCCAAATGCTTGATATTATAAAACAAGTCCACCAAAAATCCATTATTTATTGAGTCTCTCTAGTTTAAATATGCCAGTTCAACCCCAACATAAAGTAACGGCAGTTAGTTTTATAAAATATTTACACATATTTTAATTAGAATGAGCCTTCAGAGTTGGAGGTTGAAGACAGGGAAAGGTCATAAGAAGTGGAGGGTTGAAAACAGGGACATAATCGGAGACAGAGAAACTAACTGCAGTTACTTTCATTTCAGACTAAACCAATAGATTTAAACTAGAAGAACTAATTTGACACCCCCACATCCCCAAAAAAAAAAAAAAAAGGATTTGTCCCTTCTTAAGCCCTGAACTATTTTTAGTGTCTACATACCTCCTAAACTATTGAATTTGTTTTCCGCTGACCCCCAGAACTATTTTGGTCTCACTTTGCCCCCTGAACTATCACTTTATTCTCATAACTTTATTGAAAATACCCACAAAGTAATAAAACAGAGGTGTGGTAACTAAGTTTTAAATTTGGTAGTTTAGAGGATAAGCGGGGACAATTTTACTAGTTCAGGGGGGTAAGATGCGACCCAAAATAGTTGAAGGGGTAAGAGGAACCTAATTTAATAGTTTAGGGGGCAAATTGGGACATAATATAGTTCAGGGGGGTATTAAAGAATAAATCCAATAGTTCAGGGGTCAAGTAGGGGCTAAAACTCTTATTTTACAATAACAAGCTTTACCCACTGCCGGTATCGCAGGTGGATTGGGGACGCAGTGGCAATACTGTCAACATCCCTAGGTCCCCGGTTAGATCTCGTCTGCCTAACCTGAACTATGGGAATGGAAAGTGGGACCCACACACCCAGGGTATACTTCGTCGTGGTTGGGGATTGATCTCGTTCTTCGACAGGGGATCCTCATGCCTTACCAAGGTTTCCGTCGTATCCCAAAAAAAGGTTTTGGAGAACCAGTATCTAAAAGTGAACTCAATAAATAGTAAGACAGAAGACACTGAAGAAATTTTCATTGCCCGATGAAGTAACAGCACCAGAAGTTACAAGTCACACTCGAGTTTATCTAAAAATCTAATTTTACCAATAAAACACATAGTAGCTAGATCTAACTATATTAAGCTGGTACCAACAAGCAAAACTTACCCCTATAGAACAAACTATCTTTTATTGAAAGCAGAATGCCCAAAGAAACATTCTAGCAAACAGTATCAACTCATTTTATCTGTATTTTTATTCAATTCAAACAAACACGTAAAAACTTAGGAACCAATCTCAATACAGCAAACTATAGAACTGACAGAATGAAAAGTTGAAATTTTGAGAGGTGCCCATGTATTGTTTTCCCAAAAAGCACCCAACTTTATTAAAAAAAAATTACAGTAATAAAAAGAGAATACCTCTGGTTCCTTCTCTGAACGCTTTGGCAACACGAAGGGGGGTCTTCTTGATCCCTTCCCTCTCTGGATCCTCCCCTAATCCTTGGAGCAGGATTCTGACGGCCTCCTTGATCTCCTTACTGGGTTCGGATTCGGATCCAGAACCAGACCCGGAATCGGATCCGCAGTCGGGCGTCAACTCCTCAACGAACCCGCTTTGCTCCAGAGCTCCCATTGGTTCACAGCAAGAGATGGTAAGAGCAGTGGCAGAGAGAGGAGCTAATATTATAGGGTTTGGGTTGTTCATTGGGATGTGTGGATCGAGATCGAGCGCGCATTCTCTCTATTATAAATACTTGTCATTTTATGCGGTTGGGGCTTAAATGGAGAAATTTTTGAAATAGGCCGGTTTTGAAAAATATTTAGCAAAACCGACCGTTTTGCTAAATATTTAGCAAAACCGACCTCTTTTTGGCCAGCTCACCAAAACTGGCCAAAAAGAGGTCGGTTTTGCTGAATTTGGATTTTGAAATACACGGGACTAGTAGTCCCGTGTGTTTAGTGGCCGCTAATCGGCCACTAAACTAAACTCACAAAACCCACGGGACTAGTAGTCCCGTGGGTTATCTCTTCACAAACATCCAAATATAAGCGACCAATTTCAACACAATTCCCACCAAAAATCTAATTTTTAACGATTCCATCCGCAAATTCCTAACATAAATTGGGAATCAGATTTCAACTCAAAAACCAAACTTGAATGCTCGGTTGAAGCACAAATTAAGAAATAGCAACCAATTACTGCACAAACCCCATCAAAATCCAATCTTTAACACTTCAACCCACTAGCTTCTATTGAAAATTGAGAAGAATTACCTGGCAAACGAAGCCAGCGGTCGCCATCGCCCGATCCAGCGTCGAAGAGAAGACCTTTCCGAACCTGACCCCCTAGGACTTCAAGAACACCGCCATCGCCATCCAGCGGATCCGATTCGCTTCTCATCGGAGCCCTAAAACCCTAGAAATCCACAAAAGATTCAAATCACCCACAAATTCCCACTAGTTAGTGTAGTCTGTGGGTTTTGTATCTGTGAAGAGAAAACCCACGGGACTAGTAGTCCCGTAGATTTTCTAAGTTTAGTTTAGTGACCGATTAGCGGCTACTAAACATACGGGACTACTAGTCCCGTATTTTTCAAAACTCAAATTTAGCAAAACCGACCTCTTTTTGGCCAGCCTTGGTGAGCTGGCCAAAAAGAGGTCGGTTTTGCTAAATATTTAGCAAAACGGTCGATTTTGCTAAATATTTTTCAAAACCGGCCTATTTTAAAAATTTCTCCGGGCATAAATTTAACCTCCCGTGTATTTCACCGCAAGTGGGGTCAGGGGGTAGCCGGAGGACGAAGAGAAGAGAATGAGGATGTGTGGGACCCGCGAGCAGAGAGAGGGGAAGAGAGATTTGACAGCGGTGGGATGTGTGGTTCGAGGACTGTATCTTGATGCCTTCTATTGGTCTAGAAAATTTTATAATCAAAATTTTATTTGTTTGATGTGAATATTTAAGTGTATTTGTACTATAGGAATAAAATCCAATCATATTTTGTTTGGTCATATGCATTTGGCTAAAATGACGATTGGTATTAAAAATTACTCCAACATCTTTTTAGGGATAGAGATCATCTACATTTTTAGTTGTAGAGAACCTCTATAATTCACCAATCACATATATTCACTCAATGGAAACCCATGAATGATATTCATTAAATATTTATATAAAAAATCCCTTAATTATGGACCCACTAAATGAACCAATGCTATTCATCCATATAACCAATTGTAAAGGCTCCCTACAATGAAGGATGTAGCTAATCCTTACCCTCTTTTTAGTATTAAAAGTAGACCAATTTTATCTGTTTGGTACTAAATCTCGTCAGCGGTGAATTTTTCCTGTGAGAATTGTAATTTTTGCTGGAAAATTTTCTTTAATCCCCCTAGGCTCTTAAAGTTATTGTATTTACATTCTCTTCTCCTTCAACATTACCAAACTCAAATTTCTTCTACTCCTTCACTAATAAGATCCTCCTTCGCCCTATATTTCTCTCTCATCAATAGAGCCCCCTCTTCTCCTTCAACCTCTCCCAAATTCAAACCAAAACTCTCTTTTTTATCATCATTTGAATTAGGTTTGGGATTGAATTGGGAGAGCTTGAAGAACAAGATGGGGCTCCATTGATGAGAGAGAAAGAGAGGTCAAATGAAGACGTAGAAGAGATTTAAGTTTGGAGAGGTTGAAGGAAAAAAAGGTGTGAAATGCGATAACTTAAGAGGTCAAGTGGTGAAAGAAATTTTCCTAGAAAAAAATATAGTTCACAATGGAAAATTCGCCACTGACAAGATTTAGTACCAATTAGGTAAAAGTGGTCTACGTTTAATACCAAAAAAATATCAGAGTAACTTTTAGTACCAAATAGGTAAAAGTGGTCTACTTTTACACCAATATGGTATTTAGTCATATGCAGTACTAAAAGTAAAGAAACATTCAGCAAGCAAATCATAAAGTCCACAAGGATATATAGTGGTTCATCTCTCATGCTACCTCCACTACCTAGCACCCCAGCCAGGATTTTCGAAGTCCACTATAGGCACTTCAACTCGACGTCAAATAGACGAAAATCTTCCAGTGTATTGGACTTTCACTCATTATTGCATTCAATCCTAGAGAAGATAGGACTTACCCTTGCTAACAACACAAATCGTTGCACTAGATTTTAACCCTCCATCACTCTCACACTATGAGATGATAAGACAGCTTTTATGAACTAAGAAATAGTGTTCTCTAAACCAAAGGTGAGAATTAGACAATGTAGATTATAGCATTTATACAATAACCAAATGCATAAGTAATAATGAAACTCTAGATGTATGTAATCTGTTACTATATGTATACCTTAAGCGAAAACCTTTAGCCTCAAACCTTCCTACAACTTGACACCTCAGCACTTCTCTTCTCAAATAAAACTACCATGTGTCGTTCATCCTGACCGTCCATCTACCCATTACAAAATTAAAGAAATCCACCAAATTTCGGTAATTAAAATCTGTTACAAAATTTGAAATATGTTACTATATCAACCAAATTTTAGAAATTATAATCTATTACAATATATTCGAAATTATAGCCATTTAAAATTTATTACTATTCTTTGGATAATTTCGCATAAGGGATTCAATTTAAATTATAAAACCGGTTTAACCTTAAATGCATTTTTGTTACATATAGATTTAAAAATTTCTAAATTATACGTGGTAAATATTCTTATCATTATACTACTGTAGCAAACAGAGAATATCAAAATAAATAAAAATTTTCCGATTTTGATCGTTGAGAAATTTATTTAAAATTATTTTATATTTTACATAAAGTATGATTTTATAATATATCTAAATTTATAAGCCCTAACTTTGATTTCAAAAGAAAATATAATAAATAATAATTTGTATAGCACGTGAAATAATTTTCAAAATCAAATTTTTTATATTTGATGGAATTTTTTCCATTATGTAATTGGTAAAAATTTTAATATTATGATTTTATATATCATATATCATCCTTAAAATTTTGAATTTAAAATTTTTACTTGAGGAGGGAAATTAATATTTCAACAACTTACTGTTAGTATATCCATAAAATCGAATATTTCACTTTCATATCATTAAAAAATCTCTTTCCCTCTATAACAAAGAGATAAGATATGGAAATATTATTAGGTTTATTGTTGTGGTAAGATAATGAGTATCTATTTCTATAATAAAATCAAGTATTTTAACAACTTATCGTTATATATCATATATCCTTTATGATATTGATTGAATTATTTAGAGAGATAAGATATGGAAATATTATTAGGTTTATTTTTATGGTAAGATATTGAGTATCTATTTCTAACAACCTCAAATTATGATATTGAGTATCTTTTTAATTATTGGCATATCTTTTTCTTTGCGTTTGTTACGGTTTCAAATTTTAAAAACACGGGTAATAGAGGGAAAGATAATTGCATTTTTCCCCTAAAAGAAACACCAATTCTTCAAGGAAAAAGTTGCAGAGATATATCATCTTAGGTAATTGTCTTTTAATTTTCAAAATTAGTATATTTTTATTTTTATTTATATTGATGTTTATAGTTATTTTAGGGATATACAATTCGTTTATAATTTTTGAGTTGTGTTCAATTATTTTATTTTTTAATTAATATGTATTATTTACTAATCTTCTTCAAATTTCCCTCACGTAGAGCACATCGGCGAAGATTGTTAGCAGTCACTGTTGGTTGGTTCTCTTTTGGTAATGGTCTTTTCATTTTCGGAATTCATCTAATCTTTGGATCCCTCTGCTTATGAATTTTGTGTTTGAACTAGAAATAATTCAATATAATTTTAATTTTATTTATATAGATGTTTATAGTTATTTTATCTATATCTGATTCGTTTATTTGGTAGAGTTGTAGTAAAATTTTCTTTTATTTTTAATAAATTTTAATATTTTCTAATGCTCTTCAAATTATCCTCACGCAGATTAAATCGCCGATGATTATTAGCAGCCGTTGTTGATTACTTTTCTTTGGTAAGGGTCTTTTACTTTTGAATTTAATCTAATTTTATTTCCTTTTTATCTATATATTATTAATATTTCCTCATTATTTTTAATTGCTATTTTATTTCGAGTAACCCTTCCGAATATATATAGATGTTTATAGATGTTTATACCATGTTTTTCATTTTGTTTCTTGATAATTTTCGTTTGACTATTTGGTATCTGCTAAGATTTCTTAGGAGAGCGTCGTAACGAAGCTATGCAAGCCTGAAGGGGGAGAGTTTGGTAAGTATTTTCACATTGCAATTGTATCTATAAGTTGAGAAAGAATTAGAATCATTACATGTGTGTTGTATCTCTCTCTTCAATAGAGTATAATTACATCGTTATTTTGTTTGTTTTGCGTTAAATGGAATTTACTTATAAATAAATTTAGAGAAGAATCACTTATTCGAAAAGGTATTGCCTTTTATATCTGAGTTCTTTTAAATGTTCTCCTTCAATTTGTTTGTTGTATCTAAAGTTCTTGGTCAAAACTTGTGAGATTCAATTATTATTCTTATTTGAGTTTTGATACTCTTTTTCCATTGTTAATTAATTAGAAGTTTAAAATTTGTTATAATTTATGTTGTACTTCTTAGCTTCACTTGAGTTGCTTTATGACATTCAGCCTCTATTCACTAAGGAGATAGTGTTAAGTTGGGGCTAGCATTACCATTGTTCCTTTAATTTATTTGCACATGCTTTGATTTTATATATTTTTATATGCGTTTTACATACACACATGCAGATCTAAGATCATGGATATGTTTTAATGGATTTTTGTTATGTTATTAACTTTCTTATTTTAATTTGTTTTGCAACATCCAAGACGATGATAATACCGGAGAGTCCATTTCAAGGTAATAGCTTTGAGAATTTATGTGTTCATTTGTGACATTAATTTTTATTTATTAAATTTAATGAATATAATATTTCGGATCATAATTTTTAGAATAAGTTTTGCAACAAATAATTACCTTCAGCTATGATTGCATAATATTTGTATATTAAATTTAATAATGATTAAGAATTTAGTTAAGTTCATAAAATTTTGAAATATTTACTTTTGCACTTCGTATTTTATTATCTAATTTTTTTACTAAAATATGATTTTTGATTAAATTATGATTTTTATATTTTTAATAAATATATGTATTTTTAAATTTAAGAAAATCAAATTTTATTCAACATATTGCTTTCTACCGAAATTATTTCTATTTTCATAAATTATATAATACCCAGATTTTTATTTTTAGATATTTTTAAAATTTTTATTTTATTTGATTATTGTGATTTTTAATGTTTGATTTTTTTATCTTTTCTAAAAATATAAATTTATCTGTAATTTTTCTTATTTACAAAAATAAAAGTCTCGCTTATATGTTAGATTATTAGTCAAATTTATTTTTGGTAATAAAATCTATTAAATTATAAAAATTTGAAAAGACCATATAACTTAAATATCAGCTTATTTTCATATTTTATTCAAAAATATATATTTATATAAAATATAACAGAAGCATAATTAATATAGGATATTCTAAAAATTTTAATATTTGATTTACCAATTATTTATAGATTTTATAACATATAATTATATAAAATTTCACAAAATAATAATTAATATAAAATATTCTAGGTATCTTTTGTTAATATTATTTTTAAATTATAAATTTATTATTGGTAATATAATTATTGAAAATAGATTTGTTTTAACTTATAAAACAAATTATTCCCTCTCTTTTCCAAATTTAGAAAACAATTTAGTTTGTTAACTAATTTGTTATATTTTTTAGTTTGTTAACTAATTTGTTATATTTCAAAACCAAATATTTATGGAAACTGAAATATTTTGTAAGTTGTTAATTATTTAAAATTTGATAATTATTTTATAAATATTAGTAAAATAAATATTCTATTGGGAAATGAGTGATGAGAACACGACGAAATTTTGGTGAATTGCGATAAGATCGTGCTTAGCACGAGCTAAAAGACTAGTAAGCAATAAAAAGATAATATTAATCTCTGGTAAGAGATGAAGCAAACAAGCAGATTTCCAAGTTTAGATCTTAGAATAGTAACAGGAAAATCTCACAACACTCAAGTACAATTTAACCCAAGGCAAATTTTTAGCTTTAGAACTTTGAGTGGAACTCTCAGAGAGCACGCTGGAGTTAGAAAACTTAAACTTCAATTGCTCAATAGTGTGGGTTTCCTTGAAGAAAAATGATCTAAGACAACTAAATATGTAGCGCAGCAAAAATCAAGAGCAAACGGTAACATTTATTACCATTGTGGCTCTCTTTCTCTCACAAGAGTCAACATGGACAGATTGCACCATTCTGGTAAGAACTTTCCATAGGTGACAGAGTGAATAGCGCTAAAGAGTGGGCTCAAGTTTGGGTCCATTTGAAGCGTTTAGCCCATGGACGTTCAGTTCTTGGATCCAAGTTGAACATTGCCCTAGATGAAATATATTTTAACCGTCTACACACATATATATCATTCAATCCCTATCGTGTTTGTCACGTTAAACTATTACGTACTTCTAGTAAATATTGTGGTAACAAGTTTATAATACACACACACACACATATAATTTTTCAAAAATAAAATTTATTTGAAATTTATGATATAATCAAAATATATTAAGAATTCTACGAAACATATATGAATAAGAATTCATATTGTACTATAATGATATATGGATTACTTTTATAAATTTTATAAGACCAATATTTAAATTGTAATTAACCTTTAGATGCTTTATAACATTATTACTGTAAGGTGTATTATATAAAAGGTATATTATATTAATTGTATTAATTACCATATTGATTTGTTATTTTTATTTAAAATATATATTTTATGTTCATGTTATTTAATTAGCCATTCATTAAATAAAAAATTTAACTTTAAACGTTGGACTTTGTTTAATTGTTGTAGCTACTTTTATATCTTATTTTTATCTCGATAAGGTATTAATTATATATTTTTTGTTCCTGAATATTATGATTAACATTTAATTTTTATATCCCTATTTTATTTACTCTTTTAGAATGTCATATTTAGTAAGTCAACAATTATAATTATCATGTATCAGTATTAGATTAAATCTAGTGTATGCATAATTGGTTTAGAAATATTATATGTTTAAAATCATTTATTCTTGGTATATGTTTAACTTTCCAAGGTATCCCTCTATTGACTTAATTTGTTAAAGAAATTGCTATATGAGTAGTATATGATGATGCATGTATTTTAGTATTGTGGGCTAGGCTTTGGTCATCTCATTTGGTGGAATTGAATGAGGAGACGTTGCTTGTTAAGGAATTTTTGTTGGGTTTCAAGTGTTTAGAGCGGATCTCTGTAGAAAGATGTGGATGGAGAACAAGCGCATTGGTGATAGAGTGATAATGCTTCTGTTGGGCGCAGAGTCACGCCCACACGCCGCGGAAGCGTTATTACCTGAGAGAAGGCCCTGATTATATTCTCGTTTCACGAAGGAAACAAGAATAGAAAGTAAATATCTTAACAAAGTGAGATATCTACTCTTCCTCTCAACAGTACTAGGACTGAATTAAGAGAACCTACAAACAATAGTCAATACACAACAAACAGTAAAGACACGAGATTTACGTCCACGGGAGGGGTGAGGGGAGATTTGACTATGAAGAAGAACACCGACGACTTGTACAATCCACAAGCTCGTCTCAAAGATAAAGCTTTAATTTTTACCCAAAAAAAATTAACATCTCTCTTGTAAAATCTCTCCAAGCTCTCTCTTTAAGTCTCTCTAATCGCCGCCAAAAGAAACCCTAACTAGGGAAAAGAATAAACCTTTCCGTTTTTTTGTTTTTTAAAAATTTTTTTTTTCTCTGTTGTGCAGGAACGAAACCGCGTCCCTGCGGTTTTTGGCGCACGCACCCACGTGGGTGGGCATGTGGGTGGCCCACTCACGTTCACAGCTTCAACGGTCTCGGGCAGTTTCACTGCTAGCAGCTCATGATATTGGAGCTAGAGGTAACTGTATTTATGTTTATACAGAACTAAGTTTTGGGGAAGATAGTACGTGCAAAGGCACCATGAAAGGTGTTTGACTTAGGTACTGAAATGATCACGGATTTTCTGCTTCCAAATGCTTCATAGAAGAAAACTTCACACCTATTATTTATGCCCAGCTTATGTTAGTCTTGGAATTGAGATTTGAGATCGTTCTGATTGCTTAAAGTTTCACGTCTCTAACTTGTTGGACAATTCTTCTTTATTCTAATTTAGATCTTTGACGGCAATTTTATCACATCACTACACATATAGACAATGTTAGTGCTAAAGTAGCTAAGTCTGCCCTGAAACATCCCATATTTGTATATTATGGTTTCTCTCAGTTACTTACATGCTGGCGCTGGTCTAGTAGCTTAATCTTGTTGTGGTTTTATTTGTGACTTTTATTCTTTTGTTGTGAGCTAGTCAGAGTGAAGATATATAATTGTCCTAAAGTCATGGTTAAAAATACGATCGGTGAAAAGCATTTCAAATATTGTCATGTTTTTTTTTATTTTTAATTGAACCATTTGTTCTTATACTTTGTTCTGTTGGCTGTAAGTACCAGAATTATAATGCCCTCTCATGTTCTTGTTTCAAGTACTTATTTGGATCACTTTTATTTAAAGCCTAAAAAATTTCCTGTCTTGAGCATTATAATACCTTCGTATGGTTTATTGAGCAACAGGAACATACTAGTTCAATTTGACTACGACATATTATGTTCATTATTGAGTTTAGTTTCAGATATCGAGCTTTAGCACATTCTTCAAAGGTAAAAGACATTAAGTCATCTATTTACTAGTAATGTTCTTTGATGACATTCAAAGTGCTATCTTACAAAAAAGTCCAATTTCTAGTGAATAACATTCAATCATCATATAGTGGTTAGACAAATAATTGGGGGCTATTGTGTCACAGTGGTAAAGGCTAAAAAGCCCCTATGTGATCATGAAAGCGATCTAGGTTCCTTGCGATCACTCGAGGTTACTTTGGTTTTTCCTAGAATAAAAAGGACTTTAATGGATACATTAATATGGAGCTTCCTCCATGAGGGGAAAAAAACTAACTAACATCTCTATCTGTATATTCCATGTGTAATATAAATCATGCAGCCTTTACAGTTGTTAGTTATATGTCTACACTAAATTGATTGTGATCCTCTTAATGTTCAATCACACTAGGTAGTGGATATGAGTTCCATGTTCTTAATCAGGAGTACAACTACTCTTATTTTACCAATTATTTGATGCATTGGTATACTGTATTTGTGTCGGGGAGATACATATCCATGTGACGCAACTGAGCATTTCTTGTTCTCTACATTTGGAACACTTGTTCCTCGGAAATATCAGATCATATTGTTAGATTTAAATCTAATTAAATCTATTTGTGGGCACATATGTTACATTAATGTGTAGTGCTATACTTAAGGCTAACCCACTAAAGTGATCAATCAATTTGGGTTAATGGGTATTTAAATAAATTATGGGCTAAATGTGCAGATACCAGGTTGTAATTACAATTTGATGAGGGGCCAAATTGTAAATGTACAACACCTATATATATGGGGTTATGGTCCCTAATCTAGGGTTACGTTCTCTATTTCTCTTCACCCCCATCTAGAGAGAAATTTAGCTATAGAGAAACCCTCAAGATTAGAAGATCTCAAACCCTAATTCAGATCTTTATGGATTCAGGTATTGCTTCCGCTCTCTTATTATGTTTATCTCTTTGGATTAATCATGCTTATAAAGATCTACAAGTGGTATCAGAGCCTTTATACGTGATTAATTCTTAGGGATTTAAGATTAAAGTTGAGTTTTTGATCTAATCTATGTTGGTTTGAGAACTGTTCACGGATGAACAGTAAAGATTAGTTTTTTTAACTTTTCCTTTTCTTCTTTCGGTTTGTTTTTTGCCCGATTGGTCTCGCCGTCGTTCCCTCGGCTCCTCGCCGGCGATGCTCGCTGGCGGCACCGCTGTCAATGGAGACAGCGGCGGCTGCAATCAGGAAACCCTAGGGTTTCGTAACCCTAGGGTGCAGGAACCATGCTGGCGGCGGCTCCAGTTCGAAACCCTAAGGGGTGAAAACATCTTCAAACGAACCTCGTGTTCGTTCTTCAAGTTGAACCTAGCGTTTAAACTTTGGTCGAACCTCGTGTTCGAACTTCAGGCAAACTTCGGCTCGATTCAGCGAACTTCATGTTTACTTCAAGTGAGCCTCGTGCTCAATACAGTTTCAAACGAACCTCGCGATCTTTCTCAGGCGAGCCTCGCGCTCAATACAACTCCAAACGAACCTCGCGTTCGTTCTTTCAGTCGAACCTCGCGTTCGAACTTCAGTGGAACCCCGCGTTCATTCCTTCAAACGAACCTCGCAAACGTTCATCAAGTCGAACCTCGCGTTCGAACCTCAAGTCGAACTCGCGTTCGAACTCAAGTCAAACTCGCGTTTGAACTCAAAGAACCTCGCGTTCGTTATCAAAACGAACCTCGCGTTCGTTCATCAAATCGAACCTCGCGTTCGAACCTCAAGTCGAACTCGTGTTCGAACTCAAGTCAAACTCGCGTTTGAACTCAAACGAACCTCGCGTTCGTTATCAAAACGAACCTCGCGTTCGTTCATCAAATCGAACCTCCGCATTCGTTCTCAACGCGAACCTCGTGTTCAATTCAGATGAATTTCAGATTTGGGATTAATTGCATTTCTCAAATAATCCATTAAGTCTTTTTAGGCCTTTATGGGTCTATCTATGGTTGATTAAAATAGAGAAATCTATTTTAAGTTGGTAGTGAATCAATTATTTAATTCAAATAACATGACACTAAGGCATTAAGGTTGTCTTTTATTCTAAATGATTAATTGAAACAAGATGTTGCCAAAGTAACCTCTCTTGTGTAGATTATTCATGAGGGATATTAGATGGTTGTGTGGATGTCTTGGAGTAAATATTTAATCGGCCCAAAGGAAGGTTAATATTTATGTAGACTGCATACACATCTGCGATGATAAATGTGTGACAATTATAAAGGCATACATATGAATAATGAATCAATCCAAAGATAGTTTCATTATTTGACATGCGTTATTGTCAGTGTTTGATCATTGCAACAAGGTATCACTTGCAATTAATATTACTGTCCAAAGACTTAATATTAATGTTGTGCCAAATATCTTGAGATGGGATTATTGTAAATATTTAAACTTTATTGATCACTAACTACAGTTATTAATATGAAATCTTTTATTTATTTCAGCTAATGCATCTGCTGCATCAATTTCTGCTAACATCAACTCAATTCTCATGCTAAATGGGACAAATTTCAAGGTCTGGAAAGAGAACATTTTAATTGTTCTTGGTTGCATGGATCTAGACCTTGCATTAAGAACTGAACAACCTCAACCTCTTACTGCGGAAAGCACTCCTGATGCAAAGAAGGAGTATGAGAGGTGGGAGCGTTCAAATCGCATGAGTCTAATGATCATCAAGTGCGGCATTCCGGAAGCCTTTAGGGGCACAGAATCCGAAGGGATTACTAAAGCCAAAAATTTTCTTGCCGAAATTGAGAAACGTTTTGCTAAAAACGATAAGGTAGAAACAAGCACGCTTTTAGCTCGCTTGATTTCAATGAAGTATAAGGGCAAAGAAAATATCAGGGAGTACATTATGGAAATGTCTCACATTGCTTCAAAACTTAAGGCACTAAAACTCGATCTATGTGATGAGTTACTAGTGCATCTGGTTCTGTTGTCTCTTCCTGCACAATTTAATCAATTTAAGGTCAGTTATAACTGTCAAAAGGAGAAATGGACTCTGAATGAGCTTATTTCATACTGTGTGCAAGAGGAAGACAGATTGAAGCAAGATAAGACTGAAAGTGCTCATTTGGCTTATGCCTCTAAGGATAAGGTCAAGAAAAGAAAGAATGATAATGAAGCCGCTAAGGGTCGATTCGGAAGAAACAACATAAGGATGATCAGGGTTGTTTCTTCTGCAATAAATCCGGACACGTAAAGAAGGATTGTACCAAATATCACGCCTGGCGTGTCAAGAAGGGGTTGCCTGAGCTACCGAAAGCCAAGTGATGGTGAAAGACACATCTTTGTGGGCGATGGACAATCGGTAGATGTGGAAGCAATAGGGCACTTTAGGTTATTATTAGGAACTGGTTCCTATTTGAATTTGAAAGATACTTTTGTAGTACCGTCTTTTAGACGGAATTTGGTTTCTATTCCCTTATTAGACAAATCAGGTTATTATTGTTCATTTAGAAATAATCAGGCTAGTTTATCTTTAAATTCAAATATTGTGGGAACTGATTTCTTAAGTACTTATGATAACCTATATATGCTTGATACAATTGCTTCTTATAATGAAATCCTGCATGTGGAATCACGTGGTACTAAATGTAAATTAAATAAGGAAAATTCAGCAACATTATGGCATAAGCGCTCGGGTCATATCTCAAAAGGTAGAGTTGATCGTCTTGTGTCTGATGGCATTTTGGATTCTCTTAATTTTACAGACTTTGATGTATGCATTGACTGTATCAAGGGAAAACAGACCAAAGTTAAGAGATTAGGTGCCAACAGATCTTCAGATGTCTTAGAATTGATACATACAGATATTTGTGGGCCATTCCCTACAGCATCTTGGAATGGTCAATAATATTTTATATCATTCATAGACGATTACTCACGTTATCGGTACCTATATCTCATTCATGAGAAATCTGAGTCTCTGGACGTGTTCAAATCATTTAAAGCTGAAGTTGAAAATCAACTAAATAAAAAGATTAAAACCGTTAGATCTGATCGTGGTGGTGAGTACTACGGCAGATATGATGGTTCAGGTGAACAACATCCAGGATCATTTGCTAGATACCTAGAGGAATGCGGTATTGTCCCACAGTACACCATGCCAGGATCACCTAGCATGAATGGTGTAGCTGAAAGACGAAATAGGACTCTTAAGGATATGGTAAGAAGTATGATTGCTCATTCTTCTTTACCAGAGTCACTCTGGGGAGAAGCACTAAAGACAGCAGCTTACATTCTAAACAGAATACCAAGAAAAGCGGTTGCTAAAACACCTTATGAGCTTTGGACTGGTCGAAAGCCCAGTTTAAAGCACTTACATATTTGGGGATGTCCAGCTGAGGCAAGGCCTTATAGGCCAAATGAAAAGAAATTAGACTCCAAAACAGTTAGCAGCTACTTTATTGGGTATTCTGAACGCTCTAGGGGCTATAAATTTTATGATCCCACACTCAGGACTATTTTTGAGACGGGAACAGCAATATTCTTTGAGGATGTTGAGTTTGGAGGGAGAAATAAGGTTAGAGACATTGCTTTTGAGGAGGAATTGGCATCAAATCCAATCCATACTGTCATTTCTGACAATATTCATGTTCCTATACCTATTATTGTTCAAGAAATGAATCCGGAACCTCAAGAAGACAATGTTGAACATCTTCCTATTCCAGAAGAACAAACTCAATAACCTCAAGAACCAGTGCCGTTAAGGAGATCTACAAGAGAAAAGAGAAATGCTATTCCGCATGATTATATTGTATTTCTCCAAGAACATGAGGAAAATAATGGAATGATGGAAGATGATCCAATCAACTTTCATCAGGCCATGAAAAGTTCTAACTCTCAAAAGTGGATTGATGTCATGAATGAGGAGTACAAGTCTATGCAAGACAATAAGGTTTGGGAACTTGCTCCATTACCAGAAGGTGCAAAACCAATTGGCTGTAAATGGATATTTAAAACCAAGCGGGATGCAAATGGTAATGTGGAGAGGTATAAGGCACGTCTTGTAGCAAAAGGCTATACTCAAAAGGAAGGTGTTGATTACACATAGACTTTCTCTCCAGTTTCATCGAAAGACTCTTTTAGAATAATCATGACACTTGTTGCTCATTTCAATCTTGAGTTACATCAAATGGATGTTAAGACTGTATTTCTCAATGGGGACATTGATGAGATGATTTATATGGTGCAACCAGAAAACTTTGTGTCAGGAGACCCAAAGAATATGGTTTATAAATTAAGGAAATCCATTTATGGACTCAAGCAAGCTCCTCGTCAATGGTATTACAAGTTTCAACAAATAATTATCTCGTTTGGCTTTGAGATGAATATTGTTGATGACTGTGTATATCAAAAGTTTAGTGGGAGTAAGTATATTTTTCTGGTTCTGTATGTCGATGACATATTGCTTGCCACTAATGATATAGGCATGTTGCACGAAACCAAGAGATTTCTATCAAAGAATTTTGAGATGAAAGATCTTGGGGACGCCTCTTTTACATTAGGAATCCAAATATATCGAGATCGTTCTCAAGGTATACTTGGATTATCCCAAAAGAGCTATATCGATAAAGTACTCAAAAGGTTTGGCATGCAAGATTGCAGACCAGGTGACACCCCTGTTGCTAAAGGAGACAAATTTAGTCTCAATCAGTGCCCTAAAAGTAATCTTGAAATTCAGGAAATGCAGAAGATTCCCTATGCTTCAGCTGTAGGGAGTTTAATGTATGCTTTCGGTGTGTCTGGCGTCCGGATATTGCATTACATTGTTGGTATGTTAGGTAGATACTTAAGCAACCCTGGTATGGATCATTGGATAGCAGTCAAAAGGGTTATGAGGTATCTTCAGAAAATAAAAGATTATATGCTCACATACAGGAAATCAGAACAGTTGGAGGTCATTGGGTACTCTGATTCTGATTTTGCTGGATGTCTAGATAGCAGAAAGTCTACATCAGGCTACATTTATATGTTAGCTGGAGGAGCTATATCATGGAAAAGTATTAAACAGACACTTGTAGCTTCTTCCACTATGGCAGCAGAATTTGTAGCTTGCTATGAGGCATCCAATCATGGAATATGGTTGCGAAATTTTATCACTGGACTGCGTATTCTGGAAAATATTGAAAGACCACTAAAGTTATTTTGTGACAATAAATTAGCAGTAATGTATTCCAATAACAACAGGAGTTCAACTAAGTCAAAACATATTGACATTAAGTTCCTAGTTGTGAAAGAAAGGGTACAGAGTGGTCAGATATCCGTAAAGCATATTGGGACAAGCTCCATGATAGCTGATCCTCTTACTAAAGGATTACCACCCAAGGTCTTTCATGGGCACACTGCTCATATGGGTGTTGTAATATTTGAGGATATCATGTTTTAGTGGGAGTTTTTTAATTTTATTGCTTTATGTGTATTTTAGACATATTTATGTTTGGTTTCTTTCTGATCAGAATAAAGTATTCGAATTAAACACTCTGCTACATTATGGTTGAGGATGACCTCACTAAAGTTTAAGGTAGGACCAGTTGAAAATAGACATGCACAGATCACATTGCATGTAATTTTCATGCTGCACATCCATGATTGATCTATGTCATTTGACTGTATTAGTATATGTGACCATTGATGGGTTTAGTCATGATAAATATGACGAAGACCGCTTTGATCCTATATTGATACAATCAATGGACAAGATTGTTTGGAGATACCCTTATCACTGATAGCAATTTTGAGCTCATAAGGTTATACACATTTTTAAGGAAACATATGGTGCCCAAGTGGGAGATTGTTAGATTTAAATCTAATTAAATCTATTTGTGGGCACATATATTACATTAATGTGTAGTGCTATACTTAAGGCTAACCCACTAAAGTGATCAATCAATTTGGGTTAATGGGTATTTAAATAAATTATGGGCTAAATGTGCAGATACCAGGTTGTAATTATAATTTGATGAGGGGCCAAATTGTAAATGTACAACACCTATATATATGGGGTTATGGTCCCTAATCTAGGGTTACGTTCTCTATTTCTCTTCACCCTCATCTAGAGAGAAATTTAGCTATAGAGAAACCCTCAAGATTAGAAGATCTCAAACCCTAATTCAGATCTTTATGGATTCAGGTATTGCTTCCGCTCTCTTATTATGTTTATCTCTTTGGATTAATCATGCTTATAAATATCTACACATATTTGATCAACGATACAGTGATTTTGTTGATTAATCACCTAATACATAACTTAATGGTGAAACTGGTCTGTAAACGGTAAGGGGTGAAATTGGTCTAGAATGCAAAGAGATTGGACATGAATCAGATATGTTATTTGCCATATTCATATCTGTTCGCAAACCACAGAATGTAGATATGACTACATATATATTTCAGCAAAAAGGTCACATTCTTTTCCATATTCAGAAATGGACTACAGTTATAGGTCTGATAAGAGAAATGTAAATGTAAACTCACACTAGTGCAGAACAATGCATCGCAGACGGCACATCCTAGACGGCTAAATATCCGTCTAGGATGCATCAACTCAGACGGCTTCAAGCCGTCGAGGATGTGCCGTCTGCAATGTATGCATCCTAGACGGATTATCCGTCTAGGATGACATTGCAGATGGCATAGGTCACGAGTGGATGGGGTCCCACCATCTTAGATGGCTGAGCCGTCTAAGATGTGAAACCCAAATTCGGGCGGGCGCCCGCTTCTTTTCCCCCCCCGTATGTTTAACTTTTTACCCTAACTTTTTACCCCATGCTTTTACCCTAGCTGCCACTCATTTTTCTTTACCCTCCGTCATCACTGGGTCCCCGATCGTCACCTTCGAAGCGCTCTCGTCATTTATTTCGCTGCTATGAGCTCATCGTCGCCACAAGACGTGGTTATTGTCATCGCTGCCATCAGCGAGCTCGCTGTCGTTGCCGAATCGCAATGCTGTGGAGCTCGTCATCGTCTCGCTGTTGTGAGTTCGTCCTCATCGTTGAACTGCAGCCGCCGTGAGCTCCTCGTCGTCGTTGATTGCAGCTGCTGTGAGCTCATCCTCGCTCATCACCGAACTGGTCGGAGCTCTCGCCGTCGAAGGTAAGCTCAGCCATCTTCTCCCCCCTTCCCCCACCCCACCCCACCCCACCCCTCACACACGCACACACAAGAACACCCAAAACCACTGAGTATTGAGCAATAAATTAACACCCAAACCAGAGCCCTAATTAATCATCAATAATGTTAAACCTAAATGAGTAATCCTTAATCAAGATCTAACTCTAGTCAACTCTATTGACTAATCCTTACCCGAAATCTAACCCTAACATAAATTACCCTAAAAATAATTTAAATTCAGTAAATATAGTCCTAAGTATTTTAATTAGGCAAAATTTATAATAACCCTAATCCTAATTAGTGGATTAATCCTTAACTAAGATCTAACCCTAATCAACGCTATTGACTAAATACAACTCTAAATGGACTAATCCTTACCCGAAATCTAAACCTAACATCAATTAGCTCTAACTTTTAAAAGTCATAAACCTAGCCCTAATTATTGTAATTAACATAATTATGTAATAATCCTAACCTTAGACATTGCAATATTAATTAATATATCTTGTTAATCTTAACTCTAAACACTAATTAATAAACCTATATATCTTGCAATAGTGGCATGATTACCCTAAGCCTACCCTAAACCTTAAATAACTAATTACATATCTTTTAATTCTAAATTTAAACTTTCATTCATGGAAACACTAATTACATAAACCTAACCCCATTAATCCAATGAACCTAACCTTAATTAATCAAATAAACCTAACTGTAAGTACTTGAACAAACCTAACACTAATTATGCTAGGCTTAGGCTAATTACCCTAGTCCTACCCTTAATCATTGAAACACCATAGTTAGATATAATTGTAATTCTAACTTTAAATATTAATTCATTTCATGGACCTAACCCTAACCATAGCTATGTCTAACTAACTACATATATATTTTGATTAGGCTAATAACTCTAATATGAGCCTAGCCCTAATCTGTTAGTCCTAATTACCAAAAATATGCTAATTACCCCGCTAAGCCTAACATCAATAATTACTCTAGTCCTAGTTAATCAAATTAGGCTAATTACCATGACAATCCTTATAACATTCGACTAATTGCTCTTGTAATACTAATAATATTATTAAGACCAATTTTGGCCCTAATAACTCTAATAGCACTAATGACATCGACATAAAACTAACATTAACCCTACTTACCCAAATACTATCAATATATGTGCTATATGTGTGTTTTATAAGTTTATTTGTGATGTGTAAAAGCGTGATTTAATCAAAAAATGTTTTACAAAATTTGTGTGATATATAATACAACAATGTGTTATATATCCAACGCAGGGGAATAAAAAAATTAACGTTATCCGTAGGCTCCCGTCCAATAATTACTGTCAATCATTTGGACTTATAATTTAAGATATACGACTCATTTTGGATATAAAATTATGTTTTTTTTATCCAAAAAGGATCGTGTACCTTATTTTATAAGTAGAAGATGATGGGCATTTGAAAACGTAATTATTGGATCTGTCCAGTTCGGACGGGTTAGGAATATAGTAGCGCGTCATCTATATTTATATACTTTGTGCATTTTCATTTCTAGAAAGTTTCGATGGCACTTACTCGTTGTTCTCCGTGTACAATAAGCGTATGTTGTTCTGCGTTTCGGTCCAATGCCGTTAAACATAATAACATCCGCACAGTGTACTCGGAAAATAGCGGGTAGGTGCTGCCGAAATTTTCTAGATTTGAAAATGCACAAAGTATACAAAGATAGATGTATGCGCTACTATATTCTTAATGAGATAGAAGCATTTCCTATGACAGCCGCTAGAGTGTTTAGATCAACCTAAATTTTTTTAATTTAGAATTTTATTTGTCTTGATAAATTATGAATGCATATAATGGATGCATTTTATATTATAATGAGAAGCTAATAATTTGACATAGTATACAGATGAGGATAATTCCAGATAAGACATGGATAGATATTTCTCGTGTTCAGAGATTTCATGACAATCGATATAAGGATGGATGTGAGGCCTTCATGTAGTTTGCCATGATGAATCCGATGAATTTAAGTAATGGTGCGATGTATTGCCCTTGTTGTGCATGTAGAAATCTGACGTTGGTGCATACTAGTGATATACCGAAACACTTAGAAAATTCAGGATTTGATGAGAGTTATAAATATTGGTCATTTCACGGGGAAGACTACATCGAAGAAGAATTGCATGCGCATGCAAGTGCATCTGATCATGATAATCGGATAGATGATACAGAAACGATGTTCAATGATATATTAGCCATTCCTACTGAAGATGATATTGAAGATGATACCGAAGATAAAATTGACGATGCTGAAGAGGTAGAAGATGTACAAGGTGCAGAAGATTTTCAAAATGAGCGCACTTCTGAGGATTTGAGTCGAATAATGAAGTTAATAGAAGATAATGAAAAGGACTTGTATGACGGTTGTACTGAGTTCACCAAGTTCTCCTTTATATTGCGACTCTTGCATATTAAAACAATAAGCAAAATGGCTAATGAATATTTTGAAATGCTACTTGATTTGTTGCGGACAGTAATTCCGGAAGGAAAGGATAGCATACCTGAAATAACTAGGGTAGCTAAGAAGATTATTTCCACTTTAGGTCTTGATTACAATAGGATTGATGCTTGCCCCAATGATTGTATCCTTTACTATAAGGATAAAAAAGGACTTCAAAAATGTCTGACATGTGGAATTTCTCAGTGGAAACAACGCACACACACTTCATCACTAAATGCAACAGAAAGCGAGGGCATGAAGAGCAAGATTGCAGCAAAGACGCTTCGTCATTTTCCTTTGGTCCCTAGATTGCAGCGACTTTATATGAACAAAGACACAGCTAAGAACATGAGGTGGCACAAGGACGGTCGCGTCGATGATGGTAAGCTAAGACATCCTGCTGATGCAAAGGCTTGGAAGCATGTTGATAAAACGTTTCCTTAGTTTTCTCGTGAATGCAGAAATATTAGATTGGGTCTGTCTAGTGACGGTTTTAATCCGTTTGGGCTTATGAATTCGGGTTGGTCTACGTGGCCAGTTGTATTAATGCCTTACAATTTACCTCCATTGCTCTGCATGAAACAATCGTATATGATACTCTCATTATTGATACCAGGCACGCACGCCCCGGGAAACGATATTGATGTTTACTTGGAGCCACTTATTGATGAGCTAAAACAGTTATGGTCAGAGGGTGTATTGACCTATGATGCCTATTCTAAGGAGTCGTTTAGATTACGTGCTATTCTCATGTGGACAATTAATGATTTTCCAGCTTATGGTAATCTGTCCGGATGGTCTACAAAAGGCACATAGGTAAATTATATTTTATTTTTTATGTTTTATTATTCATGATATTTACATTCTTTTATATCTTTAATTTTTTAGGGGATCGACCACGAGCCACGACTCCAGGTGCCGGATTTGAGGAGACATTGCCACCACATCCTCCTCACACAGGTAAATTTTTTTTACTTTTTATGTTTATTATTCATGATATTTGAATGCTTTAATATATTCAATTGTGAAATGTGATCAATCACGATTGGTGACTCCAGGGTCTGGTCATCATGTACCAGGATCCTCTGCGGAACCATCAACACCATCTCCTCATATTGGTAATTATTTATTAATATTGCATAGTTTTTAGTGATGTAATATTTTTGTATTGATTATTATCTTTAATTTTGCAGGTGGTTCCTCGACACCATCTTTTACTTTTGATGAGCCCCCTACTATTTTTCGGCCACTTACACCTGATATCCGTAATCTCCCATTACCGCCAGATGCATTTCAATATAAGGCTAGATCTGACAAGCATAACCCACTTGCAGCAAGAAAATTTTTGGAGATGGATGAGTTGATAAAGACTAGGAAAGATAATGCAATTACAACGAAAGATCGAGAGATTGCAATGGGTAAATTAGATAATTTTTTTTATAATTTTAAAATATAAAGTTATTAGTATATTTTTCTTGTTGTCTTAGCAGGTAGTGAGCTTCCACCGAAGAAGAAGGGACACCGTGCAAACAAGCCTCACACAAAAGAAACACCGAATGGTCAAAGAGTTGTTCTTGACTAGAGTGCAGCAGGCGTGCCAAGGGGTGGGCCACTAAGCTCAATAACTATATTGGGGTTTTAGTCCGGAGAGCGAATATTTGCAACCCCTTCTTTACCTACCCCGAGCTTCCATGGTCAGCCTTCATTGAGATATGGAAAAAGCTCATGGTATATTATTAGCAATTTACTCTTTCATTGTTATTTCTGTTGTGTATTTTAGTTACATATATGTAAATTTATAGAAATGCTATTGCCTTAAGGACCACGAAAATGGATGGAACTATGTTTTTGGGCCCGATGGGATGGTTCCAGCTGCATTCAAATAGTGGAGACATGAACTGAAGCATAATGTATACAAGAAATATAAGCATGATTAGCAACGGTTTTATGTTCTCGATCCTAGGGTGGATCATAAACATTTCACATCGCTTCTCATCTATTGGGATACTAAAGCAGCAGAAGTAAGATAATAATTTTGTTAGTTTTGACATTGTATTTAGATTATATATATGTATACATCTTTTTTGTGCAGACTGTAACTTTCAATGGACGTACTAATCGGAGATGCCGCAAGTACGACTACCACACGGGTTCGCAATCGTATGCTACCATCGAGGGTGGTTATTGCCGATCTACGGTACATAATATTTAAATTTTAGTATTCTTTAAATACTTATTACAACCA
Organism: Asparagus setaceus; assembly: GCA_012295165.1. NCBI lineage: Eukaryota > Viridiplantae > Streptophyta > Magnoliopsida > Asparagales > Asparagaceae > Asparagus > Asparagus setaceus. The sequence continues at coordinate 8,049,968 of CM022708.1, forward strand.
CTTCTAATTTTTTTTGTAATTTCGCAAGGCAAAGCCTTCATGAATGAATTGGTGAAGGTCGCTTATGGCAACTTCAAGAAGACATATGATAAGAAAGACAAGAAGAGGGACAATCTCGAGTTTGTGGTAATGATTCTATTCCACAAAAACACATAAAATACACATATACACCCACCACTCACCACCCAGCCATGTGGGCACACAAGGCACACACGCGTGCACCATGTGTGCACAAATGCACACAAGCATGCACAAACAGACACACCCATGCATGTACACGTACAAACACATGCACTTATACACAAGCACACATGCACAGACACGCGCACATGCACGCATGCACCAACACACACACACACGACATTTGCGCAGGCACTTTATATATATTGGTGACTTACAAAATTAGAGGAATAATCATTAGTCAAATCTAACGGTTATCTCTACCTACCCAGTAAAGAAATTAGAGAATTTGTCACCTCTTTCTAATTTGTGTCTCTCTTTTACTGCTGTGATCCTAAATTTGATATCTTTTAAAACAATTATACAAAAGATATGTATCAACCATGTATAGGAATTTCAAATCTTGCATGAACTAATTAAGCATTCTCCAACTTATTTTTGGCCACTTACAAGTAGATTTACTTATTGATGTTAAAAGACTATCTTGCCCTCACATAGAATAAGTAAATATAAGTAATAACTTATAGTTTATCATAACATAAGTAGTAGCCAAACATGTCCTTAGTTTTGATAATATATAGATCATGATGAATTGGTGATCAGTTAAGGATGGCCTAATGTGTATTTCTATAGATAAATGTGCACTTTTTTACACCATATATTTAATATAACCTTAATGTGTATTTCTGTTCCTTGTTTTTTTCCCTTCTTATATGTGTGCATGTGATTTTGTGTATGTGTGTGTGTGTTATAGCTGCAATTCGAAAGAACAAACTAGGATAGAACACTTGTATTATTTCCTAGATATCAACAGCTCTTGGATGCAATTTATCTTCTGCAATAAATACATTTGTATTATTTCCTACCTCAATCCAACTACATCCAGGAGATTTTCTTACTCCCCTCTCCCTCATCGCATGTCTTAACCTTTTTGCTTCTCAGCTGCCCGCTGTCCCCTTATTTTATCTCCATAAATTCTACAAGCTGAAAGCATCGTGGCCCAAATAACACCATCAGGTTCAAAAGGCAACTTGTCTATAAACTCCTCCGCCTGTTTAAGATAGCCTCCATGACCTAGGAGATCGATCATACAAGCATAATGAATTGGGGACTTAATAGCAAGTTTAGTGAATTGGGGGAATAATTTCAAAATACAAGTATAATTGTTGTTCCTATCCTATTTATTGTCCTTTTTGTCATATATAAGCTATGTCGCATTGTCAACTAAGCATGCCTTAATATTTATTGGCTAATCACTAACTAACTTTGGTTGGGCAACTTCTTAGTTTAAATTTTTTTCTTGATATTGAAATTTCTTATTCTTGGTTGTGATTTTAGGAGAGCTTTAACGTGGAGACAACCCGGACAATACTACAAGTGACACAGGGTGAAGTGGAAGGTGATCTGGACCCACACATTTTGTCACACCCCGCTTCCCAAAATACACGAAAACGGAACGCGAACAAGCCCGCGGCGTATTAGGTTGAGAAGAAATACAATAATAAATAAAATATTTATCCTCAATCTAGTACGCCAAGCGTCAAATAATAATAATAATCACCACAGTCACAGATCCCAATCACAACCGGTAAGAATAAAATAATAATCCAGAACAAGAAGTACATATCACCAAGTAAAATAACATCCAGGACTATAAAATAAGTCTACATGTCTGATACAATACATGTAGCTAAGACTAGAGAATCATGAAATAAATGTCAACTGAGTTAAAATAAAAATACTGAAAGAAGTCTAAGGTTCATCAAACTACTGAAAATAAAAGAACTAAATTATGCTTCACCTTGCTCTTCTCCACCATCTGGGAGACACTCTTGCTGCGGGTACTCTAGCTCAGGTGCGACTGCGTACTGGACCTGTCCGTCATCTAAATCTGACGTACACCAAGAGAATGGAGTATGTCAGCGTGTATAACACACGGCAAGATCCCACAAATAATGGCAGTATAATAATAATGCGAATGAAATGCAAGTAATCAGAAAAATGCGAACAAATCAAGTATAACAATACGGTTAACCATCCATGTAAATCCGGGTGAGATTAATATTTAGAAATCTACAAACGAGACGTAGTACGCCGAGCGAAATAATCCAAATAAGGAAACCCTCATGTATATACCATATGTCTCGAATTGTAAATAACTAAATATTAACCCCGAACTATACACGGATGGAACATACAACTTGGAATAAGCATCAACATGTCCAACTCATGTGTTCTAACTGTCTAGCCATCCTATAACAGGTCTCGGGTCTATATCTCACAAGAGTCGAAGTTCATATTATTCGGATAACTGACGGTTCATATTCCTCTACGCGCATCCAATTTTCGCGGATCTACGGTCTGAGGACTACGCAGCAATCTAATTCCGACTTGTCCGGACACAAGCAGGACTCAGGTGACGAAACAATTTCACTGGCCACGTGTGAAAACAAGATCACTGGCCCAACAAATCAGCCACAAGTGCGAAAACAAGATCACTTGGCACGAGTCTGGAAGATACATAAATAGCCACATCCGAATACATGAACCAAGACTTTTCCATCCCACGGACTCAGGTAAATCAAGTCAACGATACCGATATATCAAACACGGGTTCACCTCCTAAGCAGGTCAACACACACATGTCACTAGGTCATGTTCATGACAGACCAAGTCCCTAAGTCATGAACTACTACGGTTCTGGACACAACAAGACTATGAATAAATACAATATAAACATAATATAATAAATGCAACAGGACTAATCAATAAACGATATAAATGCGAGAACACGAGCTATTTACACATGTAATTGATAACTCTAATAACTCACTATTCATATCTTGAAACTTCTCAGCACGGAATAACGTATGCAATTACTCTACGTGCGATGTAATAGTATCATAAGCGATGCGTGAATAACTATTAACAACGGTGCAACATGAAAAGGTGAAATAAGAGGAGTTAACCACATGAAATGGCGGTTTTCAACATAAATTCCCATAAAAATCATTTAAACTAATTCTCGACATCCAATATTTCTATAAAAAATATACTTTTTCTCTTTAATATTATTTATGAGCGATAACTATTTTCTTTATTTTCATAAATCAACAAAATCTCTTAAATTATTCCAAAATTCTTTTTCTCCCAAATAATTTCTTTTAATCATAACAATTAATTAAAATACTTTTTACTCATCATAAATTATTTTCACCAAGTATATCCTTTTAAAAATATTTTCATAATTATAATAAATACTAGAAATATCCTAAAAATACATTCTTGCTTCCAAATAGCACGAAATTAATCATGGATCAATTCTAACCTATCCAATCATCACGGCTAATTTTATACTATCGAATATTCACCGAAGATGTAGATGTTACTTTGCATATGATATTAAATTGGCACGAACTGAACTATACATATACGAAATAATTCATACGGTATAAAAATAAGTGAATGAGACAACGACAAGAGGGATCTTGCTCATACTTAATTCATAATTAATCTAACAAAATGTAAACGCAAGTATGAGCAACGGGATCTTGCCGCGAGGTGTGGGACGACGGCAATGGCGGCGCCACCGTTTGCTGTCCATCGTTCGTCGTTGCGCACGGTGGATCGACGGTCTAATTCGTGGAGCTGAATGGCGACGACTGGATGATGAGCGTGGGTTTAGGGTTGCCATAGGGGGTTGTAGGCAATAAAAATTGCTTATCAGTACCCGAACGAGACTCGTGACGGTGGGTTGACAACCAACGATCCATTCGACAAACCGACGCCGCAAAACGCGTAAAGCGAGTCCACGAACACGTGAAGTGGGTCAGCAAGGTGTACAAATCAACGAAATGACGTGCCGTGGAAGAAACCCGGCGATGAAGTTCGACGAAGCGAGTTGACTAAACTCAAACACCGGCGAGACGGAATCAACTCCGCTTAATCCGTCAAATGCAAACGAGCCGTTTGAGTTCTGAAAGTTGATCGGATACGGACTCAAACACAACGGCGACATCATCAGGAGAAAACTAAGCCCGGAAGACCGAGAAAACGGTGGGAAACGACGAAAACGGCGCACCTCGGCCAACTTGGCCGGCGAACCTCGCCTTTTGGCGAATCTCGGTTCCCTTTGGCGAACCTCGCCTTCTGGCGAACCTCGCCTTCTGTCGAACTTCGCACTTTTGGCGAACCTTCTGGCGAACCTCACAGTTTGGTGAACCTCGGTCCATTTTGGCGAACCTCGCCTTCTGGCGAACCTCGCCTTCTGTCGAACTTCGCACTTTTGGCGAACCTTCTGGCGAACTTCGCACTTTTGGCGAACCTTCTGGCGAACTTCGCACTTTTGGCAAACCTTCTGGCGAATCTCGCAGTTTGGCGAACCTCGGTTCATTTTGGCGAACCTCGCCTTTTGGCAAACCTCGCCTTCTGGCGAACCTCGCCATCTGGCGAACCTCGCGGTTTGGCGAAACTCGGTTCATTCTGGCGAACCTCGCCATCTGGCGAACCTCGCGGTGTGGCGAACCTCGCTTTTTGGCGAACCTCGCCATCTAGCGAACCTCGCGGTGTGGCGAACCTCGCCTTCTGGCGAACCTCGCCATCTGGCGAACCTCGCGGTTTGGCGAACCTCGGTTCTTTCTGGCGAACCTTGTATTCACTTGGGCAAAACAGCGGCTGGCCAAAACTCGGACGCCGAAGAAGTGTCCGGGCTTGGCCGGACACCAAAGGTGTCCGGCCATGACCCGGACACCAAATGGTGTCGACGAGGCGGACACCAAATGGTGTCGTAGAACATAACCCCCTCCTTTTGATCATTTGCCTATAAATAGGTGAGGGTCTTCATTTTAAAAGGTTGGATTTTACGATGTCGAGAGGAGCTCTAGATCTCTGACGATCGGCCGCGATTCCAGAACACGGCGAGCACAAGTCCGTCGGCGTCAGATCTACAACTTCGCGAGGTAAGCAAACTCAGATTGACTCTGAATCAGCGGTGATTTCTCCTAGTAGATCTCACCGCTCGTGATCCTCTCGCCGTGAGTGTGATCCCGGCGATCCTCTCGCCGTGAGTGTGATCCCCTTAAACCGTTTCCTTCGTGAAGCGAGCCTTCCGTCTGTAGTTCGAACCGGGTTTCTACGGATCGAATTGCGGTGGTCCACGGACGATTCAAGTCCCGACACGGGCAAAGAACCCACAGCGAGGATCGATATAACAAAGATCCTCGTGTTTGTTCATCTGAGGAAGAAGTTGTAATTTTGTTTTCATTATGCGCCTTAAAATAAAAGGCATTTTCTTTTGAATTTTGTTGTAGGCCAAAGAAGCCGTAAGCGAATTCAAGGACAATGAATAACAAGTCAACTTTCCTTGAACAAGGCGACCCGGATGGGAACCCCGGCCTCAGTCCGGAGTCTTGCGTGCGCAGCGGTTCCTATCGGTGGAGGAAGAGTCGAGTTCAAATTGATCGAGGAGAAGTTCGAGGTACTGTCCTCACCCTCTTCGGATCTAGATCCCCGCCCTCCAGAGAAGGTCTCGTGCAAGGAGAACCCGATGGGCCTTCGATGGAGAGCCCGGATGGCGAGTCCAACCTCGCTTGCGGTGCTGAGAAATCCCCTCGGCGTCTGAGAGTCCGAACTACAGCGGCGAGATGAGCCTTGATGGGCCCGCACTCTCCAGCGAGGCCGCCAAAGCGATGACAAAGCATGGCGGCAAATATGCCAAGGCCGTGCAATCCATGGATGGGGTCCCTTCTGGCGGATCTAGGATCGAACTGCGAGAGGTTCGGCCTCAAGTGATCGGCAGTTCATCAAGCCGTCAACTAACGAGTGGGTCGTGTCCAGCGAACGCTCCACCGAGGCGTATCAGGGCGTCGTGCTGCTTGCACAAGCCGCGAGCTTTGGTACAACAAGCTTCGTGAATTGAAGAAAAGGTGGTAAAGAAGCGTAGACATACCACCGAGGTTTAAAAGCCCAAAACTAGCGGTGCTCCAACCCGGTAGCCGCGGTTCCAAAAGCTAAAGCGCCAACATTCAGTTCATCCGGCGCAAAGCGGGCCTGGCGTTACAAATTCGGCGCCAAAATCCAAGGTGTACGAGCCGGTGGCGAAGCCAACTCCGCCACCACCGCAAACCAACTATCAGGATGCGTCTAGGTCCTTTAAAAGAATCCGGGTCACTCCTCATGCGGAGGTATCGCTCAACAAAGACAAGAAGACTCCTGCGGCCCCTCCTATCGGATTAAAATCGAAGTCCAGAGTCGCAGAGACTTGGCCCCACATCGGCAAAAGTCTAGAGTCACTTTGGAAGTTTCGATGAATTAACCGTCCTCGGAGGCGTTTTCATCGGCGATGAGGGCGTTATGCAGAGATCATACCAACCTGATGGGTTGCTCAGGCACTTCGTCTTGATGAGTTATACTATAGTGCTAAGATCGAAGAAGACTCGAAAGAGTTCTCCCAGCTCATCACAGTCATGTTTGTGCTCTAAGCTCATCGAAACGGTGCTCTCGGAATGTAAGTGTAGCCGAGAAACTCCAGAAAGGGTCTCGGTCTTCCAGAGACTTACCAAACCGCAGCGAGACCTAGGTCAAAGCGACTCCTGAAGGATGACATCGAGAGGATGAATTGCGGAGGTCACTAATAATATGACCAGCAAGAATCATCATCACGGGCTATTCAGCGCGTCATAGCGGCTAACTTCGTTCGCGGTCGGGACTATCCGACGGTCGAATCGACAAACTTCGAAAGGATACCGCGGAGGATGATCGTCGGATATTGGCTCATAATCGCCTCGACCATCGTATCTAGTGAAGGAGCCCCGAAGCGCTCATGATCAGTATAGATCAAGTGGCTAAGATGCTAGACGGCGTTGGCTAAACAACGGAAAACTTCAAGCTAGAGATGGATTTGGCCATGCAGGCGATGAGAAAATGCATGACCAACAGATCAAGCCTTGACAAAACACCAGTGAATAGTCGGCGAATCGGCGTCGATCAAGATGATAGCGATTGAGACGGGAGGAAATACAAGAGGATGATAACCCTCCGAACCGCCTTGGCGGGCATAATGTAGATATGGTGCTCATGAGGCGAAGATCAAAGACCTCGAGAGCAAAATCAACTCGCGATTTCCGCTCGAAGTGAAGAAGACAGGTATTCCTTGCCCATACCCAAGGGAGTGGGAATCAATTCCGTACCCGTCTAAGTTTAACTTAATAAACTTCACACCGTTTGACGGGAAGGGTTCCCCGACGCAGCACTTAATTTATTTCAAGTCGCACCTCGGAGTTATTTCCGGTAACGAGCCCCTGATGGTTCGGTCATTCGTTGGCACCCTTCGTGGAGCTGCCTTCGATTGGTACCGCCGTCTCAAGCCAGGGAGCATTCACAGCTGGGACGACATAGAATCTAGCTTCCTCACCAATTTCTTCGACGACGATACCGAAGTATCAATCGGGACATTGCTCGACGAGAAGCAGAAGGATGGAGAAACTGTGGATATCTTCGTCAAACGATTCCGGAACAAGGCAATGAACTGTCGGGATCCGATAACAGAGGAGTTCATCCTCCAGACCTACCATAACAACTTGTCGATAGACGTACTAGAGGCAATGGGGACCGCACCATCTATAACGTGGAAGGATTTGAAGGTTCGTGGAAACAAGGCGAAAGATTCCTCAAGAGGAAAAAGCGGAAAAAGGCCGTAATGAGAGCTCCGGCGTAACTTTGTCAGCGGAGAGGAAAAGCAGCCAAACGGCGGTTCGCGAACAAGCGTTCAACTCAACCCAGCGGCCAGCAGCAGCAGCAACAACAACAATGGGCGCCGCAGGCAAATCAACGTGGCAACTGGGCGCGAAGCGAAAGAAGCCCGAGAGATTCCGAGATCCTATTCTTTTAGGACGGCGAGATTCGGTCTCTTCAAATATCTTGTCGAAAATAACAAGATCAAGCTTCCTCCGATTCCGAATCAAGAGGAAGCATTGAGACGAAACGACTCAAAATCTGGCGTATCCGCGGGCAATTCATCACCCACTAAATCTGTTTCACCTTAAGGACAAAATCCGGGCTTTAATTGGCGTAGGGGTCATCACTATGAAGCCGTCAAAGAAAAGAAGGTCGAACAAATCACGGTCCATAAGCTTTGGGTCGGTGCCATTGACATGGTTTGAACCTAAACCGATGGTCAAAGTCGCAATGAAGGCGGTGAACGGCGACCCACATAAGCAGCCGAAAGGACTTGTATCATATCTGACCCCAAATGGCGAAGTCAGTGGATCCACCGACACAGCGAGGATGAGCAATGGGTAGCCTCTTCTTCATCGAAGAAAAAATCAAAGCGAAGGGAAAGGCATGCCATGCTACTTCCGCAGTCAGGGAGATGCGAACAAGTGGTAGCATTCCGGTTGTTGAAGGAGAACTGAAGCCACGCCACCGGGAGCGGACACGAGTACAAATACAAGTACGGAAGTCTCCGACCCTAATGCCAGACGCTCGAGCTGGGGTATCGACAATTCCCCTCACTTTCGGGCGAAAAAGCACAACGGCGGTGGTACGCAGAAGCCACAGCGAAGCGGCATGAAGTTCGGCTCGAAGCGGCCTCGGTTCAATCACCCGATTAGAAGAGACAAACGGGAAGCTCCAGCGCCCATATAAACCCGGCGTTATGGCCCAATTGGCTAATATTCCCGCCGGGATCACTCTCTGAGTTCTTTGCGGTTGTCAAAGAGCGAGAAGCTCTTCAAGAAGCCCTCGCCGATTGAAGTCTTCCTCACCCAGTTAGGCGAGTCGGAAGAGTCGGCCCAACAATGCAACCTTACGGCTAAACACTTTCCTGCATCACCTTTACAAAGGAGGATATGCGGACAAGGAATTCCAAGCACGATAGGCCGCTTTACTTCACCGGGTATATTGGCTCTAGTGAAGTTAACCGGATCCAAGTCGATCCGGGTTCCTCTGTGAGCATCATGCCCCTACGCCTCATGTATCATCTTGGAATCCCTGATGAAGCTGGCGTCGGCGGTACGATCTCAGGATTTAACACTAGCGGGTCTCGGCGCTTGGTAAAATCGGATAAAGTGCCAAATGGGGACTTAAAGTCCGAAGTCACGCTATGTGATTGATCTGAGACTTCCTATAACTTATTGTTGGGTCGACCTTGGATCCACGGTAACGTTATAGTCCCATCTACTCTTCATCAGTGTCTCAAATATGTAGACACGAATAATGAAGTCAAGACGGTGGTCGCGGACAAACAAGCGTTTAAGGGGATGGAGAATTATTTCAGCGATTCTCTCCTCTACGGTAATGAGTCGGCTGAATCATCGGCCCAAAGCGCGGACAGCGGTGAAGAAGGCGATGCGGCCGGGCTTGGTTATAGTGGTGGTTTTGTTTTAAACGACATTGTACCCCTTGTAATCAATCTTGGCGATGAAGAATCGTCAGATGAACATTGTAATTGGCAACTTGCCGATGAATCAATAAATGGCGATTTAGAGTATCCTTTGTCTTTGAATGATGTGATGCGAGGTTTATACAACGATCGAGTTGCACACGCCAACTTCGGTCATCTTGCTTTACACAAAAGCGGTTCGAGACTCCTTTGGGACGGTACTCGTCATCCCACGAAGATCAAGTAGTGAGAAAGACTTGGTTTACGGAAAAGGAAATGCAGTTCCAACGCCGAATCATTTCTTTGAAGAAGATGAAGATGATAATGGGCCTATCCTCCACACATTCAGATATAGTCGAAATCTTGGGTATCATGAAGAAATGGGGTACAACTTGACACAAGGAGAAGGTCTATGTTTTGGCGAGGTCCTCGAGTCCCTCCTAAGCGGCATATGTCCCAAGAGGGAAGCCGGATAATTACTACGATTTCAAGGGATTGGGATACTAATCCTCCACGAAGATGAATGCTCATGGTGATTGATAATAATCCACCCGATGAGAGCGGACATTCGTCGATTCTTGGCTTGGGATTAGACACCCGACCTCGGAGGAGCTTTCAAGGCTTTGATGTCAAATATGGCTACGGTCGATCCTGCTACTATCGAGGATGATGAAGATATGCCAACATGGGAAGACCCATGGATCCATCAACTCAGAGAGCAGTTTGGGGATAGATTCGAACAAAGAGAACCCCCCACTAAGGACGAGGTAGTCCAGGTTAATATGAGTGATGAAGAGCATCCTAAGCTCATAAACATCAGCAATACTCTTCCCTCAGAAGAGAAGGAAGAATTGATTGCCTTAATCAGGGAGTATATCGATGTATTCGCCTGGAGTTACGAGGACATGCGGGACTCGACCTAATGTGGCGACACATCGCCTCAACATCAAGATGGATGTCAAACCCGCCAAGCAACAAGAACGACGGTTTCGCCCACAAATATTGTAAGCAATCGTTGTGAAGTGAAGAAACTCATAGAATCGGGATTCATCGAGGAAATTCAACATCGGTTGGGTGGCGAATATAGTCGGTCATGAAGAAGAATGGCTCGATTAGGATGCGTGTCATTCTGAGAGATCTGAGCGGCTGCTTGCCCAAAGGCGACTTCCCTCTTCCAATCACCGATGTCATAGTCGACAATACATGTGGATTTGAAAGAATGTCGTTCATGGATGGTTTCTCGGGTTACAATCGGATCAAGATGCACCCGATGGCGCCAAACACCGGCGTTGAAGCGCCCATCGGTATATATTGCTACGGTCATGCCGTTCGGCCTCAAAATGCGGTAGCCATATACCGTGGCGATGACTAAAATTTTCGGGATCATCTCAGGAAAGCGGTCGAATGCTACGTTGGCGACTTGGTTGTGAAAAGCCGCGGATGAGGAGATCACATTAAAGATCTTAGAGCGGTATTGAGCTCATGCGGACTCATCGATTAAAGATGAACCTGCCAAATCCTTCCTTGGGATGTCGATGGCAAATTCCTTGGCCGTCGTCACCAATAAAGGAATCCATGTTGATCGACAAAGTGAAGGCGATTCAAGAGTTGCAACCTCAGGAATCGAGAGAGCTCGAGGGTTACAAAGGCGATTGGCGTACATCCGGCCGGTTCATATCGAACCTATCACGGGAAGTGCCAACCGTTCTCTAAGTTGAACAAGAAGAGTGTCATTTATTTGGGGCGGCCTTTGTCGGCGTTCGAAGAGATCAAATCATATCTCTCTAAACCTCTGTTCTTGTTGCACGCGATGGAAAACCATTTTGATTTACATCAAGGTAGCGGATCACTCGTTAAGCGCTTTACTCGGCGGGGCGGCGGCGGCGATCCGCGAGCAGGCGATGTATTACAGGCGAACATTAGTCGGTCTGAGTCTCGATACCCAATGGTGAAGCGGTGCCTTGCATTAGTGTTAGCGATTGAAAAATCGGCACTATTTAGTCGGACAGACGATTTATGTTATCTCTAGCGTAAATCCGGTCAGAATATTTATATTGGCCGGCCTCAATGAGTTGGCGTTTGGCGAAATGGGCCTTGCTCTGTCCCAATATGACTTGCACTTCAAACAGCAAAAGTCGGTCAAAGGACAAGCGATTTGCGATCTCTTGGCTGCCAACCCGACAACGGACGCAGTTGAGCTATATGATGATCTTCCGGATGAAGTTCAGGAAGTCAATACTACATCGCACCAACAAATATGGCGATTGTATTTTGACGGAGCTTCTCGGGCCACTAATGTGGCAAGTACCCCCGGATGTTCTAAGATCTCCGCTGGAGTCGGAGTTGTCCTGATTTCTCCGGGAAATCATGTCATGCCCCGTGCTTATTCACTCACTGAACCTTGCTCTAATAACGTAGCTGAGTACAATGCGCTACTTATTGGGCTTAGTTTCGCCAAGGAGCTGGGGGTAGAGTATCTCGAAGCGTACGTCGATTCGCAATTGATAGTTAAACAGATCCGTGGAGACTACGAAGTCAGAAATCCAGATTTAATTCCTTATCATCAGGTAGCAATCGAAATGGCGAGCTCGTTCGAAGAGTTCTTCATCGAATATATCCAGCGCCTCCAAGCTTCTTAGCGGATTTGGCGTGGCGGTGTCGTTAGCACAACCTTAGAGACCGAGCAGCCGGTTACGGTCGGGACTCACCGGCTCTTAGTATCAATATATGATGAGGTACGAAGACAAAGAGGTGGTTACTAAAGAGGTATATGCAACCCAAACCAAATTGGAGCCCGAGATTGGCTTTCCTATTATCGACTCGTCTTGCATGGTATACGCCACAAGGCGTGAAGGAAGAAGTCAATCTGGCGAAGAGCTCCCAAGTTCTTTACGACACGAGACCCGTGATGTTATATCGCCGAGGGTACGATGGTCTTTACTCCGATGCCTTTCAAACAAAGAGGCGTAAGAGGTCCTTCGAAGCACACGAAGGTGAATGTGGTGCATACCGGCTGGTCCCAAGCTCTGATCGAATCGAGGAGAATGGGCTACCGGCCAACAATGATTAGCGATGCGATCGATGCGGCTCGGAAATGCCAGGCGTGTCAAATTCCGCGAATTATATGCATCGGCCTCGGGCGGTTGCATCCTTCACCACATCCCGCCATTCAAACATGGGGAATGGGCGTTGTAGGTCCCATTTTTCCTCCGTCGGTCAAAGCGTCGGTTTATTCTAGCGATCACCGATTACTTCTCCAAGTGGGTGAAGCAATCCCGCTAAAAGAAGTCAAAGGCGATACCGTCATCAAGTTTATCAAACATCATGTCATTTATCGACATGGTGTCCCGAGACGGATCGTGCATGACAACGGTCCCCAATTCATCGGCAATTCCTTCATCGGGTTTTGCGAAAAGTTCAAGATACAAGATGTCGTCAGCGGCTTATAATCCGGCGACAAATGGATTAGGCGTTCAACAAGGCGATCATCAAAATTTTGTCGGCTTGTGAAGAATAACAAGCGAGACCGGACGATAAACTCTGAGAAGCACTCGGCATATTGCACAATGCGCCGCGCTTGGCGGGCGACCCGTACTCCACGGTTTCTGGTGTGAAGCGATTCTCCGTTAAATCAGATTCCGTCGCCGCGCCGCCCTTTCAACGAGATGACGATCAAGAACAACATCAAAAACGTCTCGAAGAGCTTGAGATGTTAGATGAGAAGCGCCTGGAGGCTCAACAATGCATTGAGTTCTACCAAGCTAGGATGTCGAGGGCTTTCAACAAGAAAGTTCGACAGAGAACCTTTAGAGAAGGAGATTTGGTCCTCGCTGCTCGACGACCGATAATCCTCACTTCCAAAAAGAAAGGTAAATTCGAACCTAAATGGGAGGGTCCGTTCGTAATAGAAACGGTTTACTCTAATGGTGCGTATCGCCTAATGGCGACCGGCAATTAATGCCGATAAATGGGAAGTTCCTGAAGAAATACTACCCTTAGTATCTTCGGGATAACCCGTTTCGACGGGAAGTTCCTCGTGGGATGTTGCACCCACTTTTCTTGAGGATAACCCTAAATTTATCCTCCATCACAATTTCCCCTACCGATCAAATTCCTTGACGGTAGGTCCACAAATTTTCTGATACATTACCGAAGTCCCCTCTTGGTTCCTTCTATGAACAAGAGGTCCACAAATCTTTTCACGCCGAGAGAGAATATAAAATTCTTCCTCTCCAAGCGTAAAATCCTTTTCGTGTCAAACGGAAGGGTTCCATCTTTCATCTTAGGTAGCGCCGACTAAAGGTATGCGCCGATTTTCGTGACCGTGTTGTCCGATCAAGGTCGCCTCGAAGTCTTTTCGTTCTCGGCGGAGATCCCACTTTTAGTCCCATCTTTCATCTTAGGTAGCGCCGACCGAAGGTATGCGCCGAGATTTTCGCACCAGTTGTCCGATCAAGGTCGCCTCGAAGTCTTTTCGGTTCTCGGCGGAGATCCCACTTTTAGTTCCATCTTTCATCTTAGGTAGCGCCGACCGAAGGTATGCGCCGAGATTTTCGCACTGTGTTGTCCGGATCAAGGTCGCCTCGAAGTCTTTTCGTTCTCGGCGGAGATCCCACTTTTAGTTCCATCTTTCATCTTAGGTAGCGCCGACCGAAGGTATGCGCCGAGATTTTCGACCAGTTGTCCGATCAAGGTCACCCGAAGTCTCCTCGCCTCGGCGGAGATCCCACTTTTAGTTCCATCTTTCATCTTAGGTAGCGCCGACCGAAGGTATGCGCCGAGATTTTCGACCAGTTGTCCGATCAAGGTCGCCTCGAAGTCTTTTCGGTTCTCGGAGTGGAGATCCCACTTTTAGTTCCATCTTTCATCTTAGGTAGCGCCGACCGAAGGTATGCGCCGAGATTTTCGCACCAGTTGTCCGATCAAGGTCGCCTCGAAGTCTTTTCGATTCCTGACAAGCCCACGCTATTGGTTTCATTCTCGAGAAATAGAACATAAAGTTCCTTCTCTCTCACATGCATTCGGTTCGGTCATTCTCGGTCAAAGAAGACACCAAGATTCATCTTGGGGTATTTTATCCCGGCCTAAGAAGGGATAAAGCCGACGCCACACGCTGCTGTCGGGTTTAGTCTTTCTCCGATTGAAGAAGACACCGTGGTTCGATTCGGGGTATTTTATCTCGAAGCCTAAGAAGGGATAAAGCCGACGCCACACGCTGTCGGGTTTAGTCTTTCTCCGATTGAAGAAGACACCGTGGTTCGATTCGGGGTATTTTATCCCAAGCCTAAGAAGGGATAAAGCCGACGCCACACGCTGTCGGGTTTAGTCTTTCTCCATTGAAGAAGACACTGTGGTTCGACTGGGGTATTTTATCCCGGCCTAAGAAGGGATAAAGCCGACGCCACACGCTGCTGTCGGGTTTAGTCTTTCTCCGATTGAAGAAGACACCGTGGTTTGATTCGGGTATTCCATCCCGCCTAAGAAGGGATGAGTCTACGATAACACGCTGCTGTCGGAGGGCTCTTGCCCAAAGAGCACGGCTTCCACGATTCAACATCGTAGCATTAAGTCTAAGAGAGTTTCATTCTTTTAGCACAACGACACGCAAGGAACGGATCCAGATAATCGCGACGCTAGCCCAACTCAAACGGTAGTTGGTAAAGGCTAATCAAATCCGCTGAGGGTCGGGGTTAGCCAATAACCACGAAGCCGATGCCTAACACGCATCGCCGGCTAGTCTCAGATCCGTAAAGAGGACAAAGTCTATGTATTCAATAACATAGCATCAAGTCTAAGAGACTTTTATTCTTTTAAGCATAGCGTCGATGCGGAGCGGTTTAGATAAATCCGCCGCTAGCCGGTTCAAGCGGTGTCGGTAAAGGCTTATCAAATCCGTTGGCGGTGAGGGTTTGCCAAAAATCCTATAAGTATTATAGTTAATTATTTCGACGAAAAAAGAATCATAATAAAGCATAAAAGAGGGCGAAATATGTTTTATTGATAAAATTTGAAGTTACACAAGTTTTCTAAGCGTCAAATTTGTGGCAACAAATTTCTTTGCTTTAACTCGAGATACTTTATTGAGAAAGCTTGTTGAAGTTCCTCTGAGCTTCGGCCACGAAAGTCTCCTCGGCTGCTATTAAGGGTCTTTCGGTTTCCTCCTCGACTTGACCGACTTCGCTTTGAAAACTCAAGCTTCTGGACATGGTGCAAGAGTCTCCTCCTTGTTGGCCAAATCGACTTCAAGATGATTAGATTCTCCCTGCGGCTTGAAGTTCTGTTCAAGCTCTACTATTCTCGTTTCTCAGCTGACACAAGATTGAAAATATTCCGGAGAGGCGAAGCTTGTGTAGTGATCTCTAAAAGACACACCGGTCTTGCATCTGAACCGAGTCGATAATGGCGAGCATCACGCCAATTTGTCGAGGCGAGCCTCTGTCTCTGTCTCTATATGAGGAGGCTGCCTCAAAGTCTTCGGACTTTTGAGCTTAACCTCAAATGATCGAGATCATCGGCGATGGTGCAGGCCAACTCTGAATAACCGCATCTCGTATCGTGGTTACCCTAGGATCAAGGAATGGCGGGCGGCCGGAGAGAAAGTCAGGTGCGAGAAGTGTGTCTATCACTATGGCTAAATAAAGAAGAAACGGCGAATTTCCACCGGATATGTCGGTAGAGAGGATCATCGTCGGACATCAAAGCTCTCACTAAGTCGTGAAGAGTCGTTGTAGACCCTGCAAAAGGGAAGAAAAGGGGTGAAAACTCCCAAAACTAAAAAATTCAACATGAGTATCGGCAGTTGAATGGTTCATACCTGTACAGGCAGTTTCTTGCCTTAATGAAGCCGGTGAAGCAAGAATACGGTGGCGATCGACGGTCTCACGGTGATCTCGACCGCCCAATGTATTGACGGCTATGAAGTGGACTCGAAGAATAGCGACTCAATGTTACCGTGACGTCTCGCTATACTAAGCGAGACATTTTCAATCATACGCATTTAGTCAAAATTGAATAGTCCTATGATTATCGAAGGGATTTATACCACAAAGAAATCACTCGATATCCCTAGGAATTCCTAGCTCAAAGGTATCGCCAGAAGAGGAACGCCTCGGTAAATCACGATCAAATCCTCAAGTCCTCCATCTAAAAAGTGACATAAGAGCCAGAAGTACAGATGTGAGTTGCGTGGAAACAAATTTTGTGTCTTTGCAAGTTGTCATTCGTGTAAGAAAATTACCAGTTGTTAGATGTACCGATCCTCCGACCGGTCCTATATTGGTATTTTCGTGCTCTCCCGCAATAGTTCGAACTTGCCCCACTTAAACCGACTCCAGTCGTGGAGAGGAAAATCAAGATTGGCGCCGTACTAAATTCTCCGCGACAAGAGAAAATCGTGAGATTCATGAAGAGCCGAATGATCGAAGATTTCGGTCACGAGCATTACCTTTATCGCCGCAGAGTCTTGTCGTAATCCAAGATAATGGTCCGAGAAGGTATGCAGATCCGGAACCGCCTTCTTTCGCTTAAAAGGAGCTCCATTATGAATTTGTCCCCATCGCAAGGGCGACCGCCTTCTTTTCTCGTATTCCGAAAAGATAAATCAATATCGATTAGGGATATCTCAAGGGATAAAGAGATTCAAGGAGAAAGTACCGTAGTTTTCTTCATGAGTTGCAACTTCCTCCCGTCCTCCTCGGTATCTATCGCAACTATGAATCTCCCCATCGACTGCCCGATTCGTGGGTACGGCGACGCCTTTGTGCCCGAAAACCTCAATGCCTTTGAGTGTCACCGAAGCCTTCTTCACCTTCGCCGAGGGACTTCACAGAACGAAGCTCACCGGGCGCCAAAAGCCGCAGATAAATATGTCGACTCCAGCTTACGATCAATACCTGGGAGGCTAAATTTAGCATTGGTACAACCCGCTATACTCCACAACCACGACACCATCGATCAAACCACAGCCCGAACTCCCTTGCTCGTTCCCAACGAAGTTGGTCAGAATCAACCGACGAGCTAAACGAGAAGGGAAATAAGGCTCAATGTAGCACTCGTTTCTTGGATGGGAAATAAATGATTACCTCCTAAGTTGCAAGTATACAACCTTTATCAAGTTATAGTATATAAGATTATCATCCCCACGAGGAACGGAAGTAGGAAGAGTTTTGTTCAAGTTTTGGTTCTCAAATTATGCTGGACAATTAGGGTTATTCAAATAAAATGAAAGTAAGAAAATGGTGAAAGTGGATGTGGAGAGATAAGAGAGAGTGGATGTGGATTATGTGCAAAAGAGGAGAAAATGAAGTTGAGAATGTGGTTAGGTTATATGCACATAATAACAAAACTAGGTTTGAGATTATATGCACATGAAGGAATATGAGATTGAGAGAGAAGTAAAAATCAATGAAATCAAAAATAAAGGAAAATAACAAACAAATGGAAAACAAGGATAAGAGGAAAATAAAGAAGGTAAAGTATGGAAGATTAATTAAAGATATGAGGAATCTAGAGTAGATCCACTTAGCTTATCTCAATCTCATGACAATAAGTTGGATTTGTTAGCTAGTTTCAAACAATCTCTAGGGATCCCACCTAATATTAGCTCCACACTTAGAAAAGGGTAATTCCCTAGAGGGTTCTAGCCTCAAGGTGAATTAAAGAAAAGAAAAATCTATTCTAGAAAGTAAATACAAGAATTAAATACATTGCATGAAAGTAAATTGCAAGGAATTAAATTGCATGGAAGTAAATTGCAAGAAAGTAAATTGCATGAAAGTAAATCTATTCTACAAACAAGAAAATAAAGAAGAAAATGAAAAGAAATAAAATAGAAACCAACAACTCCTCGATCTTAATCTAATCCTCCTTTGGTCCTTGGATTAGAAGAAGAGAAAGGAAATTGAAGGGTGAAACATTTCATTTATTGTGTAACAAAAGTTATAATTTTTGGAAGGTCTTCTCAATGAAGAGTGACTCTCCTCTCCAAATGGAGTTTTTACAAAATATTTCACACTCAAAACACTCAGCCTTCACCCCTATTTATAGCCCAACGGAGTTGATGTGAACCATTGGATCAAACCTAGCCAAAAGGGAGAGAAATCCACCATTAACTGATTGTTGGGAACCGACGGTTGGTCGATCGGTTAGCCAACCGTTAGCCAACCGTTGGTCAACCGATTGGTTCCCAACCTAATTTGTCTTTTCTTGATTTTTCTTCACGAATTTCTCTTGGATCAATTTGGTATCTTGGGCCTTGGTTTGTCTTCGATTTGGGCTTCAAATATTGGTAGAAATTCGAGAATTTGAGTTATTTGGGCTTTTATTCATTATTTCTTTATTAGCCTCGCAAAATAAGATAAAATGATTATTAGTAATATCGTTATTCATATAACATAGGTAATAAGGGTATAAAATGTAATTAAAATGTGATAATCAAATACCCCCACACCTAAACTTTTGCTAGTCCTCTAGCAAAGAAAATAAAAAGAAAACCTAACTCACTTTCAGAATCGCTTGTATTTAGCACATACAACAAGCCTTTAAACCCCTAGGTTACCCTAGTGGACGAAGTTGTAGTCTCGTGAGGGTTTGCAAAGTGAATATACCCACAAAATTCAATCGACTTGCCAAATTAAAGAAGTTAATAAAATAATTAATTCATTTGATATCTTCAAACATTCCAATTGAAGTTGGTTAATACTCAAGAAAATGTTTTATCATAACTCCAATGTAATTTTCTTAAGAAAATCCTTCCATTATAGTTATACAAAAGTAAGTTTAACTCAAAAATTTAATTTAAAAGTTTGAAAAGGACATGCTAACCCTTTGTTTTAAACAAACTTCAAGTCTTTTAATCCATTTTATTTTTCAAGAACATATACAAATATAACTATATACAAAAACATGGTTAGTATGATTTTTTTTTACTCTTTATTCCTGGTGGTTTTGTTCTTTTAATCGGCTTTCTAAGTGACCATTTAGCGAAGTTTTAAATAATGAATCCCAACCCATTGGGCTTAGGTCATTAAGCATAGAAATACTCCTGCTTAATTACTCACCAACTTAGGCTTAGTAAAATAGAACCACCAATAATTTTAAGAGAAATTTTTCTTCTATTTATTAAGTTAGTATAATATATATGTGTGTATATGTATATATATTCTGAACAATATTTGATCAAGACAACTTGAAAAATTATTTTCAACTCTAAGTTAGGCATGCAAAATTTCATTACTTTATTTAAAAATCTAAGTTACAACTTAAGTAAAGTATACTACTTTGAAAATCATTTCTTAAGAAATTTATTTGAGTTATCATAAAAGGTAAACTTGAGTATAGAACCAACTAAGGATTAGAAGACTTAAATTCTATCAAATTGATCAATTATTAATCAACTCTATTAAGTTAGCAAGTGACTTTTTTTTTATGAGAAGAGGAAAAATGACATAAAAAATGGTAAGAAGAGGAAAATGACTAAGATAAAGAGCAAAATGACTAATTCCCACCCCCACACCTAAATTTTGCATTGTCCTCAATGCAAATTCTATTATGCACAAAGTAAAACAGATAAGCATGAAAGCACTTACATTTGTTCTACGACTTGGAACAATGATAAAATTCAGAATTACCTTTGGTATGAGAAGGTGAAGTCAAAAATTTATTCTCTTTTTTTTATTTTCTTGTTTTTTTTTTCATATGTTTATTTTTTTCTTTTTTTCTTTTCTTTTTTTTTTTTGAAAAGAACAAGAAACTCTCACATGAGAGAAGAATAAATTCTTTTATTATTATTGTGGGACAAAAAGTAAAATGTAGAATAAAAGATAAAATATGAGAAGCTCATTCTACATTAAATCCTACCTTATTGTGAAAATTCTACTCCGAAATTTAAAGAATTTCAAGATGATATAATCAATGATGTTCTCAAATTTGAAAATTCCATGGTTTGCAATGTGTTTTAAAGAAATTAAGGTAGGTCTTATTGGTGTTATGCATTTTGA
The DNA here is from genome assembly GCA_012295165.1 of Asparagus setaceus. Taxonomy (NCBI): domain Eukaryota; kingdom Viridiplantae; phylum Streptophyta; class Magnoliopsida; order Asparagales; family Asparagaceae; genus Asparagus; species Asparagus setaceus. Next base: position 8,070,524 of record CM022708.1, read on the forward strand.
ACTTAGATTTTGATTAATGAAAATTTGACATTTTGGTTGCTCTTCCAAAAATCTAAGCTCATCGAAAAGAGTTCTTCAATGTTGCATTCAAGATGCATGTATTCAACACGCTTCTCATTTTGAAAAATAAAACCTGAATTTTTAAGATTTCCAGCCTCATGAAAGATTTCAAAACTAATGTCGATTCATTCTCTACTGCTAAACTTTCTTGGATGTAATTGATTTCGAAGGTCGCTTATCAATATTATTTCCTCGATTGAAAATATTAAGTTCAGCAATGATTCCCAAAAGATGCCTTCATGTGACCAGCTTCTACAGCTTGATGAGAGCATTAGAAGTGGCTAAGAACGGTCTTCCTAAGATCACTGTATCTCGCCCTTGGGATTGGAAACGGTTGTGTTTCCGTGACTACTAAATCAACAGAAAAATAAAGTCTCCAACCTTTATCAAGACATCTATTATTTCACCCATAGGGACCTTAATGATCTATCGCCTAATCAAGTGTGCATCTAGTTGGCTTGAGTTCCCCGACACCTAGTTGTTGGTAGATCAATATGGAAGCAAGTTGACACCGCCCCTAAGTCTAAAAGCCTTTATCGATACGAGTATTACCAATGATACATGGGATGGTAGGACAACCTCGATCCTTATGTTTCAATGGTACGCACCTTGAGAGGACTTCACCGATATTGGCGGCGAAAGACTTTCTTTGGAACATTTATTTGCCTCTTTTGGTACATAATTCCTTTAAAAATTTGGCATAAGAAGGAATTTGTTCAATGACATCTAAAGAGGAATGTTGACCTTAACCTCGCTTGAAAGTTCTAGAATTTTCTCCTCCCGAGAGGAGTGCTTCCTAGGCCCGAGTCTATCCTGCAAGGAGCAACCGGTTTAAATTGATTAGACTGTTCCGTTCGTGCCCGGGTCATCGAAGGGTGTGATTTAAGGAGAGAGAATTTGTTCCGTTCAAGGGTTTCACTTAGAGGCATTCTAACCTCGATTATCGACTGCCTACTCCGACCGTAGTGAATGGATTGCATTCACTTCAGCTTGGTAGGTTGAACTTGATCCCTGTCCTTCGGGTTGGGCACGGGCTGACTCGAAAAGTTCCTTTCTCTCTCACTCATGGCATTAGCTAGTTGACCAAGTTGGGTTTCTAACCTAGCTATGGCTTGAGTGTTGGAAGTGAGGATTTGCCCTGCTGATTGCATAAAGGAATTCAACGTTTGATGTTTGAGTCAATAAGTTCGTGGTCCGTGTAGAGGTTTTAATCAAAGTTTCTAGACCCTTTCCGTAACATTAAGACGCTTATCATGATCAGCAATTTGAGGAGTGTGATTTGCGATTGGTGATGAGGAGACGATTTTGAAATGATAGATTCGGTTGTTGATAATTTAGAGGAACCGTGATTGCCCCTAGAGAATTGTTGGGTTGAAGAGGGAGGAAATTTTGATTCTGAGTAGTTTCCCCGGTTCCATGCAAAGTTCGATGATTTCTCCAACCCGATTGTAGGTTGGAGAAAATGGATCATTACCCTGACGCCGGAATGCGCCGCTTATCCGACCTAGTGGTCGACCGATCCTAAAAGAGGACATTCCTCCAGACATGAGATGGAGATGCATAGCTATGACATCCCGAGGCGTAAACTTGGTTGATTTGAGCCGAGCTCGTTCTTTGACTTCTAAAGCTTCTAACCTACGCATGATTGTAGCCATCTTTGCTTCGTGAGGCTATGTTCAATTCTAAGAATTTGGGAAGCATGTTTATGAAATGCGGTCAAGTTCAAAATTGGTTCCATTTACCTCTGGAGTTTTATGCAAGAGGGGATTGCATTTCTAGTGGGGTAACAAACATCTTGAAGAACAGGTGGTTGGTATTGGTCATTTCGCTTGGTTCAAGAGATGAATCAAAACTAATTAAACGATTAGTATTATCCCTAACCCAAGTTTGCATACACCAAAAAAAATTTTATTTTTATTTTTATTTTTTTTTATTTGAAAAAGGATAAGAGAAAAAGTTAAGAAGATGATTAAAAAAATAGGGAAAAACTAACTAAAAATAAATCAAGGCAATCAATTTCCAATCACCCTAACTCTGGTTAAGCCTAAACTTGACTTAGACCAAATCCTAACCAAAAATTCCTTAGTGAAAAGATCAAAGTTTACTTGGGTAATTAGCCGTAAGGATAGTACTAGAGGGAGATCAAAGATCAATTAAGTACCTCTTCCTCTGAGCCTTCACGCAACCCCTAAACCTTGCCTTAGACACCAATTAATCCAAATAAACTTGGACCGTTCACTTAAGGATTTCTTGTTCCTTAATGAGCTCAAATCCTTAGGGGCCAACGCCTAATCAATTTTAAGAGGCTTGGGTATGTGTAGTGAGGAATTAGTGATTTTGGGCTAAGGAAAGGGTGATGAAATCCCTCACCTTATCTTGATTAATGGTTTTGCCCTTAAGATATTTTCAAGTGTGTGCCAAATCAAGATGCTCAAATCACTTGGTGAATTCCTACTATTATATGAAATGCAACCCTAAGAATTAAAAGCAACTAAAAGGATGAAAAAAAAAAAATCTTTTTATTTTTATTATGGTCGACAATAAAAATGAAGTTTATTAGGGTCCATAAGGGAAAAAAATCCTTTTATTTTTTTTATTTTTATTATTATTATTTTTTATCCTAATTGTCTCTAATGTATATGAACTATCTAAAGGGTGGAATTGAAAATACTAGATGGAGAAGTTACCCAAAAGCAATGCAAAGCCCTCTGGAGGCAATTCTTTAATCTTGAATCTTCAACTCTTGATCTTCAAGCCCAAGTTCCTACACAAAAGAAAACATTAAAATAAAAACCAAACTTAATGAAAATCCTACTTATGCACCGCTCCTCAAACGGCCAGCCAAAACTTGATGGGAAATAAATGATTACCTCCTAAGTTGCAAGTATACAACCTTTATCAAGTTATAGTATATAAGGTTATCGATCCCACGAGGAACGGAAGTAGGAAGAGTTTTGTTCAAGTTTTGGTTCTCAAATTATGCGACAACAATTAGGGTTATTCAAATAAAATGAAAGTAAGAAAATGGTGAAAGTGGATGTGGAGAGATAAGAGAGAGTGGATGTGGATTATGTGCAAAAGAGAGAAAAATGAAGTTGAGAATGTGGTTAGGATATGCACATAATAACAAAACTAGGTTTGAGATTATATGCACATGAAGGAATATGAGATTGAGAGAGAAGTAAAAATCAATGAAATCAAAAATAAAGGAAAATAACAAACAAATGGAAAACAAGGATAAGAGGAAAATAAAGAAGGTAAAGTATGGAGGATTAATTAAAGATATGAGGAATCTAGAGTAGATCCACTTAGCTTATCTCAATCTCATGACAATGAGTTGGATTTGTTAGCTAGTTTCAAACAATCTCTAGGATCCCACCTAATATTAGCTCCACACTTAGAAAAGGGTAATTCTCAGAGGGTTCTAGCCTCAAGGTGAATTAAAGAAAAGAAAAATCTATTCTAGAAAGTAAATACAAGAATTAAATACATTGCATGAAAGTAAATTGCAAGGAATTAAATTGCATGGAAGTAAATTGCAAGAAAGTAAATTGCATGAAAGTAAATCTATTCTACAAACAAGAAAATAAAGAAGAAAATGAAAAAGAAATAAAATAGAAACCAACAACTCCTCGATCTTAATCTAATCCTCCTTTGGTCCTTGGATTAGAAGAAGAGAAAGGAAATTGAAGGTGAAACATTTCATTTATTGTGTAACAAAGTTATAATTTTGGAAGGGTCTCAATGAAGAGTGACCCTCCTCTCCAAATGGAGTTTTACAAAATATTTCACACTCAAAACACTCACCTCACCCCTATTTATAGCCCAACGGAGTTGATGTGAACCATTGGATCAAACCTAGCCAAAAGGGAGAGAAATCCACCATTAATTGATTGTTGGGAACCGACGGGGTCGATCGGTTAGCCAACCTGTTAACCGTTACAACCGTTGGTCAACCGATTGGTTCCCAACCTAATTTATCTTTTCTTGATTTTTCTTCACGAATTTCTCTTGGATCAATTTGGTATCTTGGGCCTTGGTTTGTCTTCGATTTGGGCTTCAAATATTGGTAGAAATTCGTAGAATTTGAGTCATTTCTTTTATTCATTATTTCTTTATTAGCCGCAAAATAAGATAAAAATGATTATTAGTAATATCGCTATTCATATAACATAGGTAATAAGGGTATAAAATGTAATTAAAATGTGATAATCATTTCACTCTGAAAATAAGATAATTGGCCTGATGTTGATCACCAAAGTGCCCAACATCAAGCAAAGTCCGTTCATCTTAGGTCTCTCCTCATCAATCAAGACTCCCTGCATCACCTGCAGAACCGAGGAAAACATCTAGAGAAGGCCCAACCCTTATGAATCTGCAATTGCTTACGGACTCCTAAGAATCCACGCCCTTGCCACTTGCATTTCTCCAAAGATTGAAGAAAAGGGACAGATGGATCCGCAAGCTTCGGGCTGCCATCATATCGGGTCGATGAAGAACAAACCAGCCATCAAGTAGGTGTACGGGAGCTCCACCTTGACATGAGGAATCTCACCTGACGGTTTGTTTTTTCCTCTGAGTAAAGGCGTTGGTTATTTGACGAAGTCCCCGATGAATGTTAGCCACCATCACTGGAAGAAGAGACAACTCCTTCTTATGAGCAAGCCGAATCGCAGGATAGAGCACCTCTAACTAAGCAGCCGCCGCAGGTCGACATGGCATCACACATTTCTTCAACCGATGATGCAGGAAACCGCTAAGAGAGTCATCGGCCGGATAGGTTTTACCGCATGCCATAAGAAGGTCGAGAATTTGCTCGCCGGAAAACCATACTGGTACTACTCGGTATAAGACTTAGCTTTACTTTTCTATCAACCCATTAATCTCAAGGAGTAGAAGGAGCCAATTCACAAATCCGCCATCGAATCGCCCTCCGATGTTTGAACAAATAATTGGCGAACTGCTTTCAGCCGATAATCGACTTTTACCGACGGCTCTACGGGTTAGGGCGATGTGATAATGGCACGTGAGGTCCCATAGGGTGTCGTGAACGGCCGCAGAGTATCCTTCAACGACCCACCTCGCCCAAGGGAAGTATTCCGATATAGCATCCTTCCCATAGGTAAACCCGAGACCCGATGCATCTCGGTAAAGCCAATCCTAGTTCGCCATGTCCGGTCAAGAATGTGTTCAATTAGGATCATAGAGCTCTGATAAAGCTAAGAAGTGGTTGGTACTGATCGGGAGCCCATACATAGTGGCACGTAATCGCGATATAAACCACAGTCTGAAGTTCCTCGCCCCATCGGCCAAGAACGTGACTAGTCAAACGAGTCCACCAGAGCTTATCTCAGTAATGAACCTAGCCAAGAATCTATGACCGTGACGCCGCAGATCTCCGGCCCTAACCGCAAGGCGGTTCTTCAAAGTCCACCATGACGAAATGCTCATCACGGGCGGAGAGTCCAGCCCCAATATATAGTGGTGCGGCCCGATAACTCTACCGAAAGTGAACCAGAACCGATCGATGGGTGATAAACCCGCAATGAATGCCGCCACACTCTTTGTCAGCGCCACGACATTTTCTCCGCGACCTGGATGCCGTGAATCCTCGCCAAACAACGATGACGAGGAATCCAAGGGAGATATAAGAATCCACCATCATCCTTGTGCCCATTGCTCACTCAATGAAAGCCGATCCGGTCCTCAACGGAGTCGCCAAACAAATAGTCCGCCTTGCCCAAAGACCGAGAAGAACCAGAATCTTCGAAAGTGGCGGGCCATCACGAATCTCAACACACGAGGACCTCCTCCAAGTACTAATCGTCATCTCCGCGCGATCCGGCCTAAACCGGGCGAAATAAGAATAGTAGGGTCATCGAGGAGGAGAAGTGGTCACCACGACGCCCGCCAATCAGATGCTAAGGAAGCGCACTGCAGGGTACTCAACTAAAAAATGAAATCGAAATGAGTCGAACCCAAGAAACATATATATAAGGCGTTGAATTCATTTCACTAAATTGCGGAGATAGAGTCACGGCTTATAACGGAAAATCGATGCCAAACACACTACGATTTATCGGATAATATACCCTGCTACATAAAATGACGGCATTCTATCCATCCGATCCGTAGTACGCCATGGAATCGCCCCCGTCCGTCGCCGAAATATAAGCCGATCCTCAATGAAGGAGGAATCAAGGCTATGCGAAGGCCGATCCTCAATGAAGGAGAAATCAAGGCTATATGAGCTTGTTCCCCACGGCGAGGAATCAAGGTCGCAATTTACTTAATGCAAGTTGTGAATGAGCAATTTAACATAAAAATCTCACCAAAGAACGATGGTGGTATCGCCATCGCGAGACGGAGTAGACGGGTCCTCGAAGCACGGATCTTCCGGACGACATCGGAAGCCGCAAAAACACGATTTAAAAGTCGACGCATGGCTAAAAATCAGAAATACAACAGAAGAAGTCCCGGCGTCGCCATGGTTTATCAATCATGATTGGGGCCTCAACGGGCTGGCCAACAAAACGATGGATGACCGCGACTCAATTGGGTGCACGGCGCCAGCTGCCAGCGCCGTCCGACCGAAGCCACCGCTAGCCGGCTCGCGATCGAAGCCCACCGCCAGTTCGGTCAGCGACCGAAGCCGGCGCCGGCGCTGGCCGCCGCTCGGCGCCAGCCCGCCACCGCCGCCATCCATGGCCGCCGCCTATGGTCCGCCACCTGCTCATGCATGCAACAAAAAAAGAAGAAGAGAAAAGAAAAGAGAAGAAAAGGAAATATAAACCTCATCATACCTCATTGTTCGTGAGAAGATGAAACGACACGATATGGAAGAAAACGAAGAAAAAGTGCATGCGAGAAGGGGCCGCCTAGGTCAAGAGGAAGGAGGGTTTGTGGGTATTTATAACAATCCCATATGGACCCAATTCTCTTTGAATAAGGAGTCCTATATGATAACAAATAGGAATTCTAATGGGAGCCCAATTGGACATCTAAAAGGAGTCCAAATCAGCCCAATAATTCATCCATCATCTTTCCTAAATATTTGGAAAGATTTTGAGATGTTACCCTACCAATATTACCCGAATATTTTCCCACATCGACATCAACGCTACGCCTAATCCTACTCCAACGAGGATTATGAGTATAAACTATTTCCTAATTTGTCGAGAAGTTCCCGGAAGAATATTTTCACAAAAAAATATTCTTAGGGATAACTCGATCGTGCGGATTGCATCGACGCCAATCAACGCGTCGCCTAATCCTAATCCAACGAGGATTATGAGTATAAACTATTTCCTAATTTGTCGAGAAGTTCCCGGAAGGATATTTTCACAAAAAAAAAATATTCTTAGGGATAACTCGATCGTGCTGATTATATCGACGTCGATCAACGCGTCGCCTAATCCTACTCCAACCAGAACACGAAGTATAAACTGCTTTCCTAATTCGCCGAAGTTCCTAAGAATATTTCCATAAAAATATTCTTAGGATAACTCGATCGTATGGATTGCATTGACGTTAATCAACGCCACATGACGCTACTCCAAATAGGATTACGAGTATAAACTAGTTCCTAATTTTAACGAAGTTCCCGGAGAATATTACCATATTCTTAACGATAACTCGATAACCCTCAATTTCCTCCCACCGTGGAACCTCAAAGAGGGATAAATTGACGAACTCGACAAGGCTATGTTGGCCACAGCTGCTCTACCTTGAAAGAATTCCTCTCACCGTATCAATGCCGATTCATACGCCGTAAGGCCCATCGGGTCAGCTTAGAGTTGGAATAAGTCCCAAGAAAAATTCCTCCCATCGAGGATAATTGCGCCAACAAGGAGTAATACAAGAGCGACGCCAACCAACGCCAAGCCGTCGCCAAGGATTCACCGATCAACGGTTCGATCCACGCAAGATCGCGACGGGCCAATGCTGCACTCGAAAGGAAGGCTAAAATCCATGTAGTTCGACGCCAATTAACGCGTCAGCAGTTGAAGGATTCCGATCAACGGAGGAATCCGATGGTCAATTGGATGACAATTCACCAACACGAAGTCGACAAGAAGGAAGCAGCTTTAGCTATGAAAATTCCAACAAATCAAGCAATAAATGCAAAGACCGAACACCCCGGTATCCTACAAAGCACCGGAGAACCCGAGAGGATTGGAGGAATTAAATATCGAGCCAATCTCAAAAGAAATTCATCGACTGGTCAAGATTTGGCCAACGGTCGACAAAAATGCAAGACAGAACACCTTCGAACCCTACAAAGCACCGGGAAGATCAAGGAATGGAGAGATCAAACGCCGTGGTCATTCACAAGTCCTATCACCGAAGGGTGAAGGGCTCATCATATCCAAAGCATCCCGCACTCGCCAAAGAATCGACCGGAGGCTTTGGAGGGGTATCGAGAGGCTATAAAAATTGCTTATCGCATTCTAACGAGACTCGGACGGTGGGTTGACAACCAACGATCCATTCGACAAACCGACGCGAAAACGCCAGAAAGCGAGTCCACGAACACGCGGAAGTGGGTCGCCAAGGTGTACAAATCAACGAACGACGCGCCGTGGAAGAAACCCTACGACGGTTCGACGGCTGAAGCTGACTAAACTCAAACAACGACGACTAATCAACTCCGCTTAATCCACAAATGCAAACGAAGTCGCTTGAGTTCTCGAAGTTGATCGGATACGGACTCAAACACAACGGCGACATCATCGAGAAAACTAAGCCCTAAGACCGAAAACCGGCGGAAAAGACGAACGCGACCTCGGCTAACTTCGGCGACTCGCTTTTTATAACTCGCCGGGCGAACTCGCAGCATGTAATCTCTTCTTCCTTCATAACTCGGGCTTCAGGAACCTCGCATATGAACTCGGTCCATTTTGGCTAACTCGCTTTCCAAGCGAACTCCTCACTGTCGAACTTCAGACTTTTGGCTTAACCTTCAACTCAGACTTTTGGCGAACCTTCGGGCGAACTTCAGACTTTTGGCAAACTTCTTAATCTCAGCTTGGCTAACTCTGTTCATTTTGTCGAACTCGCCGGCAAACTCGCTTCTAGCTAACTCGCTATCCGTGAACTCAAGGTTTGGCGAACTCGGTTCATTCTCGGGCGAACTCGCCATCCGGCGAACTCATGGTGTGGCGAACTCGCTTTTAACCTCGCCATCTAGCTTAACTCATGGTAGTGGCTAACCTCGCCATCTGGCGACCTCGCAGCTTGGCTTAACCTCGGTTCCTTCTCGCTAACCTTGTATCACTTGGGCGTAACAAATGCCGGCCAAAACTCTGACGCCGAAGAAGTGTCCGGCTTGGCCGACACCATTTGGTGTCCGGATAGCTCTGGACACCAAATGGTGTTCGGCTACTTGGACACCAAAGGTGTCCGGATGATGGCCCTGGACACCAAATGGTGTCCGGCCGAACATAACCCCCCCTCCTTTTGATCATTTGCCTATAAATAGGCTGAGGGGTCTTCATTTTAAAAAGGTTGGATTTTCTGATATCTGAGAGGAAGCTCTCGCGAGATCTACGAGCAGCCGACGACGGTTCCAAGCAACCGCAGCACAAGTCCCGGCCGACGCCGATCTACAAATCGCAAGGTAAGCAAACTCGGTCGGCTACAGATCGCGCAGTTGATTTTCCTAGTAGATCTCACCCGCCCAACATCCTCTCCTTCGAGTGTGATCCCCGGCTCATCCTTCGGTGAGTGTGATCCCCTTAGGCCGCTTCCTTCTCAGGAAACGAGCCCCTTCACGTCAGTTCCGCAACCCGGCCCTACCGATCGAATTGCGGTGGTCCACCTGACGATTCAAGTCCCCAGACAAAGAACCCACGCAAGCGGTGATCCCGATATAACAAAGATCCTCGTGGTTTGTTCATACAGAAGAAGTTGTAATTTTGTTTTCATTGTACCTTTAAAATAAAAGGCATTTTCTTTGAATTTTGTTGTAGGCCAAAGAAGCCGTGAAACTAATTCAAGGACAATGAATAACAAGTCAACTTTCCCCGCCGTCAGGGCATGGCGCGGGCGCAGGAGATGAACGGGCTGATCTCAGGTAACGACACGGCTGAATGAACTACACGACGCGCCAGACGGCTCAACGGTGTGCACGGGATCACGATGCTCGATGAGGCCGCACGACACTCGAAAGCAAAGACCGCTGCTGATGGCGATCGCTAGACGGGCCGCCGAACGGAGGTGAAGGTGGCAGCGGCGGGTCCATACGCCGGGCACGCGGGGCCGAAAGGGTGAGGCGGTCCGGCCTGCCCGGAACGGGTCGCGGCAGGGTTTTGGTGGCGGGATGGGTCCGAGGTGGGGCGAGGTCAATGGCGGAGGAGGAGGCGGAGGGAGGCGCTGGTTCGGGTGTGGCCGAGCCGTGAGGTGGTCGGCTGAGGGCTCGGCGACGGCGGGGAAAGGAGGCGGCGATCTCGGCTAGGGCGCCGGGGAGCCGGGTTGATGTCAGCAGCCGAGGAAAGGAGGCGGCGTGGGTCAGGGGAAGAGGGGGTGAGAGAGGCGGAATGGGTTTGCGGAGAAGAACAAAGAGGGGAGAGAAGGAGATGGTACGAGAGAGAGAGCGAAAAGAGAGAGGGGATGGGGATGGGACGGCTTTGGTTTTAAAACAAAATATAATAATATATATATATATATATATATATATATATATATATATATATATATATATATATATATAGATATATATGGGTGGTTACATACACCTAGTGGTGTAACTAACTGTTACACCTATCTTTAAAAATACATGCTTGACCATTGATATTAACGATCAATACCATTCATTGTGATCTACATCGCTACCAAATGATCGCGGATCAAAAATCATGTGGTTTGGGATGTTCTATCCTATAATTCAAGCAACTCAAAATAATGGGCATTTTAGACCTGCCATTGCATCGCTCATTTCTAGGTCATTAGATGTATAAACTACAAAAATCTTTTTCTATGTGATTTTTGGTCTCCATGATGTTTTGAACACATAGATCACAAAAACTAAGGTGTTGATCGCTAATATCACACTCAAACATGTACTTTTACAAGTAGGTGTAACTAAGTTAGTTACACCCTAGTGTATTGTAACCCTAATTCTATATATATATATATATATATATATATATATATATATATATATATATATATATATATATATATATATATATATATATATATATATATAGTGCCTTGAATGAAAGTTCATTAATATGGTACCAACTTTTCTAACCACTCATCTTGCTTTGGGATCCTGAAAGATATAAAGCTCACTTTGAGATTTGTGCATCACAAATTTCAAGACAAGATGAGTATAAAAAAGTTGGTGCACCACTATTCATTATGAACTTAAGTTCATGAAGTTTTTATATATATATATATATATATATATATATATATATATATATATATATATATATATATATATATATATATATATATATATATATATATATATATATGTGGTTAGGGTTAGATTGAGGGGTATAGTACAACACATAAAATAGGTGATTTATTATTATGATGGTAATTAAACAAAATTAATATTAATAAAATTATTACACACACATATATATATTTATAATGCACTAAATACCAAGCCTCAGCTTACAAAATCATTAGTAATATCAAGAATCAAGATTAGGACTAAAGTATTCATCGCAATTATTGAATTTATAATGTAGCTAAATCATAAACATAAATATAAAACTTTATTTTGAATTCAGAGAACTCGAAAATTTGAGAAAATATTAATAATAATTTTTAGAAAATAATATTTAATTTTTAAATTCTAAAAATAATATTTAATATTTAAATACCAAAATAACATTTAATATTTAAACACTAGAAAAATAATATTCAACTTTCAAATGCTAGAAAAATAATATTTAATATTAGAAAAGCAATATTAGAAGATAATGACGAAAAATATTAGGAAAATAATACTAGAAAAATAATGCACCTAAAATATTAGAAAAAAATACGATTTAAAATTCACGGGTGTTACATCCTACCCCTTAAAATAAATCTCCCTCGAATTAAGACAACCCAAAGACAGAGATATGGATTAAGTGAAGGGTAATGAACTACAACCTAAAGTTAATAAATCTTGAAGCGATAATATAAAGAAAAAATTATGCTAACGGTAACAAGTTAGATACAAACATAACAATTCAAGGCTAAAGACAACAAACAAAAAGTAAATGCAACATTTAATGACTAAAGTTAACAAACCCCAACATAAAGGTAAAAAAATAATATATAAGACAAATAATTTAATGACTTAAGAAGACAAACCTCGATGGAAAATAAAAGTAAAGATAACATAATTAAGCCAAGGGTAATAAACCGTGATCTTAAGAATAAGTCAAAGGTGGTAAGGACATAGGTGTCAAAATTTAACACCAAACTATCAACATAAAATAACTCAAATAAGCAAAAATTCCATTGCTAAAGGTAGCAACTTTGACCAAAATATAACAAAATCTAAAGTGTAAACAATATTAAAAGAACACAACTATGTTAAAGGTAACAAACTTCTACACAAATGTATCGGAGCTCAAAATAAATATCAGTTCTTCTAATGGTAAAATTAAAAAATAGACTTCACACCAAGGTAATAATTCTCAAAACTCTATAAAAGGAAACAAATATAAATAAAGGTAACTAAATTTTACCAAGATTCAGTGACAAGACTCACCTTAAAGTTAACGAAAATTCAAAGTGAAAATAAATATAACAAAATATGCTAAAGGCATAAAGTTATAAAGAAAATATCAATTCATAACTATAAGTAACAAAGTTTAAAGTGAATATAACAATTAATGGTTAAAAGTTATAATTTCAACAAAAGGTCATAAGATAAATGTAAGGACTCGACAAATGATCTAAAAGACAAAGCGACAATTAAGCCAAAGTCGAGCCAAAGATAACAAACCTTAACTTAAAGATACCAAATCTCAACTTAACGATACCAAAATCTAAAATTTAAAAATAAAAATATCATGCCGATCAGAATAAGTGTGTAATAGATAACCCTTTAATGAAAAAGGAATTTATAGCTAAGGCGATAAAATTCAAAGCTAGTAATAGTTAAAAGCTAGAGTTAATAAAATCCAACAAGGTAATAATTTAAGGTTAAAGGTAACAAGGTTCAAATCAAATTTTACAATTTCAACTCAAAGTTAACAACTAGGAAATAAGCATAACACGCTTAAGCCAAAATCAATAGCTAAATGTGACAACCTCAACGTAAATGTAACAATGCTTAACTGAAGGTGACAAAATTCAAAAGAAAATATACTTTAGTCCAAAAGTATCAAATAAAAATTTAAAGGTAACACAATTAGTTAAAAGGTTCATGTTAAAGTTTGACAACCAAGATGTAGAAACAAAATGGAAGTGTAAGAAATAAAGGCAATCAAACTTACACTATTAGTAGCAAGTACACAAAGCCATTAATTAATCATATCATATTTGTATATCAATCACAAAGCGCTATATCAATATAATAATGAAAAATATGTATATAATACTTATAAATACGTAAAATAGTGTCAACATATTCGACCAAAATAAGCAAATAAATAAAAATGTTGTAGCCAAAGAAAATCAATAAAATACATATATTGAAAATTAAATCATGCAAATCAATACAACATATCAAGTACATGTAAAAATCCATACTAAGTGCAAAACACAATCCTCATCACAAACATACATAGATAAACATATATAAAATCAATAATGTTTGTTAATTTTAATTGAACATGATTATTTATCAAATTAATAAGGAAGCATATATAATCAAACGAATTAAGATTTACACAATCAAAAAGTATTTACGTAAATCATATATATATATGGATAAAATAAATTAAGTATATAAATCCGTAATAATAACATAGTCTAAAAAATATACAATATAGCACTATGTGTGATAATTAAAATATTGTAATAACAAGCACGAGGAAAGAGAAGCTATAGGAAGAGCGTATAGTCGCGAAACGATGGGATAACAAACAGTGAAAAGCTCCGGGGCCCAAAGAGTGATAAAGCAGGAACGGAAGAAACAAGAGCCTTGCCTAATGCGGACAAGATAAATACAACTAACTTAGTACTCTTAAACATATCCTATCATGGTCGTGGAGAAAAGACGGGAATCAAATTCATTCGAGGAAGAACAAGGAAATCGAAGTCAAAATCAAAGTCGTAATTGGGTAAGATAGGGACTAAAATATAACTTACAGGATAAGGGTCAAACATAGTCTTACGGATAAAATAGTGATATGCGTCTAAATTATTTATCATATTCTTACCGCGGAAACTCGACCGTGAACCGAGATCGCGACTAGACCTCGAGTAGCTTGAATCGGTCGGACTGTATGGGCCACCACCAAAACTCCTCCACTCGCCTCCCAAAATACACGGAAACGGAACGCGAACAAGCCCGCGACGTATTAGGTTGAGGAGAAATACAATAATAATAAAAATATTTATCCTCAATCTAGTATGCCAAGCGTCAAGTAATAATAATAATAATCATCACAGTCACAGATCCCAATCACAACCGGTAAGAATAAAATAATAATCCAGAACAGGAAGTGTATATCACTAAGTAAAATAACATCCAGGACTATAAAATAAGTCTACATGTCTGATACAATACATGTAGCTAAGACTAGAGAATCATGAAACAAATATCAACTGAGTTAAAATGAAAATACTGAAAGAAGTCTAAGGTTCATCAAACTACTGAAAATAAAAGAACTAAATTATGCTTCAACTTGATTTTCTCCACCATCTGGGAGACACTCTTGTCGCGTACTCTAGCTCAAAAGCATCACAGATCGACCTCGTCTGGTCATCTAAATCGACGCACACCAAGAGAATGGAGTACATCAGCGTGTATAACACACGGCAAGATCCCACAAATAATGACAAGATAATAATAATGCTAATGAAATGCAAGTAATCGAAAAATGCTAACAAATCAAGTATAACAATACGGTTAACCATCCATGTAACCGTGAGATTAATATTTAGAAATCTACAAAACGAGATAGTATGCCGAAATAAATAATCCAAACAAGGAAACCCTCATGTATATACCATATGTCTCCAATTGTAAATAACTAAATATTAACCCCAACTATACACGGATGGAACAAACAACGGGAATAAGTATCAACATGTCCAACTCATGTGTTCTAACCGCCCGCCATCCTATAACAGTCTCGGTCTATATCTCACAAGAGTCAAGTTTATATTATTTGGATAATCGACGGTTCATATTCCTCACGCCGCATCCATTTCCGGATCTACGGTTTGAGGACTACGCTAACTGATTCGACTTGTCCGACACAAGTGACTTAGGTGACTAAACGATTTCACCGCCACGCAAAACAAGATTACTAGCCCAACAAACCCCAAGTGCGAAAACAAGATCACTTGGCACGAAGTCCGAAGATACATAAAATGCCACATCCGAATACATGAACCAAGACTTTTCCATCCCACTGCCTCGTAAATCAAGTCAACGATACCGATATATCAAACACGGGTTCACCTCCTAAGGTGTCAACACACACATGTCACTAGGTCATGTTCATGACGCATCAAGTCCCTAAGTCATGAACTACTACGGTTCTGGACACAACAAGACTATGAATAAATACAATATAAACAGAATATAATAAATGCAACAGGACTAATCAATAAACGATATAAATGCAAGAACATGAGCTATTTACACTTGTAATTGATAACTCTAATAACTCACTATTCAGATCTTGAAACTTCTCAGCACGGAATAACGTATGCAATTACTCTACGTGTCAGTGTCGTGTATCATAAACAGTAACGTGAATAACTATTAACAACGGTGCAACATGAAAAGGTAAAATAAGAGGAGTTAACCACATGAAATGACGCGGATTTCAACATAAATTCCCATAAAAATCATTTAAACTAATTCTACATCCAATATTTCTATAAAAATATACTTTTTCTCTTTAATATTATTTATGAACGATAACTATTTTCTTTATTTTCATAAATCAACAAAATCTCTTAAAATATTCCAAAAATTTTTCTCCCAAATAATTTCTTTTAATCATAACAATTAATTAAAATACTTTTACTCAACATAAATTATTTTCACCAAATAATTCCTTTTAAAAATATTTTCATAATTATAATAAATACTAGAAATATCCTAAAAATACATTCTTGCTTTCAAATAGCACGAAATTAATCATGGATCAGTTCTAACCTATCCAATCATCACGGCTAATTTTATACTATCGAATATTCACCGAAGATGTAGATGTTACTTTGCATATGATATTAAATTGGCACGAACTGAACTATACATATACGAAATAATTCATATGGTATAAAAATAAGTGAATGAGACAACGGCAAGAGAGATCTTGCTCATACTTAATTCATAATTAATTTAACAAAATGTAAACGCAAGTCTGAGCAACGGGATCTTGCCAACGAGGTCGCGGGACCTGACGACGAGGCGGCGGGCGCCACCGTTTGCTATCCATCGTTCGTCGTTGCGCACGGTGGATCGACGGGCTAATTCGTGGAGTTGAATGGCGACGATCGGATGATGAGCGGGTTCGTGGTTGCCGAGGGGCATGGCGCGTGAGGAGATGAACGGGCTGATCTCGCAGTAACGACCGAATGAACTACACGGGCGACGCACACGACGGCTCAATGGTGTGCACGGACCGCACGATGCTCGATGAGGCCGCACGACACTCAAGCAAAGACCGCCGCTGATGATGATCGCTAGGCGGGCTGCTCGAACGAGGTGAAGGTGGCAAGCGACGGTCCGGATACGGGGCCGGGCGATACGTGGGGACCGGGAAGCGTGAGGCTGGTCTGCCGGGTTCGGGAACGGGTCAGCATGAGGGCTCGTGTATGGGATGTGGTCTCGAGGTGGGGCGGGTCGACTCACAAGGAGGAGGCGGAGGGAGGCGCTGGTTCGGGGTCAAAGCAATGGAAATGGTGAGGGCGGGGTTGAGGGGCAAGGGCGATGGGGAAAGGGAGGGCGGCGGATCTTGAATGGAAAATGGAAATGGCATGGGGAAAGGGAGGAATGGAAGAGGAGGTGAGAGGTGGAAGGGAGAAGAATGAAAGAGAGGGGAGAAGGATGGAATGGAGAGAGAGCGGAAGAGGGGATATAATATAATATAATCAAAATAATATATATATATATATATATATATATATTATAGGGTATATACAATATATATAAATAGGTATTTATTATTATGATGATAATTAAAAAATTGATATTAATAAAATTATTACACACATATATATATATTTCTACGTACCAAATACCAAGCTCGTGCTTACAAAATCATTAGTAATATCAAGAATCAATATTAGGACCAAGTATTCATCGCAATTATTGAATTTATAATGTAGCTAAATCATAAACATAAATATAAAACTCTATTTTGAATTGTGAGAGAATTCTCAAAATTTGAGAAAATATTAATAATACTTTTAGAAAATAATATTTAATTTTTAAATACTAAAAATAATATTTAATCTTTAAATACCTAAAAATAACATTTAATATTTAAACACTAGAAAAATAATATTTAACTTTCAAATGCTAGAAAACAATATTTAATATTAGAAAAGCAATATTAGAAGATAATGACGAAAAACATTAGGAAAATAACACTAGAAAAATAATGCATCAAAATATTAGAAAAATACGATCAAAAATTAACGGTGTTACACATTTTATCTATGGAGGACAATGACAGATCGCCACAACTATTACCTAAATAAGCATAAGAGTAGATATCCATACAGGGTCAGCCTCGACGGTGTATCACACTTCATCCTCCACAACATCTTCGGCAAAGACCTTCGACTGATGGGACCTATGACACCCTATCCGCTCATGAGGAAAATTAAAGATTGTAAAACAAATGTTATCCTTTCTAATTGACTTTAAAGAAAGAATAAATACAACTCTCTCAAATGCAATCTCTCTCCAACCGACTTAGATGAAAAGAAATTACAAAGTCCTCGATCGGGTTGCCCGATGCATAAAAGAAGGAAGGGTCAACGAAGATCCTTCCTTTGTTTAAAATTGGGTTCTTCACGGCGATAGGAGCTTGATCCTTGTATCCCGTGGACGATCCGACCGCCTTGCTCGTGGAATCACGTTGAAAGGGGTTGCAAAGCAAGTTTAAGAACTCGCAAGCAAATTTCTAACTCTAGCGAAGTTTGATAACCCAAGAACGGGTTTTGTAACTCGCACGAAGTTTGAAAACCAAGCCAAATTGAAGAAAAGCTGATGTTAAAACAGCTCAAATTCTCTCAAATCGATTCACCTCAAGTGCTCAACTCTCCAATCTCCTTGCACACAATTAGCTCTCTAAAAATCCTCCTCTTTTTGATCCTCTCTTCAAGATCTTTCTCTCCCTTTATAGGTGTTTTAGGGGTGTAACTGACTCTTAGAATGAGGATTCGTGGCCTCAATCGTGGAAAACGGTTTTGGAACCGCTTAAATCGTGGTTTACAGAGAAGAAACGCCGAAGACCCGCTTAGATGACCTCGCCTCGGGCGAGGGTTGAGATCCGCTCGAGCATGATCATGACGCCCGCGCCTGGGCTTAGACGCCGCTAAAAGCTCCGCTTAGAGCTTGACGCGACCGAGCTCCGCTTAGAGCTTGACGCCGCTGAACGCCCGCGCTTTAGAGCTTGATGCGCTGAACGCCCGCGCTTAGAGCTTAGACGCCGGCCGAGCACCGCTTAGAGTTGGACGCGGCCGAGCTCCGCTTAGAGCTTGATGAGGCTGAACGCCCGCTTAGAGCTTAGACGCTGCCGAGCTCCGCTTAGAGTTTAGACGCTGGCCGAAGGCCTCGTTTTAGAGCTTGACGCGGCCGAAAGCTCTGCTTTGAGCTTGGACGCGCTGAAAGCTCTGCTTTGAGCTTGACGCTGCTGAGCGCCCGCTGCTTAGAGCTTGACGCGGGCCGAACGCCGCATTTTGAGCTTGACGCGCAAAGCTCGCTGCTGAGCTTGACGCCGCCGAAAGCTCTGCTTTGAGCTTGGACGTGCTAAACCTCTTGGTTGAATCTTATTCTTGTGTTTGTGATTCTAAATGCTTTCTCGTGCCTTCAAACGGACTTCGCTCGACGATATCTCACGGGATCGTGGCTTATCAAGAATAAAATTTTGACAAATTTACGTAACCCTCCAAGTTTTCAAAGCTTGGTTGATCGATGAGCTTTGGAATACTTTGGACTTCTCCTTTGTTTGATCTTGAGGAGGTATTGCTCTTCACTGCCTCAAGAAGTTGTGCTCAACTTTTGTTTGAAGCTTGAACGCGGAAGAAACGCGGTGATCTCCCGCTTATTTTTGAGTGTGACGATGAGGTTCAAGCTGAGTTTGGACGCTGTGATGAGGTCTGCGCTGGAGTTTGGACGCTGGGTTGAAGTCGAACCGATTTGGTTAAGAGACGCGGATCTCAGGGATTCTTTGCCTAAAATCTCGTGGAGATTTGATAGGTCGCGGCCTTATAAATAGACTCGAAGTCAAATCAAAAGTCTTCATGACTTTGTCAAGGAAATCATCTTCCTTATTTCTCCGCAATTTTTCCGATCTCCGACCGCTTCACAAGCTTTTTCAACTTTTCTCGACGAATGTCTCCCAAGAGGTCAATGCAAGTCCAAGAAGACCGCCCGTTCCTCGAAAGCACGCCGGGTACCGGGTCCACTCGGCGGTGCTCTCAGCCCAGCCCCTACGGTCTTCGACAACCCCTTGATCGCGGTAAGTTTCGACTTTGGCCATAACTTGTCGCCAAGTTTTCTGAAGCAACGAAACGATGAGCAAGCTCTTGAAATGGAACGCTGGATCGATGCTTTTTATAATGAAACGCGGAGTTGACACCGTTGGAATGAAACGGATTGATACCCGCTTTTGGCTTAGACACGGGTTGACACCCGTTGGACAATGAAACGCGGGCCGCTGCTTCGCTTGATTTGGAACGTTGGCCTCCGCTGTTTTGTACTGTACTTAAACGCGGGTAACCCTGCATCTAGGGTTTGACCTTATTAACCTCGCTTATTTTCCTCCGTGATAATCCGATTTTCATTCTCATGTGCAGTGCGCTACTCAAGTGATCCTCTCACTTTTAATAGCCATTTTGGCCATGAAGGAGGTGAAGATCCTGAGGTTAACTTCAGTCTGCGCCAAAAGCTTCCCATTGTTCAAGATAAAGATGAAGATCGACTAAAGTTTGTCACTGAGGCTAGTTCACCAGGAGTCAGGGCCATTGTCACGGATCTCAAAATCGACTGGACCGAAGCCTCCGTAAGCCCGCTTTTGAGACCCCGTGGCACTTGATGCCAAAATCTTTACGACGGGACTACAAAATGCCGCTAAAAGTTGGTGACCTAATTCTCTTCCTTCCTAACATGGATCGCATGTACCCACTCTCTTATCTAAGTAGTGCCTCTATCCCCTAAGATATGGATGGGACCTTGTCAAGAATCAAGGTGGGTATCGCTGGGATGTTGACCCATCAAGGTGTGCGCTCGCTGGCCATCGACAAGTGACGGCTTTAAGGCCGTGGTTGGTCACTGAGAATATCCAACATGGGAGGTTCCGCCCCGCCAAAGATTTTCGCCAGAGATTTATAGCAGGGGGAATTTCCTCCAAGACTTCAGAGCCCGTGATGGGTACACTAACCGACGGAATGTGGTGGACTCGCCTTGTGAACTTTGTCATGGACGAAGCTACTTAGACTTATTGACTCTTTCCGCTTGGGTGATCCTGCCTTGGTCAGGCGGTATGGTATCGCATGTAGTTCTTATAACTTTTTGCTATGCTGAGAAGTATAACCCGAGACTTGTAATGCTTCTTACACCCGCTCTGAGAGCTAGGTTTCTTCATGAGATGTACCAAGTCTCTCGTTTGCCTTTTGGGGAGCTTCATATGAGGAGTTTATTCCTGGATCAAGAGTTGGCCATCTGAGCGGCCCCGACATATAATGCAGACTTTTGGGAGTCCGTGGTTCGCCGTAAAAGCGGGATGATTGTCATTGATTTGAATTTGCTTACGCCTTCTTTGGCCTACAACAAAACAAGAGAAATATCGCCTTTTATTTTAAGGCTTACAATGAAAATCAAAAGATTACAACTTTTATCCTTGTGAACAAACGCACAGGATCTCGCTATATCTGGATCTCGCTATGGGTTCTTTGCCTGCCGGACTTATTGTGTCCGTGGACCACCGCAAGAATCCCCATCCGTAGAGACCCTGCTCGAACTACAGATGCTGCCTGCTCTAATGGGAAACGGTTACCGAGGGGATCACACTCACGGCGAGAGGATCGCCATGGGATCGCGACTCACGGCGAGAGGATCACGGAGCGTGAGATCTACTAGAGAAATCACAATATCCCCGAGGTTAAGAGACGAAGCTTAACCTAGAGGGTATCTCAGAAGTTCGACCCGAATTCGCTTACCTCTCGCCTATAGATCCGACGCCGATCGACTTGTACTCGCCGGTAAACTCAAACGGCGCTGACGGCGCTGCTGATCGCTCGTGGGATCTCGTCTTCTAAACTCCTCAAAATCTCCGCCAAAGCCAAAGCCAAAAATCCAAGTCCAAGATCCCGAATCCCACTCGTAAAATCCAACCCTCCACTTATGGGATGCGCGCCGCCACTGTTGTTTACCCGCCAAATGAGGCACTTACCACGTAGCCGAGGTGCTCGCCAGTTTGCCGAGGATGCCGGCCAAAGTGGCCGAGCCTCCTCTACCACTGTTGCACCTCTACCGGTTGTCGAGGTGGTCGCTGTGGCTTTGTTTACCTTGGCCATTTGGCCGAGGTGTCGCTTCGCCGCTTTTTTTCCTCACGTTGCCGCTTCTCCGCCGCATTCTTTCACTTCCGCCGACTCTTTCTGCCTTCCCGCTTAGTTTTGTTCCGGTGATGTCGCCGCGGTTTGAGTCCGTGGTCCGATCAACTTTCGTGAGCTCAACGGCTCGCTTGCATCGACGGATTGGCACGGTTGATTCCGTCTCGCCAATGCTTGAGTTTAGCCAACCTGCACGCCGCTTCATTGTCGCACGCCTTTGCCGAACTTACTCATGTGCTCGCCGACTCGCTTCACGCGCTTTTGGCGTGGATGCGCTTTTGGCGACGCCGGTTTGTCGAATGGATCGCCGGTTGTCAACCCACCGCCACGAAGTTTCGATCGGTACCGATAAGCAATTTTATGCCTACAGATACCCTCCAAAGCCGCCTCGGGCCTCATTTTGATGAGTCCGATGCTGACATGATGGTTCCCGCCTTCGCCGGCCGAGGATCCAAAGATAGCTTCAAATCTTCTGATTCTTTCGCATCATCCCCTTGTGATTCCCGATAAGATCACGTGCTGCATTTATTATCCGACCGCTTGTTATCTTGATTCAAGTCGGCGGGTGAGTTTTGTTTGTAACTTGTGCTCTGTTGGTTATTGTTTGACTAACCAACGGACTTTGATCTCTCAGATGCCGGCTAACTCCTCGCCACACGCTATCGGTCATACATGGAACCGCATAACCATCACTGCTAATTCCTCCATCATGACGCAGTTGTTGGTTTAACTACGGGATATGATTATCCGATGTCAACATGACTTTCACCCTCATCGATTATCCTCTCTTGGAGATTATGGTGGGAGGAAATTAAGGGTTACCCGTTATCCTTAAGAATATGGATTTATTCTCCAGAACTCCTCGCTGAAATTTTGGAAATAGTTTATACCGAAATCCTAGTCGAGTAGGATCGGCCACGATTGATCGGGCCCGATGCAATTCGCGATGATCAAGTTATCCCTAGGAATACTTTTGTGAAAATATTCTTCCGAACTTCTCGATAAATTAGGAAACAGCTTTATACCGCAACTTAGTTGAGTAGATTAGCTTATTGCTGATCAAGGCCGATGCAAGACGATTCGAAGTTATCCCCGAGAACATTTTGTGTGAAAATATTCTTCCCGAACTTCTCGATAAATTGGGAAACTTTATACCGTAATCCTAGTTGGAGTAGATTAGGCTTTCACGCTGATCGGCCGATGCATCCACCGATCGAAGTTATCCCTAAGAATATTTTTGTGAAAATATTCTTCCTGAACTTCATAAATTAGGAAACAGCTTTATACTGTGAATCCTAGTTGAGTAGGATTAGGCGACGCCGCTGATCGCGCCGATGCATCCGCCCGACGAAGTTATTCCTAAGAATATTTCAGAAAATATTCTTCCGAACTTCGATAAATTAGGAAACAATTATACCGTAATCCTAGTCGAGTAGGATTAGCGACGTTGATCGGGCCGATGCATCCACCGATCGAGTTATCCCTAAGAATATTTTTGTGAAAATATTCTTCCGAACTCGATAAATTAGGAAACAGCTTATACCTGTAATCCTAGTTGAGTAGGATTGGGCGACGATTGATCGGCCGATGCAATTCGCGATGATCAAGTTATCCCTAGAATATTCTTGTGAAAATATTCTTCCGAACTTCGATAAATTAGGAAACAGCTTTATACCGTAATCCTAGTTGAGTAGGATTAGGCGACGCTGATCGGCGCCGATGCAATCACATCGATCGAAGTTATCCCCGAGAACATTTTGTGTGAAAATATTCTTCCGAACTTCGATAAATTGGGAAACAGCTTATACCGTAATCCTAGTCGAGTAGGATTAGGCGACGCTGCTGATCGGCCGATGCAACCACCGATCGAAGTTATCCCTAAGAATATTTTTGTGAAAATATTCTTCCTGAACTTCGATAAATTAGAAACAGCTTATACCGTAATCCTAGTTGAGTAGGATTAGGCGACGCGCTGATCGGCGCCGATGCAATCCACCGATCGAAGTTATCCCTAAGAATATTTTTGTGAAAATATTCTTCCGAACTTCTCGATAAATTAGGAAACAGTTTATACCGTAATCCTAGTTGGAGTAGGATTAGCGACGCCGCTGATCGGCCGCCGATGCATCCTACCGATCGAATATCCCTAAGAATATTTTTGTGAAAATATTCTTCCTGAACTTCTCAAATTAGGAAACAGCATACTGTAATCCTAGTTGGAGTAAGATTAGGCGAATGCTGATCGGGCCGATGGGGCCTTCAAGATGTTATTCTCGCCAATCAATCTTCTAATCTTTCCAAACTTGGCTAAGGGAGTAGGAGCCAATCAACGGACTAATTTGGCACTATTTTGATATCCTGATAAGGTTCCACTAGGACTCCTAATTAGGGGCTGATTAGAGTCCTAATTAGAATTGATTTGGGCCCCATTAGAATTCCTACTTCTTGCCAAATAGAGTCCTTGTTCAAAGAGGATTGGGTCCATATGGGGTTGTTATAAATACCCATAATCCTCCTATGCTTCTAACCTAGGCCGCCCCCTTTGTGCTCTCTCTCTTGTTTTCATCTCGCCGCCTTATTTCCTTCGATCAACGAGGTATGTGTACGAGGGTTTTGTAAATTCTTTTTCTTTTCTTCCCTTTTGTGTATGTAGGTGAAGACAACCACAAGGGGAGAAGGATCGGGCCAGGGCGCGAGGCGGCTGCGGCTGGCCCGGGCGGCGCGGGCGCGGCGCGGTATGCCTGGCCGGCAGCGTGGGCGGCTGCGGCGCCGCCGGCGCAAGGCTGCTGGGCGCTGGCCGTTCGCTGGCTGGCGCTGCTGGCTGGCTACAATACCGCTACTGGCGCCGTTGCGCCAATACGGCCAATACGCCGTACGGCTGGTTCGCACGGCTACTGGCCAGGCGCTTGTCGGTGCTGATGTGCCGGTGTCCGCTACGGCTGACGCTTCGTCGTTCTCGCCTCGGTTGTGTATGGTCTGGTCGCTATTGTGTTAAGCACGCCGGGTCAGGTCGCTCGGTTGCGCTCGTTGTGGCCGGCGAAGCCACGACCGACCAAACGGGCCCCTTTTGTTATATTTGTTGATTTTAACCATGCGGCTGACTTTTCATTTGTCTTTGCGCCTTCGATGTCGCCTGGAAGATCACGCTTTCGAGGAGTCGATCAACTCCGCACGGCGCGCCATCGCTTCGCCAGCCAAAGATCATCATATTCTCATACATATATGCGCCATGTCCCCGCTTCGCCTCCTTTGTGAGGCGATTGAAGAGCCAAATCCTCCTTTGTGGGGATTGACGCTTCAGATTGTGTACACCTATGACCCCGCTTCGTTTCTCCTTTGTGAGGCGATTGGGAAGAGTGAGATTCTCTTCGTGAGGATCGAGGCTTCAAAATCACCCGCTCGATGTTTTAACGGAGCCATTTCACACCATCTTTCGCCTCAGAACGGAATATATTGCCGCTTGATCATGCTATATTTATCGCTCTCCTGGTAAGCGACACGATGAAATCGCCATACCTGCTATAAGGTCGCGGACTCAATCTATGTAAGATGAATTCAACGCCATTTACTAACCGAGTATTTTCGATTTCGCTGATTATTCCTCGAGCTTTTCCACCTACGTCGATTTCGGACGCCATAGTGACTATTATTCCATGTGTGATGATCCCGCGATTTTATCTCGCCGATTTATACCTGACATCACGAGACGATCCAGCTGTTTGAGGGGAGTTCCCGCGTTTCTCCACGATATGGTCACCATGCGCCAGAAGGGACGCCACCATCGAACCTTTGCGAAAGACGACATCTATTCGTGACTCCGCCATGATCCGGATACGCTCTTATCGAGAGTGAGAGGTGGTTGAACAAAGACGACGGAGGCCCCTTGTATATTCCCCGATACCGGCCACTCGCTGACCGACCTAGACACCATGCCGTGACACGCCGATGTCATGGCGTTGACCGAGGAGCATGATCATATTCATTGTGGGTTTATTACCCGCAGCCGGCCCGTTCCAACAGAATCGGTCGCCGCCTTCACCCCGGGTTGTGGTCGACACACCGCCTGCGATGAGCTTTTCGCTCCTCGCCAACTTTGAGGAATCGCTAAATTGGGGCGAGAGATGCCGCCGCCCGCCATAGATTCTTCGGGTACACTCGCCGGTAAGCACCGGTGGGTCGCCGACCGCTTACGCCCTCGCCGATGGGATGGGGAACTTCGCGGCTTTGCGGTCCGCATTCACGATTCGTGCCACCATGTATGGCCTTCCAATCAAGTCAACCATTTCTTCACCTTATTCGAGCTTTATAATCCGTGATTCAACGCCACTAAACATGGCGAAGTCAGTTGGCTTTGCATGAGATGTACCGTGATTTCGTGTCTACCCATGGGGAAGATGCTATATCAGAGTATTCCCTCCAATCAGAACCGAGCCGCTGAAGGAACGACGCCGATCGTTATAAGATTTTATGGATCTCACTTGTCATTACTATATAGCTCGCCCAATCTCAACCTTTGCGCCAAGAGGAAATCGCAGGTGAGTCTCGCGTCGCTAACTACTTGTTCCAAAGATTTGGAGGACAACTGGCGAGGAAATATGTGAACTATCACCGCCACTTCTTCAAGGTTAACGAACTGATCGAAGTCCGAGGCTAACTCTTATACACTCGCCTATGCCAAAGAAGGCTTTCCTTCAGGGACCAAGTTTGCGATCTTTCTAGCATGCGGTGAAGCCTATCCAAAATTGACGCACTCTTCTAGCGTGCTATCTTGCAACTGCTCAAGAAGTGTGTGGTTCCATATCAATCGATGACGCTTACCTTGGAGGTCCTTTATCCTCAGCTCAACTCGCCACAAGAAGGAACTCTCCTTCCTTCCTGATGGTGGCCAAGATTTACCGTGGATTGCGCATATAGTTCGAGCCGCTATCGCAGAAAGGATGAGCCATCATCACATCCCTCCGGCCCGAGTAGAGCTCCCATACACCTATTTGATGGCCCTGTTGGTCTCAGCATCGTCCCGACATGATGTCGCACCGAAGTTCCACGATTCGCCTACTCCTTTCTTACGCTGGTAGAGGATTGCGATGGAAGGGCGGTTTTGCAGAGATCAAGAAACGATGCATTCACAAAGGGTGGATCTTTTTCCATGTTTTCTCGATTCTCCGGGTCAATATGGTGAGTCCTTGGTTGACGAGGAGGTGCCAAGACACAGCAGACTTCACTTGACGTTGGTTGTTTCAACCGGGCTAGTGAATATTGGCCGTGGTATCTCACTTTCCCAGTAAAAGAGGAATGCTTCATTGAGCCTTATTTTCCCTCGCCGCTTTGCCCGCCAGCCGTTACGCACCAACTTTATGTTGGGAACCCGAACCTACGTACCTGCACTCAGGTGGACTTGTGGATGGCCTTCGAGCATGGTTGTGGAGCCGGGATGTACCGTGCTAGATTCAGCCTCCGAGCTCGACCGCCACCGAGTCACATTCCTCCATTGTAGTTGGTGTTAGTAGCTAACGAGTCGGGCCCCTCGGAGGGCCATCTCGCATCCGTAGCCAAGCATCGCTATAGCCCAAGATTCAGACACCTGCAGATGTCAAGCTCGAGGAAGCCGCCAATCTTATCGACCGAAAGTGAGGTTGAGGAGGAATTCCACAACTCGACGCCGCTACTTTAGAGAGGACCAAGCTGAGGTCGCAGCCATGAGAAGGACTCGTATTTCCTCCTCTTCCTTTCGCTCTCTCATCCTTTCCATTAGATTTCTCATCCAATTGAATTTTCGTGAAAATCTGTTGAAGAGGAAGAATTTCGACCCTCTCAAGGGTTAAACGAAAGAGGTTAGCTCATAAGAACCACGCGGAATCCTCGGTCCTTTGATGTAGACTTGACCAAGAATGTCCACCGGTGACGGAGGTAATAATTCACCGTGATGAAACCGAATTTCAACTTTGCGACCGACATTTCTTCGCTCGCATGCGTGGGGTTTTAGGATTATGATCCTGCTTTGATTTTCCTCCCACACCTCGCTGAGCTCCGCTCGCCATGCCGAGCCAAGTTTTACTCAACAAATGTATGGAGCTATGGCGAGGAGGCCGATGTAGGACCTGATCCCGCGGGACCCGTACATCTAACATCGATAATTCCTCTTCGTGGCTAATGCGAATGGAATGACTTGGGACTTGTACCCCCACCAATTGCCTCTTTGCTTTTGTTCTTTAGAGAGATTGCAGGAGACAAATGCACAAGCCGAGACTAGGCAAGCTAACTCCACTATAGGAGGTATGTAGCTTTACCTAGTGTTTGCCTTAATTGCATTCTTCCTAATGCTTTTTTTTCGTAATTTCCATGGAAGATTTCGGGATCTGGTTTATATGGCAACACTTCCATGGATGATTTGCTACGCTTGGTCACAAGATGGAGATACCTCTTTGAGGATTTACCCAAGCTACTATCCCCTAAGAAGGTATGAACTTTTCCTTCGACATTATAGGACCACCGCTGGCCAATACTACTATAATTAAAAGAAGCTGAGACATTCCATTTGTGCAGCGGTAGGTACCCCTCTTTCCGTCGCTTTCTCAGAATCAGCTACCACGGCGACCGTTGAGATAGATGAGCACACTGAGGGCTCAGCTGCGGTTGACAGCATCCCAGCGATAGATACGCCTCTGGTAGACTCGCTAGCCTCTGAAGCTACACCGAAGGAGACGGGTAAGGGTCTTTTAGCCCAATAAATTTTCGCCCATTTCTTGCTGAAAATTCTAAAGTCCTCTTTTCTTCTGTGCAGAGCCTACATCTCGACTCCATGACCTGGCGAGAGCGTTGATGGTGGATGAAGATCCATCCCATCTTATTATCTGTTTGGAAATACGCTCATTCTTTTCTTTGGTGAACACCGTGATCGAAAAGGTCCTTCATGGCGGGCTTTCTCTTCATCAGTTCAGACCACTGCTTGATCCCCGGATGGCTTTGATACGGGATATGGGTTACCCCGAGCTGGCTCAGGCCATTGTTGATGATCTCGCCCATCTGGAGGGACAGCTCCAGAGACTGCAAGAGCTGCGGGCGGCTGGAGCTTCCTCATATGTAGCTGCTCAGACTGACGCACGTTTAGAGGCATGGCGCGATGCTCGTGTTTTTACTGGGCTCGAGGTCCAGATGCAAAGAGACCGCGCCGATCAGCTCGGAGCGGTTGTTGCTGAAACATATTCTTCCTTAAGCCACATCCAGACTGATATCGTGGCGAGTGCGGAGAGGATAATACTGCTCAGGGGAGAGCTCCATGCTGAGGAAGATAAGATGAGCGGTTTGGAGCTGGCCAAGGCCAACAAGGAAGAAGCCCTCACCGCTGCATCTAAGGAGCTTGATCTGTCGAAGCAGAAACTGGCTGAGCTCGAGGAGGCAACCACGAAGACACTGAGCACCGATGAGGAGTCCTTCAGAGCCGAGTTGCAGGAAGAACTCCACCAGGCTTACAATGGTGAAGTGTCTCAGCTCGAACAACAAATCCTTTATCATAGGCTTGATGTTTAAACAGTTGTAGCTCTTTTTATATTTGCTTCAAATGAATAAGATCCATCCCTTTCATTATTTATTATGATTTACTTCTGTCCGTAAATAATTAACCATAATACTTATAGGATTTTTGGCAAACCCTCAGCCATCAACGGGTTTGATTAGCCTTTACCAACTACCGTTTGAGTTGGGCTAGCGTGCGGATTATCTGGATCCGTTCCACACGTGACGTTGTGCTAAAAGAATGAAACTCTTCTAGACTTGTTGCTATGATATCGAATACATAGGCTTCGTACTCTTTTACGGGCAAGAGACCACCCGGCAACGCGTGTTACACGTAGACTCATCCCTTCTTAGGCTTCGGGACGAAATACCCCAGAATCGAACTCTGGTGTCTTCTTCAATCGGAAAGACTAAACCGGCAACGCGTGTGAGGCGTTGGCTTTATCCCTTCTTAGGCTTCGGGATAAAATACCCCAGAATCGAACTCGTGTCTTCTTCAATCGGAAAGACTAAACCGGCAACGCGTGAGGCGCTGGCTTATCCCTTCTTAGGCTTCTCGGATAAAATACCCTTAATCAACTCGTGTCTTCTTCAATCGAGAAAGACTAAACCGCAACGCGTGAGGCGTTGACTTTAGGTTATTGGCCAACCCCAGCCCCTCAACGGGTTTGATGAGCCTTTACCAACTACCGTTTGAGTTGGGCTAGCATGTAGATTGTCTAAATCCGTTCTACACACAACGTTGTGCTAAAAGAATGAAACTCTCTTAGACTTAATGCTACGATGTTGAATACGTAGGCTTCGTCTTTTTCACGGAAGACTAACCCGCAACGCTGTTACACGTAGACTCATCCCTTCTTAGGCTTCGATGAAATACCCTTAATCAAACTCGTGTCTTCTTCAATCGAGAAAGACTAAACCGCAACGCGTGAGGCGCTGGCTTTATCCCTTCTTAGGCTTCGGATGAAATGCCCCTTAATCGAACTCGTGTCTTCTTCAATCGGAGAAAGACTAAACCGCAACGCGTGTAAGGCGCTGGCTTTATCCCTTCTTAGGCTTCGATAAAATGCCCCAAGATGAACCTTGGTGTCCTTTGACCGAGAATGACCAACCGGATTAAGATTGATTGAGGGAAAGGAAGAATGTGTTCTATTTCCCGATGAGGTTTAACAGCGCATCTTTGCTGTAGAATCGAAAGACTCAGGTGACCTTCACGGACTACCTGATCTGAAAATTTCGGCGATACCTTCAGGGCGCTACCTAAGATAAGAGGGGAACTAAGAGTGGGATCTCCACCGAGAACCGAAAGACTCGTGACCTTCACCGACAACCTGTCCTAAACCCTAAAGATACCTTCACGGCGCTTACCGAAGATGGAACTAAGAGTGGATTCCCACCGAACCGAGACTCGTGTGACCTTCGCCGGACAACCTGGTTCGAAAATCCCGGCGATACCTTCACCGGCGCTACCTAGATGAAGATGGAACTAAGAGTGGATCTCCACTGAACCGAAGAGACTGCGACCTTCACGGACAACTGGTTCAAAATCCCGGCGATACCTTCTTCGCCTACCTAGGGATGATGGAACTAAGAGGGATCTCCACCGAGAACCGGAGACTCAGTACCTTACCACAACCCGTCCAAAATCCCTACAAGATACCTTCGCTACCTAAGATGAAGATGGAACTAAGAGGATCTCCACCGAGAACCTGACTCAGCACTACCGACAACTCCGTCCGAAAACCTACGATACCTTCACCGGCGCTACCTAAGATGAAGATGGAACTAAGAGGGATCTCCACCGAGAACCGAAGAGACTCGCTGATCTTCACGGACAACCCGTCCGAAAATCCCACCGGGCGCTACCTAAGATGAAGATGGAACTAAGAGTGGGATTCCACCGAGAACCGAAGAGACTCAGCACCTTCACCGACAACCTGGTCTCGAAAATCCCTACAAGATACCTTCACCGGGCGCTACCTAAGATGAAGATGGAACTAAGAGGGATCTCCACCGAGAACCGAAGAGACCAAAGCACCTTCACGGACAACCTCGTCTCAAAATCCCTACGATACCTTCAATGGGCGCTAAGATGAAGATGGAACTAAGAGTGGGATCTCCACCCAGAACCGAAGAGACTCAAAGACCTTCACGGACAACCGGTTCGAAAATCCCACGATACCTTCACCGGGCTACCTAAGATGAAGATGGAACCCTTCCGCTTGACACGTTTTAGGATTTGAGAGGAGGATTTTATATTCTCTCTCCAAAAGGAAAGGAATTTTTGAGTGGGCTCTTGTTCATAGAAGGAATCAAGAGGGGATTTTGGTAATGTACCGTAGGTTTTGTAGACCCACCACAAGGAATTTGATCGGTGGGGAAATTGATGGAGGATAAATCTAGGATTATCTCGCGAAAAGTGGGTGAAACATCCCACGAGGAACTTCCCGTCGAACGGGTTATCCCAAGATACTATGGGTAGTATTTCTTCAGAACTTCCCATTTATCTGATTAATTGCCGCCGCCATTTTGGGTAATGAGGCGATATGCACCATTGAGTAAACCGCTTCTATTACAAACGACCCTCCCATTTAGGTTCAATTTACCTTTCTTTTGAAGTGAGGATTATCGGTCGCCGAAAGCAAATGAGGACCAAATCTCCTTCTAAAGGTTCTCTGTCGAACTTTCTTGTTGAAAGCTTCACATCCTAGCTTGTAGAACTCAATGCATTGTTGAGCCTCCAGCTTCTCATCTAACATCTCAAGCTCTTCGAGACGCTTTTGATGTTGTTCGTCGCCATCTCGCTGAAAGGGCGGCGCGGCGACGGATTCGAATTTCCAATGGGAGAACCGCCACACCCAGAGACCGTGGAGTACGGGTTGTTCTCGCTGGCGTATGCATCACAGCGATAATGCAAGCTCCGAAGTTTATCATCCCGCTTTGTTACTTTTCACAAGCTTCGGCTTAATTTTGATAATCGCCTTGTTGAATGCCTCGCCAATCCATTCAGCCGGATTATAGCCGCCGACGAGACGCCTTGTATCTTGAATTTCTCGCAAAACCCGATGAAGGAATTGCCGATGAATCGGGACCATTGTCATGCACGATCCGCTTTGGGACACCGGTCGATAGATGACATGGTGTTTGATAAACTTGATGACGTATCGCTTTACTTCCTTTAGCGATTGCTTCCCCACTTGGAGAAGTAGTCGTGATCGCTAGAATAAACCGATCCTTTGACCAGACGGAGGAAAATGGGACCTACAATGTCCATTCCCCATGTCTCAATGGCCGTGATGGGTCGAAGGATGCAACCGCCGACGATGCATATAATTGAATTTGACACGCTGCGGCATTTCCGCATCGACCGCCGCCATTAATCATCGTGGGCCAAAAGTAGCCCATTCTCCGATTCGATCAGAGCTGGGACCGTGCCGGTAAGACCACATTCACCTTCGTGTGCTTCCCGGCGACCTCTTCCGCCTTTGTTTGAGAGGCATCGAGTAAAGACCATCGCACTCGGCGATATAACGCCCGGGTCTCTCGGTCGTAAAAGAATCTTGAGCTCTTCGGCCGACTTCTTCTCTTTCACGCCTTCGTAGAATACCATGTAAGACGAATCGATGATAGGAAAGCCAATCTCGGCTCCAACTTGGTTTGGGTTGTATACACTTTTGGTAACTACCCCTTATCTTCTTGTGCCTCATCGTATAATGGTACGAAGAGTTGGTGAGTCCCGACCGCGACTAGTTGCTCGGTCTCTAAGGTTGTGCTAACGCACACGCCTAACGCCGCCACAAGATCCGCGTAAGCGCTTTGGAGGCGCGGATATATTCGATGAAAACTCTTCAATGAGTCGCCATTTCCACGCTACCCGATGATAGGGGACTGATCAGGTTCCTAACTTCAGAGTCACCACTGACCGCTTAACTATCGGGCCAGAATCACCATACGCCGAGATATTCGACCCCACTCCTCAAGCGGCTAAGTCCGATAAGTAGCGCTGTATTCGCTACGCTATGGAACAGGTTCGTGAGTGAATAAGCCGGGCATGACATGATTCCTCGGGAAACTAAGACAACCCCGACTCCTGGAAATCTTAGAACATCCGGGCACTTGCCACGGTAGCTCGAAGCTCCGCCAAAGTACGCCATATTTGTTGGTGCGATGTAGTGTTGACTTTGGACTTCATCCTAAGATCATCATATAGCTCAACCGCTCCGTTGGGCCGGGTACCAAGAGATCGCGAATCGCTTGTCCTTTGACCGACTTCGTTGTTTGAAGTGCATATCGGGACAAGAGCAAAGCCCATTTCGCCAAACGCCAACTCATTGAGGCCGCCGGGTCATAAATATTCGACCGGATTTACGTTAGAGATAACATAAATCGCTCGTCCGACTAAATAGTGTCGATTTTTCAATCGCTAACACTAATGCAAGGCACCGCTTCACCATTGATATCGAGACTCACGCCACTAATGTTCGCCGTAATACATCGCCGCTCGCGGATCGGTCGCCGCCTTGCGCGAGTAAAGCGCCAACGAGTGATCCGCTGCCTTGACGAGATCAAAAACGGTTTTCCATCGCAGTAACGAGAACAGAGGTTTAGCGAGATACGATTTGATCTCTTCAATGTTTTCGAAGCGCCGCCCCAAATAAACGACACTTCTTGTTCAACTTAGAGAATGGTTGACACTTCCCATAGATTCGATATGAATCGCCGGATGTACGCCAAACGCCCTTGTAACCCCCGAAGTTCACTCATTTCTGAGGTTGCAATTTTGAATCGCCTTCACTTTATCGATCGACGTGGATGCCCTTATTTGTGACGACAAAACCGAGGAACTTGCCACTAGACATCCCAAGGAAGGATTTGGTGGTTCATCTTTAATTGATGAGTTCGCATGAGCTCAATACCGCTTCTAAGATCTTTGATGTGATCGCTTTGTCACGCTTTTCACCACTGTCGCCGACGAGCATTCGACCGCTTTCTCCAAGGTGATCCCGAAAATCTCCGCCATTGCTCGCCGGTACGCTATACCGCATTTTGAGGCCGAACGGCATGACCGTAGCAATATATGCCGATGGGCTGCTCAACGCCGGTGTTTGGAGTCATCGGTGCATCTTGATTTGGTTGTACCTCAAAAGCCATCCATAAAGGACATCCTCTCTCAATCCACATGTATTGTCAACTATGACGCCGGTGATTGGCGAGGGAAATCATCCTTGGGCAAGCGCCGCTCGATCTCAGAATCCATACGCATCCTAATCGAGCCATTCTTCTTCATGACCGACTATATTCGCCACCCAACCGATGTTGAATTTCACTAATCCCGATTCTATGAGTTTCTTCACTTCGCCAACAATTGCCTCCAATATTTGTGGATCTAAACCGCCTTTGCCGTTGCTTGACAGTTTGACATCCGCTTTGATGTTGAGGCGATGTGTTGCCACATTAGGTCGAGTCCTCGCATGTCCTCGAACTCCAGCGTAATACATCGATATACTCCTGATTAGGGCAATCAACTCTTCCTTTCTTCCCAAGGAGAGTATTTGATGTTTATGAGTTTGGGATGCTCTTCATTACCCATATTAACCTACTACCTCATCCTTAGTGGGGGTTCTCTTTGTTCAACCTATCCCCAAACCGCTCTCGAAGTTGATGGATCCATGGGTCTTCCCATGTTGGCATATCTTCATCACCTCAATAGTAGCAGGATCGATCGTGGCCATATTCGACAAGCCTTGAAAGCTTCTCCGGCCGTGTCGTAATCCCAAGTCAAGAGTCGACGAATGTCCGCCTCTCACCGGTGGATTATTATCAATCGCCCATGAGCATTCATCTTCCGAGGAGGATTCAGATCCCAATCCCTTCTAAATGCATAGTAATTATCCGCTTTCCTCTTGGGACATATGCCGCTTAGGAGGGTTCGAGGGCTCGTCCTCAAACATAGACCTTGTCAAGTCATCATACCCCATCTTTTCATGATACCCGCTTGTTTCGACTATATCTCAATGTGTGGAGGATAGGCCCATTGTCATCTTCACCTTCTTCAAAGAAATGATTCGCGTTGAACCGTGATCTCCTTTTCTCGTGAAACCAAGTCTCTTTCACTACTTGATCTTCGCGATGACAAGTGTTGTCCCAAAGGAGTCCCTGAATCGCTGTGAAGTAAGATGATCGAAGTTGGTGTGCAACTCGATCATTGTATAATCCTCGTATCACATCATTCAAAGATAAAGGATACTCTAAATCGCCATTTATTGATTCATCGGCAATTTGCCAATTACAATTCATCCGACGCATTCTTCATCGCCAAGATTGATTACAAGGTACAATGTCATTTAAAACAAAACCTCCACTATAACCAAGCCTGCTCTGCATCGCCTTCTTCACCGCCGTCCGCATCTTTGGGCCGATGATTCAGCCGACTCATTACCGTGAGGAGAGAATCGAAATAATTCTCCATCCCCTTAAATGGTTGTTTGTCCCACCACCGCCTTGACTCATTATTCGTGTCTACATATTTGAGACACCGATGAAGAGTAGATGGGACTATAACGCTATTGTGATCCAAGGTCGCACCCAACAATAAGTTATAGGAAGTCTCACAATCACATAGCAGTGACTTCGACTTTAAGTCCCCATTTGGCACTTAATCCGATTTTACCAAGTGGGCGGACCCACCGTGTTAAATCCGTAGATCATTGTGCCGCTTGATGCTAGCTTGCCGGGTGAATTCCCGATGATACACATGAGGGGCATGATGCTCACAAATGAACCCGGATCGACTTGGATCCGGCAACTTCACTAGAGCCAATATACCCTGAAGTATAGCGCCTATCGTGCTTGAATTCCTCGTCCGCATATCCTCCTTTGTAAAGGTGATGGGGAAGTGTTTAGTCGCAAGGTTAGATTGTCGGGCCGACTTCTTCCGACTTAACTGGTGAGGAAGACTTCAATCGGCGAGGGCTTGAAGAGCTTTCGCCTTTTGATAAGCGAAGAACTCATAGAGAGTGATCCTGCGGGATATGGCTAATTGGGCCATGACGCAAGCTGTATGGAGAGTTCGGTTCCCTGCTTATCTTTTCCAATCGGGCGACCGAATCGACCGCCGAGTTGAAATCATGCGGCCGCTTTGTAGCTTCTTTGGCGCCCATTTGCCGGGCGCTTTCTCCAGGCGAGTGAGGGGATTTGTTGGTACCCCAGCTCAGAGCCGCTTTGGCATTAGGGTGGGGACTTCGGTACTTGTATTTATACTCTTGTCCACTCGTGGCATGGGCTTCAGTTCTCTGGACACCGAATGTTACCACTGCTCATCGCCTCCTCCGCACTGCGGAAGTAGCATGACATGCCTTTCCCTTCGCCGCTTTTTCTTCAAGAAGAGGCTACCCATTGCTCATCTTCCAAGAAGTCCGGTGGACCTGACAAGACTTCGCCATTCGGGTCAGATTGATACAAGTCCTTTCTCGCGCTGTTTGTGTGGGTCGCCATTTACCGCCTTCATCGCAACTTTGACCACCGGTTCAGTTCAAACCATGTCAATGGCACCGACCAAACTTATGGATACCGTGATTCGCCCGACCTTTTCTCTTTGGACGTTTATAGTAATGACCCTACATCAATTAAAGCCCGATTTTGTCCTTAAGGTCAAAACAGATTTAGTGGGGTGATGAACCGCCTATGGTATGCACAGATTCGGTCATTCATCGCCTCTTTGATTCTCGAACCGAGGGAGCTTGATCTTGTTATTTTCCACAAGATATTTGAAGAGACCGGAATCTCGCCGTCCCTAAAGGAATAGGACTTCGAATCTCATTTGCCTTTCTTTGTGGCCCAGTTGCCACGCTGATCGTGGCTCGCTGCGCTCACTGCCGCCGCTGCTGCCGCCGCTGGTTGAGTTGAACGCTGGTTCGCGAACCGCCGCCTTGGCTTGTTCTTTTTCCCTTTGCCGCTGGGACAAAGTTACGCTCGAGCCCGTTTCCGCTGACCCTTCGCTTTTTCCTTTTGAGGAATCTCGCTTGCTCTCCACGAACCTTCAAGTCCTTCCATCGCTATCGATGGTGCTGCACCCATTGCTTCAAGCACATCTATTGATAAGTTGCCGGCAGGTTTGAGGATGAACTCTCTGTTATTGATCCCGGCAGTTCATTGCCTTGTTCCGAATCGCTTAACAAAGATGTCCACGGCTCTCCGCTCTTCGCTTCGCCGAGTAACGCCCGACGATACCTCGTATCGCCATCAAAGAAATTGGTAAGGAAGCTAGACCTATGTCGCCCCAAAGTGGAATGCTCCCGCTTGAGACGCTACGGTACCATTCGCTCCACCAAGGGTGCTAACGAATGACCGAACCATCAAGGGTTCGCGTAAATAACTGAGGTGTGACTTGAAATAAATCAAGTGTCGCTCGGGAACCCTTCCCTCAAATGGTGTGAAGTTTATTAAGTTAAACTTCGACCGTAAGGATTGATTCCCACTCCCTGGTATGGGCAAGGAATACCGTTTTCTTTACTTCTTGAGCGGAAATCAATGAATTGATTTTGCTCTCCAAGTCTTTGATCTTCGCCTCATGAGCAATGTGCTAGCCGCGCTGGTTCGTGGGGGTTTATCTTCCGTGCTTCCTCCTGATCCGAATCGCTATCATCTTCATCGACGCTGACGCTACTGACTTGATTCACCTTGATGTTTTGTCGTGGCTTGGATCTGCTGGTCGCATTTCTCTCATCGATGGCCAACTCCATTTCTAACTTGAAGCCCGCTGTTTATTCAACGCTTCGCCTAGCATTTTGGCCACTTGATCCTGCATCGATCATAAGTGTTTTGGGGCTCCTCGCTAGATACAAGATGATCGATGCGATTATGAGCCAATATCCGACGCATCATCCTCCGCGTAACCCTTCGCTTATCGATTCGACCGCTTGATAGTCCCGACCGCAAACGAAGTTAGCCGCTATGATGCGCTGAATAGCCCGTGACGATGATTCTTTGCGGGTCATATTATTAGTGACCTTCGCAACTCACCTCTCGAGATCATCCTTTGCGGAATCGCTTTGTTCTAGGTCTCAGATCTCCGTGAGTCTCAAGACCGACACCCTTCTCGAGCTTGATGGCAATTGCACTCGAGAGCATCGCCTTAATGAGCTTGGAGCATGATCAGTCAATTTGGGGAATTTTCGAGATTTTCGCACTTTGCACGGTAGTACGTACCATCGGTGTGTACCGAGCGACCGCCGTGATGTCGGTTTGATCTCTGCATAACATCCTCATCATCGATGAAAACGCTCTTCCGAGGACGGATCAACCCATCGGCTTCCGAAGTGACTCGCCAGACTTTCGCCGATGTGAGAAGTCTCGCAGACTTCTGACTTCGCATTTTCAACCGATAGGAGGTCAGAGGAATCTTCTTGTCCTTGTTGGAACGGGTGCACCTCCCGCATGAGGAGTGACCCGCATTCTCTCCGAGGACCAAGACGATCCTTGATAGTCGGTTTGGTAGTGGTGACGGAGTTGGCTCCACCACTCATTCAGATGCACTTTGAGGCGCCGCTATCTTGGCCTTGGCGTTGAGCCGCAACGCCTGTATCCTTCGGTTTAGGTGCCGAGACGAGTGTGGACAACCGAGGTTGGGGCACCATTAGACTTGGGCCTCCAACCTGGGCAGACGCTGGTGGCTTTACCACCTCCTTCTTCAACGACGCAGCCTGCCGCATCAAAGCTCGTACCGCTAGCGAGGCGCGGGCTCTGGATGCGCCCGGTGTGGAGCGTTCCGCTGACACGGATCCACTCGTTGGTTGACGGCTTGGATGGACTGCGATCACTTGAGGTCAAGCCTCCGAGTAAGCCTAGATCTTAGATCCGCCGTAGCGGACCCCATCTACGATTGCATGGCCTTGGCAAGCTTGCGCCATGCTTTGTCGTCGCTTTGGCGAAGCTCGCTGAGAGCCGGGCGATCGTCGGTGTTCATCTCGGCACCATCCGACTTCAGCCGGCGGGGATTTTCGCCACCGCTGCGGGGTTGGGTTGGACTCGCCTTGGGCTCTACGCCGGAGGCCCATCGGGTTCTCCTGCGCCGAGACCTTCTTGGAGCGGCGAGGGAACCGACTCGAGGAGGGTGGGGATAGTACTCCTCGAACTTCCTCGGGTCGAACTCGACCGACCTCTTCTTCCACCGGATAGGAATCATGGCTGGCGCATCGACCTCCTGATCGAGGCCGTGTCTACCGTGGTCGCCAGCCTTGTTCGCGGTAAAAGTCGGGATGATTGTCATTGATTTGAATTTGCTATGCTTCTTTGGCCTACAACAAAATTCAAGAGAAATATCGCTTTTATTTTAAGGCTTACAATGAAAATCAAAAGATTACAACTTTTTATCCTTGTGAACAAACGCGGGATCTCGCTATATCGGATCCGCTATGCGGGTTCTTTGCCCGTGTCGGGACTTATTGTGTCCGTGGACCACCGCAATCCCGATCCGTAGAGACCCTGTTCGAACTACAGATGTAAAGGCTCTTTCACGAAGGAAACGGTTCAGGGGATCACACTCACGGCGAGAGGATCACGGGATCGCGAGACTCACGAAGGAGAGGATCACGGAGCGGTGAGATCTACTAGGAGAAATCACAACGCTATCCCCGAGGTTAAGACGGCTTAACCTAGAGGGTATCTCAGAGTTCGACCCAATTGCTACCTTCCGCCTATAGATCCGGACGTCGATCGACTTGTACTCGCCGTGCTCAAACGCTGCTGATGGCGCTGCTGACGGCTCGTGGATCTCGTGAGAATTCTTCGAAACCTCGAAAATCCCTCCCAAAGCCAAAGCCAAATCCTCAAAATCCAAGTCCAAGATCCCAAATCCCACCTCGTAAAACCAACCCTCCACTCAAGACCCCCTATTTATAAAAAAGGGGATGTGGCAAGCTGCGGTTTCGGCCACTTGGCGAGCTACCCCTACCATCAGTTAAGGCACTCGCCATGGTCGGTGCCTACTGCTGGTCGAGGAGGCCTACAAAGTGGCCGGAGCCACCGCCATTTGGTCGAGGTGTCGCTACGCTTTTTTTCCTGCCAAGCTTCTCTCCGCCGATTCTTTCGCACTTCGCCGACTCTTTTCGGTCTTCTCCGCTTAGTTTTGTTCTGATGTCGCCGCTGGTTTGAGTCCGTGGTCCCATCAACTTTCGTGAGCTCAAACCGCTTGCATCGACGCGACTAAGTACGGTTGATTCCGCCTCACAATGCTTGAGTTTAGCCAACTCCTGTGACGCCGCTTCATCGCTCGACGCCTTGCCGACTTACTTCATGTGCTCGCCGACCGCTTCACGCGCTTGGCGGCTGATGCTTTGACGCCGGTTTGTCGAATGGATCGGTTGTCAACCCACCGCCACGAAGCTCGGACGGCATCGATAAGCAATTTTTATGCCTACAAGCCGATGTGTCATTTCCAAACCTCGTGCCCACCGACAGGTTACGCTGAGGAAGGAGTTAGCAAAGGCCTTGGTCGACTATTTATTCAAGAATTTGCATAGCAAGGACACCGATGTAGTTCGCCTTGTCGAAGTTCGCTCGGACGGTTAAAGATCGATAGAACGCCTCTCATTATACTAATGAGGCTCAAGAGGGCACTTTCCCGCCATATACGAAGTTCGAGAGTTTTCTACACCAAACTCGATCCCTATTTCGACGTGGCTCGCTTTGTCGGCTTCCTAATGTTATGGCGGCGTGTGTGGTGCCCTCCGCTCATCGACTCTCTTTGTCACGAGGTCGCTTTCCAGCTTTTGGCTCATGGAAGACCAATCAACCTTCTTTTTTGGCGATGACATGTCGCTACGAGCGGCTTGAGGGAATTATGTCATGATTTCACCCAGTCAAGGGGCTGGCACGGAGAGAAGAAGACTCAAACTTCCCAACCCGCTGCCTTTACCGTGCACACCTATTTGGTAGCCCGGTTTGTTTTGCATTCCCTCCTTGATGTTCACGCTTCTTGCTTAAGGTGACTCCTTCGTCCGCGGGTTCAACGGTTAGGGTCGCCTCAATGGGAGGGTGGTACATGGTCATGGTCCCACAAATTCGTCCAAGGATCTCAACTACCATATCTTGATGTTTTCCCGATTTTGAAGGAGGTGGATATGGGGAGATGTACCAAGACACTAAGGGCTCTAACTCCTTCACCCAATTGAATGGAGGTGTCTTTCGTTGGCTGATCAATATCAGGCCTGGCTACCTAATCTTCCGTCAAGGCGGGAAATGTTACATCGAGCCTTATCAACCTTTCCGCTTCGCTCGACAATTTGGGTACGATCAACTATATGTTGGAAACCCTAACCCCCAACTGGCGCTCATCGGGAATTTATATGAAGGTGCCAGGGCCTGGTATTATTCGTCCGTGGTGGAACTGGGCTAATTTACACTTCCTCACAAGACTTCAATAGTTATACGACTATGGGTTTCTGCAACTGGTACCAATCCACTTCCCAGATCCCTGAATATAAACTGAACTCGTCTTGTTTGAAGGAGATCAGAAAAATGTACGAGGCGAAGAAGCATTCTAAAACACCCCGCGTGAGAGGGTTTGAAGAGTATTTAGCTTGTGAGCCCGGGTCAGGCCGAGGGAGAGGCCGGCTACCCGGGTCGGGCTCACGGGCCCTCTGCCCAGACCCGGAGGAAAGGGCCGCAGGTAAACGCCAATGTCTAAAGGCACGCCACCGCAAGCTGCTCGCCGGACAGCCACCCACCAAACTCCTACTCCCAGTCAAACAACCAAGATGCTTAGAGCTGCTCCTCCAAGACTTCCTGGGTGACTAAGAAGAACCAGGGAGCCTGCCTGTAGGGATTTCCCACCAACGGTCGCTCAATGGGCCACCTTTAAGTGGTTCTCTTCTCACCGATCTTTGGAGGAAGAAGGTGGAGACGAATCACTCGTGAAGATGCGAGTCTATTCCAACTGCTAGCTCTCATGATAATTCGTGCCGTACTGATGTCGCCCCAAAGTGACCAGAGAGACTCCAGCCGAAAGCCACGCCGCAGACTCAGAAGATATTCATCTCCCCGCTTCTTCTGGTGCTTATGCCTGCGGCGAAAAGACCTAGCCCCACAACCGGCTATTTCCTAAGCCAGCCATTTACGGCTCCCCATCCTTCT
This sequence comes from Asparagus setaceus, assembly GCA_012295165.1. NCBI lineage: Eukaryota > Viridiplantae > Streptophyta > Magnoliopsida > Asparagales > Asparagaceae > Asparagus > Asparagus setaceus. Next base: position 8,113,151 of record CM022708.1, read on the forward strand.
CAGAGATGATGAGGAAGAGGTATCAGATGGGTATTCCGCAGAGTGCGATGGACTTTTCGACGATCTCCCACCGCCACTTCCAAAGGCCAGCCTCAGCTTATTTTCTCCTGTAAGCATTGTTTGTTTTGAATCTTGATAGCTGTTTCATACGCGTTCTTTTGACAATCATTATTTTGTAGGCTCGGTAAGGGCAAATCCAAAGGTCTGCAAGAGCAGCTGGCCCAGAGACTGCATCAACATCGCCTTCCATTCCTCGAGTCCGCTCTTAAGTTTCAAAGAAGAAGCTTTCCCTCGTTAAGATCAACCCCTCTTAGATTTCTCTAGACCTGGAAGGATGCTAGTACTTCTCCTTCCCGCCAAATACCATCACCTATGACTCTTCTCGTGGCCTCGGACCCACATGAGCCGATATTGTCTCTAGCTTCCATGGAGTCGAATCGTTGTACCTAATTTGCTTCAAAAATACATCGGTCATTTAGAATCGAGATGCAGGACGCCGGAAGATCATTGTTGCCGGAGAAGCACCTTGCGCCTTCGTGCCTATTCTTATGAATTATCTCAATAACATCGTATCCGGGCTAACCGATGCATCCAACGCTGTATCAACGAGATATCTCGCCTCGAGGAGAGCTTGAAAAGCTTTGAGGAATTGAATCATGTCGATTTGGAGGCTCGGATTGAGTCGACTCTTGTCTGACATTTTTGCCCGCCGATGCATCAATATGAAGTCGTCCTAAGGATTTGAGCGAGAAAGAAATACAAGTTGCATCCCCAAAACTCAGTGATCATTGGCAACATGAGTTGACCTCCACGACATCTATTATGCATGCTACTCGCTTACTATCATCGAGGAAACCATTGCTCAACCTGCCGAGTTGGTTCAACAGAAGGCCAAGCCGCTCAGAGGAAGCCGATGTGAAAGACCTCACCCGTAAAAGTGTAGAAACATACAATTATTATCGTGAGGAATTGCGTGCTCTTGAGGAGATTAAAGAGGTGTTACCGCACGCACTGCATAAAGAGGGACCGAGGAGCCGGCCACAAAGAATGGTGCGGGCCGCCATGAAGAGGAAGTTGCTAAGGCAAATCCCGCCTTAAGGCCCATCACTTTAGGGGATCATAGGCTTACTCTTGTGTTCACCCTAAATCCTCTTTTCTTTTCTCTCTTTTTTTTGAATGGCACTCTTTTGTATCATCTTTTTAGAGGTTTGAATAAAAGTGATACAAATTTGCTTTTCCCATTATAATTTCTTATGTCAACCATAATATTCATAGGATTTTTGGCAAACCCTCACCGCCAATCCATTTGATGAGCCTTTACCGACACCGCTTGAATCGGGCTAGCGCGGGATTGTCTAAGTCCGCTCAAGACGTAACGCTATGCCTAAAAGAATTAGACTCTTTTAGACTTAATGCTACGATGTTGAATGTAGACTTTGTCTTTTATTATGGAACGCACCACCCTAGCGCTGTTTTTCATGCATACTTATCTTAACTTAGACTTAGGGCTTATGATGTGAACAAGGCTCCTAGGCTTGTGTTGTGAACAAGCTTCTAGGTTGTGTTGTGAACAAGGCTTTAGGGCTTGTATTGTGAACAAGGCTTTTAGGCTTGTGTTGTGAACAAGGCTTTAGGGCTTGTGTTGTGAACAAGGCTTTTAGGCTTGTGTTGTGAACAAGGCTTTAGGGCTTGTGTTGTGAACAAGGCTTTAGGGCTTGTGTTGTGAAAGGCTTTTAGGCTTGTGTTGTGAACAAGGCTTTAGGGCTTGTGTTGTGAACAAGGCTTTAGGGCTTTGTTCTCCTATTAAGCCTGTTGATAAAAAGCCGACTGTGGTTTAATCAAATTTGTGGATTCGCCATCCCGTTGATGAGGATTAATAGATTGGTTACGCTTAGGCCAATTTAAGAACCTATCATCCCTAAAGAGGACCGATGAGTTGGTTGCTTGTAGCTCATTAGGATGAGATCGGGCTTCAAAAGCTTAAAAGAAAAGAAAATTCTCGCGGAAAGGAGTTACTAAGTCTAAAACCGGCTAAGTGTTGGACTCAATAACATGGGGTTGGGACCCACGCTTGAAATTCGCAGACGCTGCGGTGAGCTTCGCTTTCCTTTAGAACGCAGAAAGCCTCGTCGGGTTCAAAACGCAGAGATGTGCCTTCGCTTAGGATTGAACGCGAGGCAAGTCTCGCTTGGAGATAAACGCCGAGGTGAATCTCGCTGAAAGGGACGCGAGGTGAATCTCGATTTTGGAAAGCTGAACCGCCTTATCTGAGGTGGTTGTGTTTTAATCGCCTTAACTGAGGTGGTTGGAGAATCTTAAGTGGAGATCTTCTCCTTAATCCTCGTGTAAACAACCCCCTTGGGTAAAATTTGGAAATTTTACCACGGCAAAAATCACAATTTTTCATCTCCTTCGTGGTTTCAAGAGATTTTCAGCTTAAACTCTTTTGAGTTCTTCCCCATCTTCGATTAGCCGATTTCTTCAATGGCTCCAAGGAAAACTGTTCACAAGATCGAGTGCGTCGTTCAAACGACTCCAAGCCCAACGCCGGCCGAGATCTCGAGTGACCCATCGGTTTCGATGGTGCTGCCGCCACCGCAAACCCCCTCCCATCGAGGTATACTAGGGTTTCGAACCTGTTTTGATGGGTTCCAACCCAAAATTGAACTCTGCGTTTCAAACGCGGAGTTGATGTTGACGATGGAGACGCTGACTAACTCTCGCTTAGAACGGGGTTATTCTCAAGCCAGAGTTGAAATGCGTAGGTGTCCTCCGCGTTTTCTGCTTGAAATGCGTGGCTGAACCTCGTGTATTTTCATCTTGGGTCATCTTAGACTCTCTTGTAATTTTCCTTTCTGATGTTTTTATCTTCTCTTATCTGCAGTTCTTTACGCTGATAGGCCGCTTTCCCGTAGATATCACTTCGGTTATTCGGGTTGGATGGACCACGATGTGGCTTTAGGTCTTCGCCGAGAGCTCCCGCTGACCCGGGACAATTGTATGGAAAGAACGATGATGATCCATCGAACTGAACCTTCCACCTTTAGGGCCATTATAACAGACATGAATTTCGGGGCGTCAGAAAGCCATGACTTAATTGAGAAGCCGCGATTCTTCTTCTGAGATCGATCGGGCGATGATAATATGGATCGGCATGAGAATCCAAGATGCTACATCAAGCTAACGACCGCTTTTTCCTTCCTAGCATGAAGCGGATGTATCCGCTTTCTTACTTTCGCCGCCTCGCCGCAGCGCTTGGATTGGGATCTAGTCGAGGAAAGGATAGGGTGCCCGTTGGGGTTCTAACTCACCGTGCGTTCATCCTTTGGGGAGTGACTATAAGGTGATGGGCCTAAGACCGAGCGAAGTTTCATAGCATAAGTCCTAATCAAGAGAGGGCCACCTGCCCGTGCATTTTATTCGCCGATTCACACGCATCGTGGCATTTATTGCTCAAGAATTTAGGACTCGGATGGGTGTATTCTCCCACGACGGATGGTGGGTCCAGATGATGGACTTTGTTATCAATGAATTGCGAAAAGCCACTCACCTTATCCCGTTAGAGATTCCGCTGAGAGCCACGCCGTATTGGTGTCATCCAACTCCTACGCTTCTTTGCCATCTTGGAAAAGTATAACCCTCGATACTTGTACTTTTTTCACTTCGCTGGGGAATTAGGCTTTGCTCTCCAGAAATGTATACAAGATCGGGTTTACCATTTGGTGAACTCAGTGATGAGGAATTTGTTCCTAGCACCGCTGAACTTTCTATTTTGCGGAGGGAATACCCGCATGTCTATGCCACCTTCGGGAAGTGATGTCACTTCCATATCTCGTGTACAAGAGACCGGACTACGATCGCGGTGTTAAACATGCATTGGCTGAATATTTGTTTCAAAATCTACGAGTAAGCATGCGCCGGTGATTCGTCGACCGCGAGCTCCTCCAAAGTCCCCACCGATGTCAACACATACTGAAGATATCTTTCCGGTATAAATGAGAGAGCTTCCGCAAGCGGAGACTCCTATCTCTCGATATGGCATTGCTAGTCGGATTGACGATGATGTTGAAACGCTGTGGTTCCCTCCAAACCCATCGAGTCCATCCCGATCCGTGGTGGCCCCAGCTCTTTTGGCTCATGGAAGGCCGATAAGTCTCCTCTCAACTATGGCAAGTTGCATACAATATGGCTTACAGAACCGACCCTAATTTTGAATGTGAGAAAATTGGTCGAGGAAGGTAGCGATTGAAAACTCCCCGCCCACGCTGCGTCTGCCGTATTCTTATTTGATGGCTCGGTTTGTCATGCACGCCTCGCTGATGACGGAATTAGTGGCGCCATTTTTTCGCTCCTTTATACAACGGCTTGGGCCTAAGTGGACACATTGGTATATAGTTCCAACTACGTGATTTTTGTAAGGAGGATAATTATCGAAGTCTTTTGTCGTTTCTCCGATTTTGGTGGAGTAGAAGAGCGACGCCGATTTTCATGGATGTGGCACCGGTAACTTCACCTCATTGCCGAGGGCATCTTCGTGGCTTATCACGATCGTGCCCGGTATTTGGTCTTCCGCCAGTGACCTGTATCATCGAGCCTTACTTGCCTAGCCGGTTTGCTCGACAATTTGGATATGACCAACTATATGTTGGGAACCCTAACCCCCAGCTGGCTATCGTTGGGAATTTGTATGAAGGAGCTCGAGCCTGGTATAACTGGATGGCTGGAGGCTCCAGTGCAGTATTTGTGCTACCTTCTCCCACGCCCAGCTGTCATACCGTTCTTGAGTTTTGTAACTGGTACCGTGAAGTTTCGACGTTCGCCGAATATGATGTATATACTTCCTGCCTGAAGGATATTAGGGAGCTGTACGAATCTAAAAGAAATTCGGGAAGGACGCGCCTCAGGGGAATCGACGAGTATTTGATTTGCGAGCAGGAAGCACTCAAAGTTGGCCAAATTCAACGGGATACCCCGGAGGTGGAAGCTCCTTCGGAGAGAGCAGCAGGGAAAAGGGTTTTCACTCCAGAAGAAACGGCTCAATATGAGAAGAGGGCTCGTCAACGAATAACGACGAGGTCATCCTCTCGCCCAGAGCCGAAGCTTATGCAAGGAGCTATTAGGTCCGCTTCTGCATTGCATGAAGAAGAAGAAGGGAAATTGCTCGTCACACCGATTCCTTCACCACGGGTACTTCCCCCAATTATCCCAGACATGGTGATTGACGAAACTACACGTATTCCACGTGATATCTATGCGGAGTCTGATATAAACCGACTGCGAGGGATACTGACGTGCGCAGCTAACTTTGTTATGGGCGGTCGTGGCTCCTTTGAAGTCTACAGGCCTCATATAATGAAACATCTGGGTTACCTTAAGCGGTCATGCGACGCCGACTGTTTCCAACATTGTGCTGCAAGAGTTTCTCGTTTGGAGGCGGACTTGCAGGCCTTCCAGGAGCTTTCTCAAGTTGACGTAGAAGCGGAGATAGCCAAGTCTCTCATTAGAGCTCAAACCGAGGAGGTATCTCAACAGAAAACCCTTCAAACGAGTTTGTCTGAAAAGAAGGCGCGGGTTGCCAACTTGCAAGAGCAGCATGATCAATCCCAACTTGAGTTGACTAAATCTGCCACCTCTGTGACTGCCATTCAGGAGTCTATTGCCCAATTGGAGGCCGAGTTAACTCGAAAAAGGGCTCAACTGACTCAGGAACAAAAAGCCACAGAGGGACTTCGTCGCCGAGGTGTCGAGATTCTGATAACCTTCGCCAAGAGGCTAACGCCTCGAGGTTATGAAAAGGAGGTTGCGTGACCAAACTCATTCCGTGCGCAGAAGTTGCGAAAGAGTGCGCGACCGAGCATGAACAAAAGCTTATGGAGCTTAAGTCACGGCCATGCTATTCACATGACGGGCCCGTAATCTTTCTAGCATCAAATCAGATCACCTTTTATTTTGTTATTAAAAAAAATGAAGTGATACTTTTGTTTCTCCTTTTGCGCACAATATTTGATTTATAATAATGAAAACAATTACAAATGCCAGAGGTATAATGTTAACATAGCATAAATGATCGTTCAAGACTCGAAATGAATGAAGTCCATTCCAATAAATCAACCCCCAGCCTAAGCGCGTCCGGTTCTTTCTCCTAAGCTTAGTTATGAACAAGACAGGGGATCTTACCGCCTACGTAATATTTCTTGAGAAACTTCCGCTAATTGGCATCATGAGAATGTCACCTTTCAAGTCGATAAGTCGATAAGCTCCGTTAGAATAGACAGTCTCGACTACGAAAGGTCCTTCCCATTTGGGATTGAATTTCCCTTTCGTCTTATGTGTCATGACCATAGGTCGGCGAACTGTTAAGACAAGATCGCCTCTCTTGAAGATCCTTCCCTTAACCTTCTTGTTGTAGGCTTTAGAAATCCGAGCTTGGTATAGCTCGATTTGTTGTTGAGCTCGCAATGCTTGTCGCCTAACATTTCTAGCCCTCGTAGGCGTAGTTGATGTTGCTCTTCATCCGCCATTCCAGCCATGCAGAGCTAATTTTAGGGAAGGAATTTGAATCTCCAATGGTAGAACGGCTTCTGATCCGTACACCAAAGAAAAGGGAGTAGCTTTTGTTGGGGTTCTCACCGTCGTATGATAAGCCCATAAACAATTGCCCAACTTCTCATCCCAATCACGCCGACTTTTAGAGACTAACTTTTTAGAAGTTTCACAATGGTCTTGTTGAAAGCTTCGCTAGACCATTGGCCGGGATAATATGTCCGCCGACGCAACACTTTGGATCCCGAACTTATTGTAAAATCTCCGAATCCATAGCTAATGAATTGCGCATCGCTATCATGGACTATCCGCTGCACCAAAGCGATAGAGGACGGATGCTTAATGAACTTGATCACGCTTGAAGTTTTAACTTTTAACGGAACAGCCCTACCATTTAGAAAAGTAATCAGTTACGCTAAGATGAATCGATGTCCTTTGGACGCTAGGGGAGATAGGTCCCACAATATCCATTCCCCACATTTCAATGGCCACGAAGAGGATGTTGGGTGTAGATTTCCGGGCTCGATGGATCTAAATCACCATGAATTTGGCACGCATGACAACGCTTAGCGATCCACGGCATCTTCAAACATCTTTGGCCAATAATAACCTATTCTCCGTAGACGCATCCCCAACTTGCTCCTGTGTTGGTGGGCTCCACACATTCCGTCAGGGCCTCTTTTAGGCTTTCTCGCCCTTCGAAAGGCAAAGCCGAGTACTGGCCATGCACTTACGATACAAAGTCCGGAAGTCGCATCATAATAAAACGGGGCCTTCCGCTTAATGGCGGCCGCTTTGGGATCATCCCGTAGGATTCCATACAGGACGTAGTCTATATAAGGGAATCGCCAATCCCTTGGTTCGAGCCCAACGGAAGTTTCACAAACGGTCTCTTCTGTTGGTCCTTCTAGATCTCCTTTTGTGATGAGTTCAGGAAAGTACAACTCACGCCCTGCGACAAATATTATTGTCTGGGCTTTTGGAGATAATGCTAGTGATGTGGCTAACGAGGCTGTGGCATCTCGTGATAGGCATTCCGGGCTCGTGGAATATACTCTATGAAAAAGCCTTCGAACTTTCGTGCTAATTCTAGAACCGCCGAGTGATACGGGATTAAGTCTTCATTGCGCACTTCATACTCTCCTCGAACCTGATTCACGATGAGCTGGGAATCACCATAAGCTTCGAGGTATTGAATGTTGATTTCTTCGGCCAGCTGCATTCCTAGTAATAAAGCGTTATATTCCGCTACGTTATTAGTGCATGGTTCAGCTAAGGAAAACCCCCTTGGGATCACAAGACTGTTTGGGGAAACAAGTACAACCCCCACACCGGCTGCAATTCCTCCATCTGGATTTGCTCTAGAGGCTCCATCAAAGAATAACTTCCATACCTGAGTATCTCCTTGAGTCATGTAAGCTTCAGTGATTTCATCTGGTATATCTTCGTACAGTTTGGAAGAGTCGGGGACCGGATGTTCTGCTAAGAAATCAGCCACGGCCTGTCCCTTAATAGCCTTCGGGCATAAACTTCATATCATATTGTGAGAGAAGTATCGCCCATTTGGCTAACCGGAATTCAAGAAGAGGGATTAGTCATGAGCACTCTCGAGGATTTACTCGAAATGACATGTATTGTTTGCCCAACCGATAATGTCGAAGTTTTCTCGATGGCAAACATCAAGGCTAAGCATTCCTTTTCCACCGGGTCAGATTCGTGTTCGCTCCCATCATGGTTCGGCTGAGGTAATAAATTGCTTGTTCATGTCCTTGGTCATCGTTCTGGGCTAGCAAGGCTCCAAGTGAATGGTCCATGGCTCTCACATATAACAGGAAGGGTTTTCCTGATACTGGGGCTACGAGGAATGGCGGTTGCGTGAGATAGGTTTTGATTTCTTCGAATGCCTTTTGGCAACCTTCGTCCCATACGAACGAAACCCCTTTCTTCATCAATTTGTAGAAAGGTTGGCACCGACCCGAAAGATTTGATATGAATCTTCGGATGTACGCTAACCTACCTTGCAGGCCTCTGAGCTCTTTAATGGTCTTTGGTGGCGACATTTCCTGGATGGCGCGCACCTTTTCAGGATCGAGCGAAATTCCTTGGGATGTAACTATGAATCCCAGGAATTTACCACTGGATACCCCTAGGAAGGATTTTGTGGGGTTCATTTTCAGTTGATGTGTTCTCATGATGTCGAACATGGTCTTCAAGTCTGATAGGTGGTCTTCCTTCTTGCGACTTTTTACCACAATGTCATCTACGTAACATTCAATCTTCTTACGTAGATGTTGATGAAAAATAGTATTCATCGCCGTTGGTAAGTTGCTCGGCGTTCTTCAACCCAAATGGCATTACGGTATAGCGTATACCCCAATGGTGTTCTAAAGGTCAGATGCTTTAGGCCCTCGGATACATTTTGATTTGATTATATCCCAAAATCCGGCCCATGAAAGACATTCTCTCATATCCACATGTATTATCAATCATGACATCGGTGATGGGGAGTGGAAATTCATCTTTTGGACATGCCGCGTTCAAATCACGAAAATCAATGCATATTCGGATCTTTCCATTCTTCTTGGGTACAACAACGATATTGGCTACCCAATCCGGGTGTTGTTCCTCTCTCGATGAAACTCAGACGATGAGCTTTTGATTTCTACTACAATTGCCTCCATAACCTCCGGACGGAACCTGCGTTGCTGTTGCTTAACAGGTTTCGCGTTCGGGTCGATATTGAGACGGTGAATGGCTACTTCGGTATCAAGACCGGGCATGTCTTCATAACTCCATGCAAAGACGTCAACATACTCTCGGACGAGGGACACTAGTTCTTCTTTCTCATTTCGCGATAAGCTTTCGCTTACGAAAATTGGTTTGGGATTGATCTCATCCCCCATATTTATTTGGATCACCTTATCTTCGGTGGGTGGCTCTCGTTGCTCGAAGCACATATCCCACAGAACATCAAGGCGTTTAATCCAAGGGTCATTATCCTGCTCAATCCACCGTCACCTTCGCCATCGCTGATGAGGACTGACCGAAACCATGTTCACCGACATGCTTGCTAAGATTGATCCTACACTCACGCCGAATCCCATGGTGATGTCCCGGATGAATGGTCCTTCATGAGCATTGTCCCGCCGCCCTCAAGTGGAAGGTGTTGATAAGTATCCTAAACCGCCGGGTCTTGTGATAGTAATCCCGGTTTTACCTTCGTGGACAAGATGTCGGATCGGGTTCGCCTTCCTTTCCGAAATTTAACCCCTTTGACTATCAAATCGATCCCATGTTCTTCATTATGTTACGAGCATTAAGTTCGTAATAATAAAACTGAGGAGTCGCTTCGCTTTCTTCCGAACTCTCTGGTTTGAGAATTTCAGGATCCACTTTACCAAAATAAATTGGTCTCTGATCTTTCTCTTTGGACGGGACCATAAAGAATGCCTCACGCCCTCTATCCCTGAGGTGGAGAGGGACGTTTTGAGTGGCAAGTCTAGTGATCTCTCGCCATATAGCGCATGCCATGGTTCCAATCCCATACCATTACCTATTTCTTCAGATGAAACATCAGACAAGTAAGCTAAATTGAGATTTTCATTAATGTACCACTCGCCTTCACTCAGTACATCTTCCTCATTATTAGGCTTATCGAGCCCATTACATGCAATTCCATGGACATTCTTCTTCAGTTCGTTCTGCATCCGCTTCATTGCCGCTGCCGATGGTCGGTTTTGGCGATTCAGTTCGGCCGAGGTAAAACCGAGTCGATGTGATAACTCTCTACCCTTTGAAAGGATGCTTTTCACCATCGTGGTTTTGACTTCTCCTCTTCATTGACATATTTCATCACCGATGAAGGGTTGATGGGACAATCCGATTCGCATGAATCCAAGGCCGCCCTAATAGCGATTGTAGGATGTGTGGCATCTATAATGTAGCAGTTACTTCGACTTGAGATCCCCAATTTGACATTTGAGCTTAATTTTTCCCAAAGGTCGTGGTGTCGCTGGCATTGAAGCCAAAGATAGTTGTCCGAGTGGAATTCAACCGTGGTACGGGATTCCCTGTGAACTTGTGACCCTGCACGCATTATGCCGAAAAGTGTAACCCTGATCTACTTGGACACGACCGATCTCGAAGATCCCATGTACCCGTGTAGTACAAGGGCCTATCATGCTTGTGATTGATTTGCATATCTTCTTGTGTGAATGATATGCGTGGCAAACTTTTCATTGTGTGTAGGCACTTGACAGAAAGTTCATCCATAGCTTCGGGACCACAGAACTTGCGTAATGAAGCTCTCAGATCCCTTAAAGCCTCAACTAGAGCCTCTTTGTAGATTTAGACAACTTCAAGAGCTCGTGAAGGGTGATTCTAGCGAAATGTTAGCTACCGTGCCAAAACATCGGCGGAATGGTTTTCCCGATGTTCCCGCTTCTTGTAGAAGGTTTTATTGTACCAACCTCCTTTGGCTTCCCCTTATCAGTTGGTTTTTAGGGACGAACACCTTTTCCTGCTCGCCCCGATTCCCTGGCAATTTGATCATACTTTTTCAAGCACGCTTTCCCCGACCTCGCGTCGCTCCCCGGTCCACTTCCCGATCGGCGTACCAAAATAGTCTCCTCTTTCCGAAGTCGGTGAGAGGGACCAAATAAGTATCATCTTCATTTATGGATGGACTAATCATGTTAGAAGCTTTAGCCTTATTCTTCTTCTTCTTTGACGATGTCTCCACCCATTGCTGATCTTTGACGAGGTAAGGATGGACCCACATTACTTCTCCACTTGAAATAGTAAGGGGTACGGACCTTTACCTTCTTGACCATGTTGATCGCTATTTCTCAAACGTAGTTCTCCTTTGAATGGGAATAACTCCATTAGGAGTTTCTGAGTAGGAAATCTCGAATTGAACCGATGTCATATTAGTAGACCGGCCTTCTCGCCCGCTTGAGTACCGGCATCAACCAAGCTTGTAGAATATCTTTAAAATGTAGCACTTCTTTGTCGGGTGTCCCAACATTACGTGATATCGACAATAGTGGGATCATCCACCTTCCCCGCCTCGTGCCTCTTTGCTTCTGGGAGCTTCAACTTGTTGTTCTTCCGAAGCAGCTGGAATAGAGTATCGACATGTTCTTCTTTGAAAGAATATTGCTTAGGCGGTCTTGGCTGACTCGATGGCTTGCCTGGCTTTGCTGGTGGAGATCGAACACTAGTGTCAGCAGCATGAATATCCTTCCTCCTTGACCGAGGCGCTATCTCGACTCGCGGCCGGCGTTCTTGTCGCTCGCTTCTTCAGCCTTTGATTCGACAATATCTTCCTCACTGCCCTTGGGACACTAATTGCTTCCAGGAACGACACTCTGTAACCCCCATTTGAGCCAAGAGAGGGGTCTGCAGGTTATGCCGACAAGTTTCCACCAGAGTGGTTTGTGTCATCCCTGCTGGGCATCGCAACGCCACACTCCGAAACCTTTCCACAAAAACCTTTATCGACTCCCCTGGCTTTTGTTTAGTGGCGAGGAGAGTAGGGACGGCTACTTCAGTGTCATCTTCAAAGAATCTGGCTAGAAACAGTCTTTCCAAATCTACCCACTTCCTAACGATCCGCGGTAGTTTCATGAACCATTCAAAGGCGACTCAACTCCTTTGAGAGTGCCAATAAATAGACGGCTCAAAATAGCATCGTTCGAAATCACATCTCCAGTCTGTGACTTGAAGTAGTAAATATGCTGATTTGGCGAACCCGTGCCGTCGAAAGCTTGCAGAGCCGGGGCTTTAAACTTTGAGGGTAGGGCCGCATCCCACTCGCAGATATGGCCTCACAACCCTCGCCTTGGAGCTCACTCCTATTAGCGATAGCGTTAAGACGAAGCCAATTCATCCATTTTGGTGATTGAAGATTTGATTCGCTCGCCTCTCCCCTTCGATGAAGAATCTATACGGTGAGTTTCTTGATCGAGGTTTCAACCATCTTTCCCTTCGCTTTGTAGATTGATCTTTCGCATTTCCATTCGGCGAGGTACGGACCGACCAGCTTGAGTTGCCCCCACGAAAACCGTTGGGCTACCATGTCTCTAAGTTGGTTAATGGTTTGTTGCCGGACCGATAGCTTTCTCCGCCCGTATTCTTCAAGCTTCTTCTTGAGATCTTCAGACCTCGCCAGTCGTTTCGCTTCGTTTAACGAGCTGGAAGACCGAGACTCTGTCTGGTCTTCGTGTTCTAACCCCGCCGCTCGATAATTGATAAGGGTATGACTCGCCGTGTTCGAAAGTGCGCCGATAAATTCCTTCAACTTATCTCGAGATTTCCTTAACACTCTGAGGGCGATTAGTCTCCCATTCGCTCAACCGAAGGTAACGACGCTTCCTCACACCATATTGATGGTGACTTGGGATATTCGGTCTCGAGGTTCTCCTTCGTGGAATCGCCTCCGCTCTTGGACGGGCTGGATTAGTCAACCGATCAAAGACCGATCGCCTAGGTGCAGTGCACAACATTGACATTCGGAGAGGACCGCTGTAATCAATCGCCGCGACGGGCACGTAATGAGTGACTTGCCGCTGGTCTCTCTCTTGATAATAATTCTCTCAAGTCAGAAACTTGAGGAATGTTAACTCCCGGATCGGTAGTTTGAGCTGGAACCTGTCCCTCATCATTTGAAGGGGTTGGGTTAGGGTGGACATGACAAATCCCATCGCGCTTTGAGGTGAAGACACGAGGGTCATGTTCTTTTTGTGAAACGTGGGCCTGAAGTCCACGCGACGGCTGAAACGCCTTTGAGGGGTGCTTGAGTTCGTGGAACGCGGACCTGGGGCTCGCGTTTTGTTTGTGAAATGCTTCCCTGAGGTTCGCGTTTGGTTGAAGGAACGCGGACATCAGATTCGCGTTTGATTGGAGAAACGCGGTCTTGGGACTCGCGTTTTGTTTGAGAAACGCGGTCTTGGGACTCGCGTTTTGTTTGAGAAACGCGGTCTTGGGACTCGCGTTTTGTTTGAGAAACGCGGTCTTGGGACTCGCGTTTTGTTTGAGCCGACGCCACCGAGGCTCGCTCTTCAACGCGAGGTCGGCGTCATAAGTAGAACGCCAAGCTCAAAGTCGCGTTGTCTTGAGGATCGATTTTCTGAGTTGTTTCTCTTAAGGATCTTCTTACGACGCAGCGCCTTCTTAGCCCGTCTTAGGGCTTTTGTGGCATCCACATTTTCGCCAACTTGGTTCAATGCCACGCTAGGCCTCTTGTGACCGACACTCGCCGTAGGCTCGTGTAGGATCTTCCATCCGCCCCGTCGGCCGGCCTTTACCCTTAAAGGAAATACCGCGAACCATTCGATTCTACGCAAAATCTCCTTAGGTGACACAGCTGATCCGTGTCTTGATCTCCTAGAGACTTTGCGGACTTTGGCGATAGCCTTAGGGCTAAGGGATCCGGAAGAGAGCAACTCTTCGTATTTGGCTTGGTCAAACTCTACCGTGAGAGTTTCCACTGTCGTCCCAATGAGGCTGACGTCGGATTGCGCCACCACTTCTTCATCTGTGAAGCTAGTCCCCAGCGGAGTCGCCATCTTTTGTTCGCGAGGAAAATTAAAGCTGTAAAACAAATGTTATCCTTTCTAATTGACTTTAAAGAAAGAATAAATACAACTCTCTCAAATGCAATCTCTCTCTCCAACTGACTTAGATGAAAAGAAATTACAAAGTCCTCGATCGGTTGCCCGATTTACAAAAGAAGGAAGGGTCAACGAAGATCCTTCCTTTTGTTTAAAACTGGGTTCTTCACGGTGGCGATAGGAGCTTGATCCTTGTATCCCGTGGACGATCCGACCGTCTTGCTCGTGGAATCACGTTGAAAAGGGGTTGCAAAGCAAGTTTAAGAACTCGCAAAGCAAATTTCTAACTCTAGCGAGTTTGATAACCCGAAGAACGGGTTTTGTAACTCTGCACGAGTTTGAAAACCAAGCCAAATTGAAGAAAAGATGATGTTAAAACAGCTCAAATTCTCCCTCAAATCGATTCACTCCTCAAGTGCTCAACTCTCCAATCTCCTTGCACACAATTAGCTCTCTAAAAATCCTCCTCTTTTTTGATCCTCTCTTCTGAAGATCTTTCTCTCCCTTTTATAGGTGTTTTAGGGGTGTAACTGACCCCTTAGAATGAGGATTCGTGGCCCTCAAATCGTGGAAAATGGTTTTGGAACCGTTTAAATCGTGTTTACAGAGAAGAAACGCGAAAGACCCGCGTTTTTAGATGACCCTCGCGTCTCTGGCGAGGGTTGAGATCCGCGTTCGAGCATGATCATGACGCTCCGCGTCTTGGGCTTAGACGCGGCTAAAATCTCCGCGTTTAGAGCTTGACGCTGGCCGAGCTCCGCTTAGAGCTTGATGCGGCTGAACGCCCGCTTTAGAGCTTGATGCGCTGAACGCCCGCGCTTTAGAGCTTAGACGCGGCCGAGCTCCGCTTTAGAGCTTAGACGCTGGCCGAGCTCCGCTTAGAGCTTGATGCGCTGAACGCCCGCTTTAGAGCTTAGACGCTGGCCGAGCTCCGCTTAGAGCTTGGACGCTGCCGAAGCCCGTGTTTTAGAGCTTGACGCTGGCCGAAAGCTCGCTTTGAGCTTGGACGCGGCCGAAAGCTCTACGCTTTGAGCTTGGACGCGCTGAACGCCCGCTTTAGAGCTTGACGCGCTGAACGCCCGCATTTTGAGCTTGACGCTGGCCGAAAGCTCGCTTTGAGCTTGACGCTGGCCGAAAGCTCTACGTTTTGAGCTTGGACGCGGTGCTAAACCTCTTGGTTGAATCTTATTCTTGTGTTTGTGATTCTAATCTGTTTCCTCAGAAGCCTTTAAACTGTGACTTCGTTCGACGATATCTCAGCGGATCGTGGCTTATCAGTAATAAAATTTTGACAGCCTACAACATCAGCTCCACCTTCAGTTGTGCAGCCACCTGTCGTGTCTCCAGGCTTGGATCTCATTAATCGTGTCACATGCTATTTAGTTGGTAAGATTGATCCCACACTTTATCGCTAGGTGACGACGAAGCTATGTTCCATTTTGCCTCAGTCACAGTTAGAGATTGTTCTACCTCACATCATATCTTCCTTGTCCGGCACGATTCCTGATGATTTATTTATGGAGATTGTACCTCAGTTGAGCACGGGATCCGGATTTATGCAGACTGGTGCACAGGTATGTTTACATAAGCTTTCATTGAGTTTGATAATTGCTTCGGTGTAGGTCACTATTCTTTAGTAAAGAATGTACACAATGGATATATTAGCTTCAAGTTTAAAAAACTAAGTATAGTTTCCATATTTGACATATAGGATGAGGGTATAAAAGCATGAATAACACGGGTTTGATTGATTTTATTGCAATGAGGTTGTTTAACACGGGTAAAACACAAAAAAGGTCTTTCTTAAAAAATATTATAGATCATAATATTTTGCTAAAATTTGTGTGCTTCTACTATATTAACTATTTTATGTTAGGCTACGGATGCTATGGGGAGCAATAGTGGCATGAGGGAGAGGCACGCATCCGACGATGATGGGAAAATAAATGATTACCTCCTAAGTTGTAAATATACAACCTTTATCAAGTTATAGTATAAAAGATTATCGATCCCACGAGGAACGGAAAGTAGGAAGAGTTTTGTTCAAGTTTTGGTTCTCAAATTATGCGCAAGACAATTAGGAGTTTATGTACATGGTGAAAGTGGTCATGAAAAGATTAGAGAGTGGATGTGGATTATGTGCAAATAAAAAGGAAATCGAGGAAGAAAATGTTTGTGGAGAGATTAAGAGTGTGATTGTGACAAAGTGCGAATAAATCAAAATGAAAGTGAAAATGG
Source organism: Asparagus setaceus (assembly GCA_012295165.1). Classification (NCBI taxonomy): domain Eukaryota; kingdom Viridiplantae; phylum Streptophyta; class Magnoliopsida; order Asparagales; family Asparagaceae; genus Asparagus; species Asparagus setaceus. Next base: position 8,129,545 of record CM022708.1, read on the forward strand.
AGGGATAGAGAGTGAGAGAAAATAAGTGCAAAATAAAAGAAAGCAAGATAGAGAGAGAGGAGAGAGTAAAGGAAAATCAAAATCAAGAAAACAAGAAATCAAAGAAGTCAAAATCAAGAAGGCAAGATGAATGATTCAATTAGAGATATGAAGGAATCTAGAATTGAATCCACTAGCTAATCTTACTTATAAGATATGAACCATTCTCTTTTATCACATTTCTTTTAGATTTATTAAGCATAGACTATCAAACCACTTAAGGAAAGCATAACCTATCAAATTATCACCTAAATGAAATCAATACTCATGAGGAGAATAACAACAAAGTAGTAATCCTAGAATTCATAAGCATAACCTATCAAACCACTTAAGGAAAGCATAGACTATCAAATTCTTCTTCTATCGATTAGTTCTTTAGTTGATTAGCCTAAACATGATCTTTTAAGCATAAGAGAGTGATTCACAAATATAAGAGAGAATTAGACTAGTTTCATGCAAAACTAGATCCCCACAAGAGGTTAGTTCCACATCTTTGAAAAATTAAAAGAAAGAAAATCAAGATGAGAGTAAGAGGAGGAGAATGAAAATTCAACTAATTACAAAAGAAAAGAAAAATAAAAGCAAAGAAAGAAAGAAAGAAAATCTAAACTAATAGCAATGAAAGTAAATCTAATCTATGAATTAAAGACAAGACATGAAAGTAAATTGCATGGAATTAAATTGCAAGAAAGTAAATTGCATGAAAGTAAATCTATTCTACAAACAAGAAAATAAAGAAGAGAAAAGAAATAAAAGAGAAACCCACAATTCCTAATTCATCTTCATCCTCCTTTTGGTCCTTAGACAAAGAGAAGAGAAAGGAAATTGAAGGGGTGAAAAATTTTATTTATTGTGTAACAAAAGTTATAATTTTTGGAAGGTCTTCTCAATTAAGAGTAACCCTCCTCTTCAAATAGAGTTTTTACAAAATATTTCACAATCTCAAGCCCTCACTCTACCCCTCTATTTATAGATAACAAGAATCTCTCACAACCTTTGGATTTGTCTTGACCCCCAAGTAACACTCACAACCATAGGATTTAGGTTAGCCCCTAAACAACCCTCATAGCCATGGGATCTCTCCATATAATCTAGACCATTGATTTAATCCTTGAGAGATGGGCTTTATGGGCTTTATTTCTTTTGTATTTAATTCCTTTAAGACTCTTGGGCTTCTCTTAAATGCTCTTGAGCTTCTTAGAATTTAACTTGGCCTTCAAATAATTGAATATATCACTTAAATTCGGATTTCTGTCATAACTCGCTGCTACTGATGAAATTTTGAGAATCTGGTAATTTGGATGGTTCCGTCTCGTCGAGATAGGCAATTTTCATATATAATATGTTGAATTCTGCTTACCGGATTGAGAGATATCGCCTTTTCTTTGTGGTTGACCATCCTGAGCACGAATTTGACTTTATTTTTTTCATATTTGATTTGATTCTCAATTGTAAGCCAAGTTATTAATAATTCTGACCAAGAAAGTGATGAGTGTTGAGATTTTGCTTCTAAACTTAGTCGTGGACTTTGGATTTAGGCATTCTGGGCTTCATTAGAGATCTTTTGGGTTTGAAATAATCTTCATTTGGGCTCTTATTCAATAATACTCCATTAGCCTGCAAATTAAGATAAAAAAGTTATTAGCAGGATATTTATTCATATAAAATAGGTAATGAGGGTATAAATTTGTAATTAAAATGTGATAATCAAGCGACGATGATCAGGAAGAGGAGGTTGAGCTCGGTATCTAAGTGCTTATTTACTTTTTTATCTATCTTGTGTGTACGTGATATTACATTTGCTTGACTATGATGGATTTCTTATTTCATGACTTATATTATCTATGTATGGATGATGAGACTATGTGTGAGGACTTATATTATCTATGTGTGGATGATGAGACTATGTGTGAGATTGTGAATATCTGGGATGTCAAATTTGATATTATTCGATATTGTTGGATTTGAATGTGGATATTGTTCGATTTGGATGTGTATGTTGTTGAATTTGGATGTGGATGGAAATATATGATATGAATGCGATGGATATACTGCAAATATTTGATATGAATGTGATTTGATGTTATTTGATATGTATATTTATATAGGACAAAAGCGTGGCAGGGAAAATGCAAATCTGCTGAAAATTGGTAGATAACATCCTAGACGGCTAAACCGTCTAGGATGTCATCCTAGACGGCCATGCCGTCTAGGATGTGTAAAACCATCCTAGACGGCTACACCGTCTAGGATACCATCCTAGACGGCCTCTAGGATGTGTAAAACCATCCTAGAAGGCTAAACCGTCTAGGATGACATCCTAGACGGCTAAACCGTCTAGGATGGCATCCTAGACGGCATGGCTGTCTAGGATGGTTTTCTACATCCTAGACGGCTATGTCGTCTAGGATGTAAATCCGTCGGCGATGCAAACCCTAGACGGCTACGCCGTCGGCGATGTGACATCCTAGACGGATTTATCGTCGACGGCGTCTCCTAGACGGCCGTCCGTCTACGATGCATATCGTAGACGGTTATGGGCTGCATCCTAGACGGTTTTGGCCGTCTAGGATGCGTTATTCTGCACTAGTGTCATATCAGCAATGAGAGAAACTGACGATATAATATACGAATTGTCTGAAACACAGTTCATCAATAATCCAGATCTCCGGATCCAAATATTTTATCACTATTCATATCCTTATCCAATAAAATAAAATAAAAAAGATATCTACATATCCATATCCATATACGCCTGGATGTTAATAATATATACATATATATTACCTATCCATAAAAGTATAGTGTTTTCGGATATCGATATATATTTTTTCTTTTGCATACTTATTTGTAGATTTAAGTCTAAGCAACAACCTTTTAATTAAAGGGAAACACATACTTGATTTATTACTTGGACACGGCTTAAGCTCAACCATCAGCAGAGCCTGTAGAATATATAAGTTGGATCAACTTACTTCTAGCTGAGTAAGTTTCAGACACGACGCTAGCTGATTCACTTCGATTGGGCCTGATATATAACGTCTTATAATACGAAGACAATATTTCTCAACAACATACTAACACAAGTATACTCTTCTTTCAGCCATTGTTAATTTAAAAAAAATTGTTCTAAATATTCTCGGAAATCTTCATAGCTGTCAACTCCACTTTAATTCTGTTAGAAATTTAACAGAAGTCAGTAAAATGATCTTTTATTAACAAATTGAAAGATTTGAATACCGTTTATAGGATCTGCAAGCATCCTTTTGGCTCACCACGTCAACCAATGGACCGAGTCCACAGGAAAGTTTAACACATGTAGTCTATAAAGCACAACATAAGATATCCTCTCCCAATTGTACCAAAACAAAAACTTTCATTCATCATCCTCTTCTTCATCAATCTCCTCCAAAAATTCCTAACGGAAACCCTTGAAAACCACTATCCGTCATGGCCGGATCTCCAAGATCCTCTCTCCGATGCAATCTTTGATTGTTGTGGAGAATATTGTTAAGTTGGCAAAGAAACGCACGGCAATACTACTGTAGCAGGTCTGATATGTTTAGAGCGGATCTCACTCAAAAGATGTTGGTGAAGGTGGCGAGGCATTTATTGTGATAGAGTGCTCGTGCTTCATCAGAGTCATCATTTGTTTGTTGCCAGTTGGATGTTGGAGCTAGAGGAAACTGTGTTTATTTTTTTCTACAGGGTTAAGGTAATGTTGTTAATTGAATCCTAAAAGATATATGGTACTTCCGGGGGAATTTTAAAGTTCATGATACTGGAGTCAAAATATATGAGAACTTTTTGTGTTAAAGTTAAAATTGCTTTGAATTAAAGATCTGATCCAGTTATGTAAATTTTTAGTAAGATTTGTTAATGCACTAATAAACACACATATTTTCTTATTTTAGCGATTACTTCTCTGGATTTTGTTGAAATCTACGCTTTTTTTTTTGTCTGATCAGCTAATTGATGAATTCTCTAGATTTGTGGTGACAAGGACGATTACATATGTTCCTAAGGAAACACAGAAAACTGAAGGATGAAATCATGCCGATCGAAGGAATGTATACTCATTGTTCATTGCTGGACATCCGCGCTGCCGCCCGACTATGAAATTGTTGGGAGGCATAGGCATGCATTGTCCAACAATTTCATAGTTGGGAGGCAGCGTGAAGGTGCAACATAAAACAATGAGTATGTCATTCCATTGAGATGATTTTATTCATTGTTCTTCTGTTTTCTTGTTTACCTTCTCAAAGTATATGTAACCTTTCTGGTTGACACAAACCTAAGGGATTTATCAAATATCTCGCGAGACGTGCAAAAAATAAGTGGATAATTTGCTCAAATTTCAAAAATATCGAGAGAAGTAATTACTTAAATCGGAAATATATATGTGTATTTATTAGTTCGTCAACAAGTCTTACTAAAATTTTATTTGATCGGATCACATCTAGCTACTTCTTTAGTCCAAAGCTTCTTAACATTATATCCCAAAATCTCATCGCTTTTGACATTCTTACATGAGTTTAAGTTTGCCCAGAAGGTACCATATAAATCTCTTAAGCGACAATTGACATCATTGACTTAACTGTAAGAACATGAAACGACTTTGATGTAATATTGATATTTTATATGTTGTCGTGGTTTTCCTGATTGGTCAATGCCTGCTTATATTTGCCTTTCTCGGCTAAAATTACAAGAAACAAACTTTCCATCTATACCTTATTTTCTCAACAAATCCCCTGATCTAAAAATTCAATAAAAATAAAACTTGTAGTTTTGCAATTGAGTTTGGTGATTTAGACGCCTGGGCAGACAATCCACATGCAAAATTTTTAAGTTAATAATGAACATGATTTGACTTTTATATCCAAAAACTATTTCTTTCCCTGTTTTATTTTTATTTGAGCTCCTGGAATCCATCAGTTTTGAAGTGCAAAAAATTTTCCAGATGAGGTCACTCAACTACAAGCAATTAGTGATCATAGATGAGAGGACTTCTTGTTAACCTTTTTAGATGAGGGGAGGGTATAAATGAAAGATTTTTTTTAATTATCCTAGATAACTGCTAACTTACCGTGTTCCATTTCCATTGCATTCCGACGATCTCCTAGTTTGACAAGCAGTTCTATTACAGCAGAATTAACATACTTAGTTGAATTAACATACTCGATTAGTTTGATTTGAATGCGGATATATTTGTTCGGGTGCTTAATTCAGTTACAAGGATTTAGGAGATTCCAAAAGTAAATAATATCATCAACTATTGCAATTATTTTGAACCAATTGGCAGTTGCATCTGGTTGAAAAAGATGGACAGAAACGAAGAAGTCCAAAAAAAAAAAAAAAAAGAGGTCATTTGAATCAAATTAGAAATTGAATCACTTCAGAATAATGACTAAGCAACAATTATTGCATTATTTTAGCCACCCTTGTGCTCTTTAATATAGGGAACGTGGTCATGTAGTGGAGTGTTGGTTATTATACTGTCTCTATAAAATTAAGGCATGTAGAAAGAGGGGTCAATTGGAACATTTTTATTAGAACTGGGACAATTGTTAGTATGAGATAAGTTTTTGAAAGTGGGATATTTTAGTAGGATAATTGAGAGTAATTTTTTGAAGCGGGATATTTTCATGAGACAATTGTTTGCAGTGTTTGGGATAATTTGTGGCAGTCAAAGTATATAAGTTATGAAATTTTATGATAAGGCCATTATTTACATATTTAAATTTACAATTACTTATTCATATATTTACTTTAATATTACTACTGGTTAGATTATAAGATATTATATTATAACAATAATAATATTTTTGGAATTATTATTTAAATATAAATCTAAAATTCAAAGTTTTTTAAATTTTCTTTTACCAAATACCTTTCCCTCGTCTCTTGATTTAAATTAATTTTTAATAAACTATGGACTTGTAGTATTTTTAAATTAATTATTAAAAAATCTAATTTTTATTTTAAAATAAAGTAACATATATAAATAGAAGAGTAAAGAGAGATGTGATATGATTTTATGGTATGGTTTGAAGAGGATAAAGAAACAAAACATGTAAAATAACAAAAATAAATATATATATATATATGAGAGTTCTAGCTTTTACCACCTAGCTCTAGTCTAAAATGTGGGATAATTTGGGAGACTAGAACACTCTATTTACTATACAATTATGACAAAAGTGGGATAATTTTGTACAATTATCTCAGTTCAAATTTTATCTAGTTCTAATTGACTAACACTGATAATTTTATCCTAGTTCTAGTTCTATTTGACTAACGCCATAAAATTTATACCACAAATTATTTTAATTCTACTTGACTAACTCCCCGTAGAGATTTTATTATTGAATAAAAATAAAGGTTTCATTCAATTTCAAGTTAGTATCAGAGCCTTCTCTTGCCATGTCCGAAGACTCTTCATCCTCTACAGTTAGTCCTCAAATGAAACTTCCCAATTCTCAACATCAACTCTTCCAACTATTAACAATGCCCACCATTTTCTATCGCTTAAACTCACACCCACAAATTTTCTTTATTGGAAGACACAAGTCATCCCTTTCCTCCATGGCCAGAACCTTCTTGGTTTCATTGATGGCACAAACCCATCTCCACCCCCTCTCATCATCAGTGAAGAGAATGGAACCATGCAACCAAATCCTTCTTATGCTCAATGGGAGGGGCAAGATCAAAATCTCATGAGCCTTCTCATCTCTTCCTTGTCTGAAGAGGTTATACCTCAAGTTGTAGGACTTACCAGTTCTTCCCAAATTTGGAAAGCCCTTGAGTCGGCTTTTGCATCATCATCAAACACCTGAATCCTAACTATTCACATGCTATTGCAGCATCTCAAAAAAAAAAAAAGATCAACCAGTTTCTGTATACCTCCAGAGAGCCAAATCTTTTGCCGATGTGCTTGCCGCTGTAGGACGACGACCTTTATCTGCAGCAGGCTTCAACATCTTCAAAGGTTTACGCTCTGAGTTCAAACCACTTGCCACAACTCTTCTTTCTCGACTTGAATCGGTATCCTACTCCGAACTTCATAGTCTCCTCTTAAGCCACAAATTTCTCAATGATGAATCGTTCTCTAATTTAACCATCTCTTCCTCCAGTCCAATTCCAACTCCAACCTCAAGTCCTCAACCTTTTGCTAACTTTACTTCCCGAAACAACACATTGTCTTCTGGTTGTGGTTTCAATCTATCTAATAAGGGCTAGTGGTTCTGGTCGTGGTAACCGCAGTCGTTCCAACAATTTCTTCATGTCTCCTGCCAACATGAATAACTATCAACCACAACCTGCTGCGCACTTGACTTACTCTCACTCTTCCTCTTCTTATAATTGGTTTCCTGATACAGGGTCAAACAATCATGTTACTTTTGAGTTATATGATCTCAATTAGTCCATTAAATATGATGGCTCCGATCAACTACAAGTCGGTGACAGTAATAATCTCAATTAGTCCATTCAATTTTCCATTTAAAAGATACTTTACATGTTCCTTTAATTACTAAACTTCTCCTCTCTGTTCATAGGTTCGCAAAAGATAATAATGTTTTCTTTGAATTTCATCCTTCTTATTTTCTTATCAAGGATCAGGTCACCAAGCGGGTCCTTCTCTCCAGTCTGAGTAGAGACACATTATACACTCTTTCTGCAGCTCCGCACAATTCCAATTATTATTCTGTCTTGACATCGCTGATTGTTGGCATCGCTGTTTAGGACATCCTCATTCACGTATTTTGCGTCAAATTTTAATTTCAAATAATTTACCTTGTACTTCATCTATGTTTACTGCTATTTGTACTGCTTGTCAGTTAGTGAAATCTTCAAGGCGTCATTTAGCTCCTACGCAGTCAATTAGTTCTCATGTTTTAGATTTAATTTCCTCCGGTGTATGGGGTCCTGCCCCTATTTTACCTAGTAATGGTCATCGTTATTTTGTGATTTTTATTGATGATTATTCAAAGTACATTTGATTTTATGCTGTTGAAAATAAATCTTATGCCCTTCCTACTTTTAAACAATTTCAAGTTCTTGTGGAGCGACAATTCAATACAAAAATCAAATCTGTTCAGAGTGATAGGAGGAGAATATCGTTCTTTGTCTAAATATCTTATCTCTTGTGGTATTCAACATCGATAATCTTGTCCAATACTCAAGAAAAAAATGGTTCGATAGAACCTCGTCACCGACATATATAGTTGAGTAGGGATTTTCACTTACGGCCCATGCTAACATTCCATCAAAATATTGGAACTTCGTCTTTGAAATGGTTGTTTTCTTAATTAATCGAATGCCGCTCTAAAGTGTCTCATTATCTATCTCCCTTTGAGTGCTTGTTCAAGTCAAAACCAAATTATTTCTTTCTTAAAGTTTTCGGTTGCTTGTGTTATCCCTATCTTCCCCCTTAATTATCACCAACATAAAATGTCATGTCGTACAACTCCATGTGTTTTCTTAGGTTATAGTCCAAGTCATCTCTGTTATCATTGCTTAGATTTCAAGCCTGATCAAATCTACATAGCTTGACATGTTCGATTTGATGAATTTTCATTTCCATTTTCGGGTCCATCGATTCTTGGCTCAAAACCATCACCAGTGATTCCCACCACAACACCTTGGGCGGTTGTTTAATCAGTTATTCCCCCATAACTCTCTACAGCAGAATCACAACCCAACCTCCTCTCACGTTCTCCTACACTTTCTCCCACACAACTCCTCTACAACTTAGGGGGTGTTTGTTAGCATGTAAGTAAGAGATGAAAGTGAGAAAGTGACTTGCTTTTAACATTTTAGGTGTTCGTTTACATGTAAGTTGTTACGAAAGTGAAATTGTTGGTAGCGGACCGTGAACCGTCGAGAGAAACCACCACAAACGATAGCAAAAACACAATAAAAGAGTAAAGACGAGATTTACGTGGTTCGCAAGTTGCCTACGCCCACGGGTAAGGAGGGGGATTTTCACTAATAGAAAGAGAGAATACAAATTAGGATTACAAGTTCTCACAAAGAAACCCTAAAACAAACCTCTCAATCTCTCAAAAGATCTCTTCTCCAAAGATGCACCAAACTCTCTCAAAGGCCTCCAAAACGTGCTTGATTACTTTCAAATAATCGGTTTAGGGTTATTTATAAACTCTAAACGAACCGGTTTAAAACCAAAACCGCTGACCGCTTGCATTAGTCGACTACTACTTCAGATTAGTCGACTACTCATCAGATTAGTCGACTACAACACGCATTAGTCGACTACTACCGCAGATTAGTCGACTACAACACGCATTAGTCGACTACTCATCAGATTAGTCGACTACTACCGCAGATTAGTCGACTACTAAGCCCTAAAACCGCTTGTGCATGTTTTGTGCATGTTCTACAATTCTCCACCTCGCACATCATTTGATTTACCTCAAATTTTGGACCTAACACCGAAGAACACCAAGAACATCTAGAGATCACCATTAGCCAATCCAGCCAATCCACCAAGTCACTACACCAGGACGCCTACGTACCTCCACGGATCAAGCTCACCGTAGTTCACCTCAAATCATCTCCACCTTACCCATTACACTCAAGGGCCATGCCCTCTTGGGCAAATCAACACGAAGCCGATATGAAGCAAGTCCAAGCAATGCTTAAACTTACTACCGTGACCACCTTGGTTAACATGTCCATGGATTCTCATTCGTGTGCACCTTCATGAGAGAAATATCACCTCCTCTATGACATCCCACAAAATGATACCCGACATCAATATGCTTGGTACGAGCATGATGAACCTGATTCTTCGCCAAGTGAATTGCACTCGACCGCCACACCACAAGTTCACGCTCGCCAATCCCCAAATCGCCTAGAAGACCCCACAACCACAATTCTGTCTTGACATCGCTGATTGTTGGCATCGCTGTTTAGGACATCCTCATTCACGTATTTTGCGTCAAATTTTAATTTCAAATAATTTACCTTGTACTTCATCTATGTTTACTGCTATTTGTACTGCTTGTCAGTTAGTGAAATCTTCAAGGCGTCATTTAGCTCCTACGCAGTCAATTAGTTCTCATGTTTTAGATTTAATTTCCTCCGGTGTATGGGGTCCTGCCCCTATTTTACCTAGTAATGGTCATCGTTATTTTGTGATTTTTATTGATGATTATTCAAAGTACATTTGATTTTATGCTGTTGAAAATAAATCTTATGCCCTTCCTACTTTTAAACAATTTCAAGTTCTTGTGGAGCGACAATTCAATACAAAAATCAAATCTGTTCAGAGTGATAGGGGAGGAGAATATCGTTCTTTGTCTAAATATCTTATCTCTTGTGGTATTCAACATCGATAATCTTGTCCAATACTCAAGAAAAAAATGGTTCGATAGAACCTCGTCACCGACATATATAGTTGAGTAGGGATTTTCACTTACGGCCCATGCTAACATTCCATCAAAATATTGGAACTTCGTCTTTGAAATGGTTGTTTTCTTAATTAATCGAATGCCGTCTAAAGTGTCTCATTATCTATCTCCCTTTGAGTGCTTGTTCAAGTCAAAACCAAATTATTTCTTTCTTAAAGTTTTCGGTTGCTTGTGTTATCCCTATCTTCCCCCTTAATTATCACCAACATAAAATGTCATGTCGTACAACTCCATGTGTTTTCTTAGGTTATAGTCCAAGTCATCTCTGTTATCATTGCTTAGATTTCAAGCCTGATCAAATCTACATAGCTTGACATGTTCGATTTGATGAATTTTCATTTCCATTTTCGGGTCCATCGATTCTTGGCTCAAAACCATCACCAGTGATTCCCACCACAACACCTTGGGCGGTTGTTTAATCAGTTATTCCCCCATAACTCTCTACAGCAGAATCACAACCCAACCTCCTCTCACGTTCTCCTACACTTTCTCCCACACAACTCCTCTACAACTTAGGGGGTGTTTGTTAGCATGTAAGTAAGAGATGAAAGTGAGAAAGTGACTTGCTTTTAACATTTTAGGTGTTCGTTTACATGTAAGTTGTTACGAAAGTGAAATTGTTGGGCGCGCGGACCGCGGAACCGTCGAGAGAAACCACCACAAACGATAGCAAAAAACACAATAAAAGAGTAAAGACACGAGATTTACGTGGTTCGGCAAGTTGCCTACGTCCACGGGGTAAGGAGGGGGGATTTTCACTAATAGAAAGAGAGAATACAAATTAGGATTACAAGTTCTCACAAAGAAACCCTAAAAACAAACCTCTCAATCTCTCAAAAGATCTCTTCTCCAAAGATGCACCAAACTCTCTCAAAGGCTGCTCCAAAACGTGCTTGATTACTTTCAAATAATCAGGTTTAGGGTTATTTATAAACTCTAAACGAACCGGGTTTAAAACCAAAACCGTTTTGAATGCCTGATTAGTCGACTACTACTTCAGATTAGTCGACTACTCATCAGATTAGTCGACTACAACACGATTAGTCGACTACTACCGCAGATTAGTCGACTACAACACGCATTAGTCGACTACTCATCAGATTAGTCGACTACTACCGCAGATTAGTCGACTACTAAGCCGCGCTTGTGCATGTTTTGTGCATGTTCTACAATTCTCCACCTCGTACATCATTTGATTTACCTCAAATTTTGGACGAACACCGAAGAACACCAAGAACATCTAGAGATCACCATTAGCCAATCCAGGCCAATCCAGTGCGTCACTACTGACGCCTCACATTACCCTCAGGGATCAAGCTCACCGTAGTTCACCTCAAATCATCTCCACCTTACCCATTACCGCCCGAAGGGCCATGCCCTCTTGGGCAAATCAACCGAAGTGATATGAAGCAAGTCCAAGCAATGCTTAAACTTACTACCGTGACCACCTTGGTTAACATGTCGCGGGATTCTCATTCGTGTGCACCTTCATGAGAGAAATATCACCTCCCTCTATGACATCCCGCACAAAATGATACGACATCAATATGCTTGATGCGAGCATGATGAACTGATTCTTCGCCAAGTGAATTGCACTCATTTGTCACACCACAAGTTCCGTTTTCTGCTCAATCCCCAAATCGCCTAGAAGACCCCACAACCACAATGCTTCCTTCACTCCCTCGCCATGGCCATGTACTCGACCTCGTAGTAGAAAGTGCCATCAGAGTCTGTAACATCGATCGCCAACTAACCGGAGCCCCATGTATCTTGAATACATAACCAGAGTAGATCGCCGCCTATCTAGATCGCCCGCATAATCGAGTCCACAAACCCGTCAATCGACATGTTTCTCCACCAAAACACGGACCAGTATCAAGCTGTACCCTTTAAGTACTTGAGGACCCACTTCCTTTGCTTCCCGGTCGCCTTTCTGGATTCGCCATGAATCACCGACCACACTAACCGCCTGTGGAAATATCCGGCGTACACACCATTGCATACATTAAACCGCCAACCGCACTAGCATAGGGAACACGCTCCATGTGCCTTCTTCCACAGTGGGAGATTGATTACCGTAAAGCCTAAAGTGTGGAGCCAATGGAGTCACCACCGACTTAGCACTTTGCATCCCGAACCTCGCGATCACCCGCTCTATGTAGCCCTTGACTCAAGAACAATCGCCGATTCGCCCGCTTCTTCTAATCTCCATACCCGATTTTTCTAGCAAGACCCATGTCCTTCATCTCGAACTCTTCACCAAGTTGAGATTTCAACCTATCTATCTCCACCCCGCTCTTAGAAGCAATAAGCATGTCATCCACATACAAAGAAGATAGATAAAATTACCTCCATGAAGCTTCAGAATGTAAACACAACAATCATGATCGCCGGAAAATCCATGCTTCAAAGATGAAGGAGTCAAATCGCTTGTACCACCGCCGGGAGATTGCTTTAATCCATACAAGGACTTCCTCAAACGACACACATGATTCTCCTTATCCTCAACCTTGTAGCCCTCGGGTTGATGCATGTAGATCTCTTCATCCAAGTCTCCGTGCAAGAAGGTTGTTTTAACATCGAGTTGATCCAACTCAAAATCACCATAGGCAACAATACTCAATAGCACCGAATAGATGTGTGTTTCACCACGGAGAAAATATCTCATTGTAATCCACACCCTCTTTACGTGCAAAGCCCTTAGCCACTAGCCTCGCCTTGTATCTTACACCACCGAGCTCGAAAGATCTTACTTTCTTTTATACACCCACTTACAACCAATAGCTTTTCTTCCTACGGGCAATGGGACCACCTCCCATGTTTGGTTCTTCGAAGAGATTCCATCTCTTCCTCCATCGCAGACCAACCAACTCTCACTATCCTTGTCTCGAATAGCTTCCTTGAAGGAGACCGCTCGTCCTCCTCCACAGAGTGCGTATTCAACCATATTAGCCGCCCATAGTGCTTGGGGTTGATCAGCCCCGACTTCAAAACACCTTGTATGCTCGCTTTGGCCTAGTGGAAGTCAAATTATCCTCGAGCTGTTGTTGTAGTACTGTGTATTTTCTGCTGAACCTCCTCCCGCTCAAGCTCATCATCTACGACTTCCCACTTGAGCACGATTAGAACCTAGTTGGTCTTTAGGTTCTATTTCAATAACACGAGACTTAGAAGTCTCACCGGTCATAATACCATCATCCTTGGGCCCTAGCAATCATGGATTTCTCATCAAAGGTAACATCCTGTGACCACGAACTTGAATCTTCCGTACACCAAAGGCGATAGCCTTTCGCCCTTGCATATCCCAAGAATATTGCCTTCTTGGCCCTCGCGTCAAGCTTTCCCTCGTTGGCGTGATAGTAGGCGGTACATCCGAAAATTACGAGCCTATCATAATCTGCATGCTCCCGACCACACCCTATAGGGTGTATCACCATCCAATGTCGAATGTGGTGAGCGGTTCACAATGTAACAAGTCAGAGCCACCGCTTCGCCCACCATTCGTTGCCCAATCACGCATAAGATCGCATACTCACTGCTTTCTCCGCGGTGTTGGTTCGATCTCTCCGCGACCCCATTCTCGCTGTGGTGTAGACTGATCGTCGGTGTCGAACAATTCCCTCGATCACGTAACTCCTTGAAAGCACCATCGTATACTCTGTACCGTTATCGGATCTCGGCGTCTTCAATTTCTTTCTGTCACGTTCTCAACCATTGTTCTCCACTTCTTGAATGTCTCGAACACCTCATTCTTGTGCTTGAAAGTAAATCCAAGCATACCTAGAATAATCATCTATAAGCGAGACATAATACACGGAACCACCCTTGAAGTTGTCTCGAGCGGACCCCAAACATCCGTGTGCACATAATCTAGTATCCCTCGCTCTTAGACTTGTTGTTCGAAACTTGACCTCGTGTGACTTTCCATACACACAATCCTCGCAAAAATCCATGCTAGGTTCCTTGATTCTTCAACGGACCCTCTTTACCAAGCGAACTAGACCCTTCTCGACATATGCCCAAGCCGCTATGCCATAACCGTGTGCTCACATGGGTCTCCACCACTTCCCGGTTCAACCGCTGCATCTCCGTCACCGTCGTGCACGAGAGTATATAGATTACCGTGACGAACACCCTTCATCACTACTAAGGAACCACGAACAACCTTCTTCACTCCGTTTTCGTCACAATCCCGCAACCACCGAGTCCAAAGCACCAACTGAGATAAGATTCTTCCGTAAGTCGGGAACATGCCTCACATCCGTCAAGGTTCGAACCACTCCATCATGCATCTTGATTTTGATATTACCTAGCCCCACTGCTTTACAAGCATGGTTATTCCCCATCAATACAGTTCCACCATCAATGCCTCGTAGGTAGTAAACCACTTCCTATTTGGACACATATGGTAAGAGCAACCGAATCAAGTATCCACTTCCGGAGATCTCCTCGCCACCCGTGGCGACATAGCATTCCTTATCGCTCCCTTCCTCAAACGTAGCTCGCCTCTTCCTTGCCCTCTCCTCTCGGTCTTGTTGTTGTTCTTCTTCCACCTACTCTCTTATTTGGACGGTCGACTTTGAAATGCCCGACTTCACCGCGACTTGAAACATCCTTTTCCCGCAAGAGGTCTTGATTTAGATCTAGACTTTCCTCCCTTGCCTTTTCCTCGCTCATTGCTCCTTCCTCTTGCAAACAATCCTGCGCTTGTTCCTGTTACGCCGATGGCCATGTCACTAGTTGCGATCTTCAGAAGATCGTCCGCTAGAAGTGCCGTTCTAGTCTCATCCATCTTCAGATTTTCTCCCACAAGCCTCGGTGTTTGCACCAGTTCTCATAAGACTTGGCAGAGACAGTAGTAGAAGCGCTGATCCTCGTCTCCTACTTTAACATCTATGTCTTTCAAATCGATATGATCCTATCAAACTTGTTGATGTGTTCCCGATTGATGAGCCCTCCTCCATCTTGCAAGTATACAATTTGGATTTTAAGTAGATCCGGTTAGTTAGACTCTTAGTCATGAAGGTACCCTCTAACTTCTTCCACACGCCCATGACCGTTTCCTCTCCATCTACCAAAGCTACATCCCTCTCGAGGCATAGGATAATCGGCCCGTGCTTCGAGATCGGCTCCTCCCAATCCTCATCGACATATCCTTGTTCTTCTTCTCCTTTCCATCCAAAGTCTTGTGCAATTTTTGCGAAATTAGAAAGTTTTTCATCGCATCCTCCAATAAGAAAAATCGTTCTTCCCATTGAACTTTTCAATCTCGAATTTTCCCACTTTGGTGATTCTTGGTTGACGCCATCCTCTGTTTGTCTTCGTGAATCCGCTTCTCTCGGGAATCACCGAACACCCCTCAAATTAGAAATTACACCACTTCCAATCGAACAATAGCTCGATACCAATTGTTGGTAGCGGACCGCGAACCGTCGAGAGAAACCACCACAAGCGATAGCAAAAACACAATAAAAGAGTAAAGACACGAGATTTACGTGGTTCGGCAAGTTGCCTACGCCCACGGGTAAGGAGGGGATTTTCACTAATAGAAAGAGAGAATACAAATTAGGATTACAAGTTCTCACAAAGAAACCCTAAAACAAACCTCTCAATCTCTCAAAAGATCTCTTCTCCAAAGATGCACCAAACTCTCTCAAAGGTCGCTCCAAAGCGTGCTTGATTACTTTCAAATAATCGGTTTAGGGTTATTTATAAACTCTAAACGAACCGGTTTAAAACCAAACCCGCTGACCGCCTGCATTAGTCGACTACTACTCAGATTAGTCGACTACTCATCAGATTAGTCGACTACAACACGATTAGTCGACTACTACCGCAGATTAGTCGACTACAACACGATTAGTCGACTACTACCGCAGATTAGTCGACTACTACTGCAGATTAGTCGACTACTAAGCCCGAAAACTGCTTGTGCATGTTTTTGTGCATGTTCTACAGAAATTTAATGCAATTTTGACTTCCCCTAAAAAAGTGGTGAAGTCACATGAAAATGATAAAAATGGTAACCAATTTTTATTAAATGATTTTAACTGCACTTACTTTTTAATTTTATTTTGCCACATTATCTTCACATTGCACTTTCAACAATGAATTCATTTTTCAAACAAACATTGCATTTTACTTGTATGCTGACATGGATGTGAAAGTCATTTGCAATAAAAAGTAACTTACAGTCTCCAACTCTCCTACACTCAGGCCAGTTTCAACTAATTTCATACCAAACCGCACACAACCAACCACATCTAATGACCTTGAGACTACATCCAAGCATAACCCCAAATATACCTCCCAAGCTTTCATACCAACTACGCAACCTGTCCATGAACTAACTTCCTTCTCTGTTGCAAATAAAATTCCTCAATGGCGGCAAGCTATGTCTGATGAAATCAATGCTCTCATTCAATATAAGACATGGTCGCTGGTTCGATCCTCTCCGTTGTCAGCTATAAGTGGGTATTTTAGATTAACGCCGCGCTTGATGGCGCCATTGATCGCTCTAAAGCGTGACTGGTTGCAAAGGGTTTTCACCAACAATACGGTCTCAATTATGATAAGACGTTTAGTCCAGTTGTAAAGGCAACTACGATCCGTACTGTTCTATCCATTGCTATTTCTCTCAGTTGGCGAGTACGTCAACTTGACATAAATAATGCCTTCTTACATGGAGTTCTTAATGAGGAAGTTTACATAAGCCAACCACCCAGATTCAAAGATCTTTCTTGGCCTAATCATGTATATCGACTACACAGATCCGTATATGGGCTCAAATAGTCACCACGAGCTTGGTTTCAGAGACTTTATACATTTTTTATTCAAAATCATTTTGTTCCCTCAAAGACTAATGACTCTCTGTTTGTTTATTCTCATAATGACATTTTAATTTATGTGCTTATTTATATTGATGATATTATCATTATCGGTAATGTTTCTCAAGAGGTGTCTTCTTTTATCACAAAGTTAAGTGAAGATTCTCAATTAAGGATCTGGTAACAGTCAATTTCTTCCCCGGCATTGAAGTGGTAAAGCATCAACAAGGCTTATCGTTGACACGAAAATAGTACATCACAGATCTTTTGGAGCGAAGCGGTGTGTCATAGGTAAAACCTGTTTAACTCCCTTACCGGTCACTGCTAAATTGTCAAAAGTTCTCGACACACCATTTTCAGATGCCACCAAATACTGTCAGGTCATCGTTGCTTTACTATATGTTACTCTCACACGACCTGATATCACCTATGCAATCAACAAGGTTTGTCAATTCATGCATACCGCAACCGATGAGCATTGGACAATGGTAAAACGGATGCTGAAGTACTTGCGACATACAACTAACTTTAACCTTTTATTGCTGAAGTCTTCTATTGTTAATGTACATCCCTTCTCAGACTCTGATTGGGAAGGCTGTATTGATGATCGTAATTCTACCGGAGGGTACGCTATATTCCTTGGTTCTAATCTAATCTCTTGGTGCTCCCGCAAGCAACACACTGCTGCCCGATCCTCAACAGAATTTGAATATAAAGCTCTATCAGATGCTGCTGTAGTACTTACTTGGCTTCAGTCACATTTGTCCGAACTCAAGGTCTCTCTTCCCAAACCTCCTACAATCTAGTGTGACAATATTGGCACCACATATTTGTCAGCTAATCCGTTCCATGCTCGAATGAAACACATTGATACTTTGTTCGTTACAAGGTCAGCTGGTTCGATTTGCAGGTTTGATTTATCCCTACTCAAGATCAAATTGGTGACATATTCACTAAGCCTCTTGTCTTATAATCGACATGATTTTCTAAGAGACAAGTTGAATGTGTTGCCTCCACCACCATCAACTTGAAAGAGGTATTGACCAAGCAACAAATATACTATTTTGGCCACTCTTATGTGCTCTCTAATATTATTTGTTGCACTATTTTGGCCACTCTTATGCTTTCTAATATGGAGAACGTAGTCATGTAGTGGGGTGTTATTTATTATACTATCATATCACTGTGAATTAAAGGCATCATATTGTTCTTGTAGAGATTTTATCTATACTACTTATAAAAGAGAATACCCATGTCAAAACTTTTGATTTCCTTTTTACCCTTTCAATTTTTGATAATTCATAATTATACCATTATTTATGTAACTAATGATCCATAACCTCTTATTAACTATGGACCCTTCATATTCCCAAAATATTTGGTCATTCACTAGAATATATTAATAATTTATAATAAAAATAAAATTTAGAAAATATATTATAATTTATTATAAAAATTATTAATTATAATAAAATAATAATAATAATAATTAATAAATTATTGTACATAATTATAATTATTAACAATAGTATAAATAAAGTCATATAATATTAAATACAAAACATCCACGTGCAATGCACATGGATGTATAAAATATTTATACATTCTTTATTAAAATAATATAATATTAAATAAAAATATCCACGTGCAATGCACATGCAGTACACTAGTACTATTATAAAAGAGGGTTGCATGTTAAAGCGTTTCTACCCAAAATGCCCTCCAACACATCCATTCATACATACATGCTCAATTTTTTATAACCTCCCCATTGCTTGCACATCCATGCATACATACATGAAGACATACATGTTCAATTTTTCATAACCTCTCAATTGATTGCCATCAATTTTTCAATTAACCACCCACTCATAACACTCCTCTACTAACTCATGGTACACTAAATATAACTTTATTTGCACTAATGATAAAACAAATATTACAACTATTCCTCTCCTACCAAATCACTATAAATAATGATAAAATTTTATAAAATCTCTCCAATCAATATTCCAATTTATAATTAAAATTTAGATTGAGAAGAAAAGAGCCAAATCGAGCTCTCTTTGCCGCTTGTGACTTCGGCATTCTCCAATCAACATTACAATCTTTATAATTTTCATGATCTTTTCTTGATCAACATTACTACATACTGAGATTTAAGGTGTTCAATTATTTTTGCCCTTTTTGGAGATGATGTAAATATATGTGATTCATTTAATAAATAATAATTAAAGTTTCTGTTCATTTTCGCATTCTATTTTGGTCTCAAACTATATTTGTGCGGCATTTTGTTAACTATGAGGCTTTTGGTGATTCTTTACATGATTACATGCATTGAATTCAAGGAGCAAAAGAAACTCCTATCTTAATTATGTAGCTTATCAGTTTGAGGCTAAAATTATTCTATATTAGTAAATTAATTATAATTAATTTAATAATTTAAGTAATAACTAAGTTAATTTAATATATTATAACAACATATTCATATTAGATTCACTGAAAATGTTGGTGGAATAAAATTGAATGTTGAAAATAAAAATAAAAATAAAGAGTATATTGACAATTTTACAAGGTCCCATATCTATTCATCTTTTTATCTATGTTTTAATCTTTGATTAGAATAATTTGGTTTGTTGTTTAATCGTTGAAAGTGTTAAATCATAGCTCAACTTCAATTTAGATCACGAACAAGGTATTGAAGGAGAAAGATATATGTTAAGGATACCAATTTTCTCCATTAAAATTTCTAAATAGAGTTAAGTTTGAAGGGTTAAGACCAAATTACCCTTGGTGAAATTAACCTCCTCCCATAGTAACAAGGTTGGTAAAATGTAAATAAAACAATCAATAAGGATAAAACAAAGCTATAATTGACGTGTGAGTAGCACATGCGAATACTCAGACATTTAAGTAACATAATATACTAATTTTCCATGTTTAAAAAAGTTGGGTATATAAGTGCAGACTTTTACAACTTGGGGTGTATAAGTGAAAAGTAGGTGAAACTATAAGGTATTTAAGTGTTTTTTAGCCTTTTAGAAAACCCCTTAAATTTGGGCATTTCTTAGATAATACCACTTAACTTGCAAAATGTCATAAAACCCCCTAGAGCTTTGGCGATCTCAATAAATCCCCTTAAACTTTCAACAATTTTAAAAAAATCCTTCTTAATGGCATTAACGCTTAGTTTGTACTTTTCACATGTGGGTAAAATTATGCAGGGATATTTTTACCAATAAAAATTGTGTTTCATGCTTTTAGGGTTTTAATGTGATTTTCTGAGAACCCTAAAACTTAAGGAGGTTTTGTGACATTTTAAAAATTCGAGGGGTTTATCCTAGGGCATTTGTGAAATTTACCCTAAATAGAATATATAAATTTTATGATTGGAAAAACTGATTTGATACCTAATAAAGTGTCGAATGCAAATCAAACTAATTTGAAATACTATTATATAATAAAAATATACATTAGATATATAAAATTATCATTGCAATGCACACTTATAGCCTACATATAAATATGAAAATGGACACTCGTGGAATGCACGTGCACCATACTAGTTATGATTAAACATGTGTTCTCTACTTGAGAAACTATCCGTTTCAGTGAATAGGTGATGTTGCAAATATTATAACCTTGAACTAACACAAAATATACAGAATTAATAATGAGCATGTTAATAAAGGATGAGACTAATTAAGGCATTCTTGAGAGAATAAATATCTCCATCTCCCCACTTACTCTCTTCTTCAATTCGAACTCCGTTCATCTTCTTCATCTCATAACCGAAAGAAATCTTCATCCATCTATAATTATCCCTCTCTCCCTTCTCCCACCTCTTACAAATCACTCTACTATCAAAATACTGAAATGTCTCTCCTCAAAAGCTTTACTTTTCTCCTTAGACTCCCTCATTTCCCTTTCCATTAAAAGCTAATGACCTCCCCTATAAAAACCCAAATTCTCTCCAATCCCTCTTACCACCACCCTCAAGGACTGTGGTGTCGGCCGCACATGGAGTCACAATGGTGTAGCCCTAATCATACTATGACGAGATCACACTCTTTTTAAAAATAATCTATCATACCTAGGCCTCAATTGTTGCAGGATAGTGAACCATCACACATCACTGCTGGTTGTTAAGGCTCGACCCCATCAAATTTATGGATGTGTAAGGGAATGCCTTTGTGGGTTTTATGATGCCAAGAGGGCAGGGCAACAACGTCTTTGTTGGGGCAGATGTTGGTATTCGGATGGATGAATAATGAGACGTTTAGTGGTTTATAGTGAGGTTTGTTTGTTTATGACAGATATGATTATTAGTGTAGTGTAACTAATGAAATATTATTTTATTAGAGCTAAAATATTATAATGAATAATTTAAGATAATTTTAATTCAAAGGCTTAAGGAGATGTTTGGTTTGTCTGAAGGATTGCAAAGGCATTACATGCAAGTGGAAGATTTTATATCAATTGCATCATTTCACTGTTGTTGTTTACTATTGTCAATAAACATGTTTGTCACATTTGAATGTAATTATAATAGTTTTGAAGTGCAAAGGAGACTTTGCAATTTTTATAATTAACCCTAACGAAACTTGAATATTCTGAATCAACATCTATAACTACATTTACAAAGAAAAATTGTAATATTCTAACACTAAATCCAAGCATCTATAACTATAATGTTTGCAACAATAATAGTAACACTACAGTTGCATATATGTCATAGTTATAGTGAACTAATTAACTCCTAAACAATCTAATCTTAAAAAATCAAGATCACAAAACTGAAGGAAACTAGTATTACATAAAATATACTTTGTTTTCTATCAATATATTTCATTCGTGAGAAAACAAATAAAGTTTAGAGGTTTTTTTGGGTGGGGGTGGGGAGGAAGAGGATTTAATATGATAAATCCATCAAACTTCAAAGGGTTTATGTGAAATTAACCCTTAGTTTAATTTATATGAAAATTTTATTTACACTTAATTTGAATATTGAATGCTAAATTAAATTCTAAATAAGACCGATATAAAAAATTACATTTTAATGTTGATTGTTGAAACATTTTTAAAAAATTAATGAATTATTTTAAGGAAAAATTTTACAAAACCCCTATAAGTTTGGCGATTTTGACATAATGCTTATAAACTTTAAAAATGTCATGTAACCCCCTTAAGCATGGGGTGTTTTGAAAAACTCACCAAATTTTTTTAATATTTTAACTAACCCCCCCCCCCACCCCACCAACATTGTTAGATGAGCTACCATTTTCAAATTAACACTATAATTATCAAATTAAAGTAAATTTATAAGCATGGGGTCTTTGGTCAAACTTGGAATAAACTTAGATGAGTTTTGTGAAATTTTCATTTAAAATTATTAAAAAGAACATGAATGAATTTTTTCCCCATTGGACCCACTTTGATCCATTGGACAGATGTCATTTTCATATGCATAGCTAGATATAATAGTTTTAATTAGGGGAGCTATATGACAAAATATAAAGCGATATTTCAAAATTTTAGGGGTTATCTCAAAAAGATTAAACTTGGTTTTTGGGGAGGGTGGGGGTGTTGTGAAATTTACCCTTATATTAACCATCTGAATACATGTATCTAACATATCAACCCTTTTACAAGACTATTTGTTGAAATTAAAATTTAAAAGTTTGTTCAAATAGATTAAAAGTCAGTGTATAAATTAACTATTGTTATGAACAAAGTTTATATTTAATATTTAAATCTAGAACAAATTTTATATGTTAAATATTTAGAATTTTGGATAAAAGGAATGATGACAACTATATTATAATATAATTTTGGAAATTCTATATTTTTATGCTTTAAACTCTAAGAAATTTAAGGGACAAAATTGAATGAAAATAAAGGAATAGAAATTATTGTATGTAAAGGGGATAATATGTAATTTTAAAATCTAAATATGATTAATTTTGTCACAAAAGTTACCTAGCTATTGGAACAGTTCAGAGGAAAATATCAACGGAAAGGAAAAGAATGTAACTCCAGTATAAAATTATATATTTCAATGATTGAAAATTTAATAATTAAATATGTTGTCTTAAGAACCATTTGTGTAAACACTCAAAACTTCTTCCCGAATCTTTTACTTTAAATCTTTATTTTTTTAAGTCATTTTCTTTTTTTCCTCCTAATAAACAAATATAGAATATAAAATAAGTACGCCCACGTGCAAGGCACGTGGGCTATACTAGTTATTGAATAAAAATAAGGGGTTTCTATTTTTTTCACTCAAAATTTGACCACCACTTATTAAAAAACCCACTCACTGTCATAAATACTTATACACCCAAAGATTTCCAACCACTTATTTTTAAATCCAAACTGTATAATACCCCCAAACTTTATATGGTATTTCTAAAAATAGTCCTAAATCTCGAAATTGCCCTTCTTCTTCTTCCCCAATAATAACCCAAGACTCATTCTCTCTTTCCCTTGTTTTAAAAAACCCAATAACCCTAAGAAGCCAATCCCATAATTCATAAGAAGCCGATTCCCAAAAGCCACAAAAAAAAATTGCTCTTGATCCCTCTCGTTTGCACAAACATTGTCAATCACTTCTCTTGGTTGGTGCCGCAATCCTCTCTTCCTCTTCTTTTGGTGAAACCCAATGGGAGATCCCTCTTTTCATAGGTGAAGGATATCAACAATATCAGCCGAAGAGGATTTTGAGGTAAATTTGAGACTTAAACAATAATTTTTGTGGTTTGAGAAAACTTGAGTTTTATGATGGGAAATTTATATTTAATATTTAAATCTAGAACAAATTTTATATGTTAAATATTTAGAATTTTGGATAAAAGGAATGATGACAACTATATTATAATATAATTTTGGAAATTCTATATTTTTATGCTTTAAACTCTAAGAAATTTAAGGGACAAAATTGAATGAAAATAAAGGAATAGAAATTATTGTATGTAAAGGGATAATATGTAATTTTAAAATCTAAATATGATTAATTTTGTCACAAAAGTTACCTAGCTATTGGAACAGTTCAGAGGAAAATATCAACGAAAGGAAAAGAATGTAACTCCAAGATAAAATTATATATTTCAATGATTGAAAATTTAATAATTAAATATGTTGTCTTAAGAACCATTTGTGTAAACACTCAAAACTTCTTCCGAATCTTTTACTTTAAATCTTTATTTTTTAAGTCATTTTCTTTTTTTCCTCCTAATAAACAAATATAGAATATAATAGTAATGCCTAATGCAAGGCACGGGCTATACTAGTTATTGAATAAAAATAAGGGGTTTCTATTTTTTTCACTCAAAATTTGACCACCACTTATTAAAAAACCCACTCACTGTCATAAATACTTATACACCCAAAGATTTCCAACCACTTATTTTTAAATCCAAACTGTATAATACCCCCAAACTTTATATGGTATTTCTAAAATAGTCCTAAATCTCGAAATTGCCCTTCTTCTTCTTCCCCAATAATAACCCAAGACTCATTCTCTCTTTCCCTTGTTTTAAAAAACCCAATAACCCTAAGAAGCCAATCCCATAATTCATAAGAAGCCGATTCCCAAAAGCCACAAAAAAAAATTGCTCTTGATCCCTCTCGTTTGCACAAACATTGTCAATCACTTCTCTTGGTTGGTGCCGCAATCCTCTCTTCCTCTTCTTTTGGTGAAACCCAATGGGAGATCCCTCTTTTCATAGGTGAAGGATATCAACAATATCAGCCGAAGAGGATTTTGAGGTAAATTTGAGACTTAAACAATAATTTTTGTGGTTTGAGAAAACTTGAGTTTTATGATGGGAAATTTATATATAATAGTTGTTTACATTCTAAAATTTTGGGTTTTTTGGCAATAGCTTGTCGAAGATGTCTCGCTGATATAAATTGAGGGGTTTTTGCCAAGCTTGTGCTTCAGGATAGGGTATGTGCGCAATAATTTTGCTTATATGCATCTAAGTTTTGGGGATAAGGTTGATGCAGGGAAGTTCTTTAATAGAATGACAAGAGAGATATAGTTATTTGGACCACAATAATTAGCGGTTATGTGATGTTGTGGCTGGTTAAGGAGGCAATAGAGGTGTTTGATGAAATGTCCAAGAGAAGTTCGATTTTCTAGAATGCGATGATTGAGGGTTATGTGCATGTAGAACATTTGAGAGGGAGTGGTAAAATTGTATTCTGATTGTGCATATTGTATGCATTTGTGAGAGGTTGATATTGTGGTGATTTGGTTAGAGTTTTATTTTCAATTTCTTGAATAAATAGTTGATGCTATTGTCATTCTTAGAGCACAGTGTAGCACTTTATAGTCAGTAATTTTTTGATCAATGAAAATGGTTGACCATGTATATAGTTGTTTGTTCAATTTTTTATAACTTTCAGTTGCACTCTCGTTTATACAATGTCTGAGCAAAGTGTAGCACTTTATGCAAAAGCGTAGCACCTTATTTGCAAAGTGTCGCTCCTTATACAATTGTATACCTCTTTATAACAAAAGTATAGCTCATTATTGCTAAAGTATAGCTGTTTATTGTCTCTGGAAATGCAAAAAAAATCAAATCAATAATTTTTTTATCAATGAAAATGGGTATGTATATAGTGTGTTGTTTGTTCAATTTTTTATAACCACAGGTTCACTCTCATTTATACAATGTCTGAGCAAAGTATAGCACTATATGCCAAAGCGTAGCACCTTATTTGTGAAGTGTAGCTCCTTATATAATTGTATAACTCTTTATAGCGAAAGTATAGCTCTTTATTGCTAAAGTATAGCTCTTTATTGCTAAAGTATAGCTCTTTATTGTCTTTAAAAATGTAGAAAATAAATCAAGTCAATAAGTTTTGATCAATGAAAATGGTTGACCATGTATATAGTTGTTTGTTCAATTTTTATAACCACAGTTCACTCTCATTTATACAATGTCCGAAAGAACGATAGCACTATATGCCAAAGCGTAGCACCTTATTTGTGAAGTGTAGCTCCTTATATAATTGTATAACTCTTTATAGCGAAAGTATAGCTCTTTATTGCTAAAGTATAGCTCTTTATTGTCTTTAAAAATGTAGAAAATAAATCAAGTCAATAAGTTTTGATCAATGAAAATAGGTAAACATGTATATAGTGTATTGTTTGTTTAATTCTTTATAACCGACATATTCGCCTCATTTATACAATGTCCGAAAGAACGATAGCACTTTATGCTAAAGTGTAGCATTTTATTTGTAAAGTATAGCTCCTTATATAATTGTATAGCTCTCTATAGCCGAAGTGTAGCCTTTTATTGCTAAAGTGTAGCCTTTTATTGTCTCTAGAGATGTAGAAAATAGATTGAGCCTGTAATTTTTCTACCATATTACAGCTCTACAATAGAAGTAAGTACTTATAGTTTTCCTATGTAACCACATTAACCCTTATACATAAAACATAATATCTAATCTTGAAACATAACATCGAATCTTGTGGAACCTCACACATGTGACATATATAAACCTGTTACGCATCAACCAAATATTGCAAATTATCGAATAGTACTAGTTGGAATAGAACAATACCACAAGCTATGATTGATACATACTCGATACAAAATACAAGATTCAAAACAAATTTCATACACATATAACCATTTGTGTCCATATAACATGCTTCCAAAATTAAAATATTTGATATGTAATGAATCATATCAAACTAAATAATCATATGTCCTTAGTACACATGCATACCTATGTTATAATTATACATACTACCAGAATATTAAAAAAAAGAAAATATCTTCAATGCGAATAATGTTCCAAACATCATTTCACTTCCTCCAATGTTGTTTCCCCTAACTACTTTAGCTGCATCAACAAGCTTGTTGAGGTTCTCGTGTTGCAACATAATAAACCTCTTCATGGATTGCAACACAATAAACCTCTTCATGGATTTCCTTCGAAAGGAATGGTAAAAATTAGTACATTCATAAAATCATACCAATTCGTAACTCTGCTCTACCCGTTCGTAAAATCATAGCCGGAAAAAAGTCAAAAATTAGTACGTTCATAGTAATAGATAAACAACAAAAAGTACACATTCTCGCATTAAATATCCAAAGCAAGTAGTGAACTATTGCTGGCTATTTATGCTTCCAAATGTGGGGCTTTGGAGATTCCTATTTGAAGAAAACCATAAAATATATAAAATCCTTCAAAAAATGTGATACACCCTGTAGGCTGTAAAAAAATTACTGAAGACAGCCAATATCTGTGAAACACTATCAATGAAGGTTACAAGCTGACGACTTTCACGACAACAAAGAAGAATCAGAAGCTAATGTCTCCAGAGTACAAGGATTACAAGTTGACAATCCTTGTGAAAAGAGACCACAAGTATTGATCTCTTCAAAGCAAAATGCGGGGCTCACCCCCCGCGTTTCAATTCAAAACGCGGGACGCTTCCCCGCGTTTCAATTCAAAATGCGGAGCACATGGCCCGCGTTCGAAGCCCAAAACGCGGAGCACATGGCCCGCGTTTCAATTCAAAACGCGGAGCACATGGCCCGCGTTCGAAGCCCAAAACGCGGAGCACATGGCCCGCTTTCAATTCAAAACGCTGAGCACATGGCCCGCTCGAAGCCTAAACGCGAAGCACATGGCCCGCGCTTCAAGCCCAAAACGCTGGAGCACATGGCCCGCTTTCAATTCAAAACGCTGGAGCACATGGCCCGCGCTTCAATTCAAAACGCTGAGCACATGGCCCGCTTCAATTCAAAACGCGGAGCACATGGCCCGCTTCAATTCAAAACGCGAGCACATGGCCCGCGTTCGAAGCTCAAAACGAGGGCCTCCAACCCCGCGTCCTAGTTAAAATGTAGACGCGGAGGTTCATTCCCGCGTTCCTGCACTAAATGCAGACGCGAGGCTTGCTCCAAAACGCGAAGTTCGCGTTTTGACTCATTCAAACATGAGTTGAACGGTTCCTCAACCGTTTGAGAGATTTAAGGGGGGTGGTTACACCCCACTAAACCCCCATTATGGAGCATTTTAAGGGGGCGGTTACACCCCTTTAACCCCTATAAATGGGGGGTTTTGACAGCCAAATAGAGAGGGTTGAAAGGGTTTGGCCGAGAACTAAAAAGGGAGAGAACAGTTTCGCCAAGCACTGTGATCGGCGGGAAGATCGGACCTTCATCCGTGGTCTGATCGGAGTGAAACTTGGAGGGCGGCCTCAACACTCGTCGTTCCTAATTCTGAACGGTGGAGATTGAATCCTACCGGTCGGATTTAGAGATATTGAGGTTTTATCGAAGACCTCCTTTGCTGGAATCAACTCTCCTAGAGAGTTCAACTCGATTAGAGTTTTCAAACTTGCACGACAAGTTCTTCTCCGCCATTCTTGGCTAAAAGGATTATTAATCCTTTTCTAAAATCAACTCTATCAAAGAGTTCTTAACTCGCCGAGTTCTAAACTTGTTCTCGCGAAGTTATTTTTCAACCTCGCCCCACGAGTCAAGACGGTCGGATCGCCAACGGATACAAGATTTAAGCTCCCACCGCTACCGTGAAGAACCCAGATTAAATAAAGGGAAGGGTCTCCGTTGATCATTCCTCTTTGTAAATCGGCAACCGATCGAGGAATTTGTAATTTCTTTTTATCTAAGTCAGTTAGAGAGAGAGATTGCATTCGAGAGTTGTATTTATTCTTTCTTTAAAATCAATTGGAAGGGATAATCTTTATTTTACAGCCTTCAATTTCCTCGCGAACAAAAGATGGCGACTCTGCTGGGGACTAGCTTCACAGATGAAGAAGTGGTGGCGCAATCCGACGTCAAGCTCATTGGGACGACTGTTGAAACTCTGACCGTAGAGTTCGATCAAGCTAAGTTCGAGGAGGCACTCTCCTCCGGATCCCTTAGCCCCAAGGCTATGCGCAAGATCCACAAAGCCTCTAAGGAGATCAAAGTCCCTTCGGTTGCCATGGCTAACCTAATCAGTAAAGATGGTGATGTCGCTGCAAAAACCTCAAATCAGGAGAAAAGGAGTGCTGCTCGCCGAAGAACACAGCCCCGAGATGGCCAATCGACCAACCAACGCGAACTTCGCATTTGTGAGCCAAAACGCGATCCCGAAGCCGCTTCCTTTTACGAATGCAAGCCTCGCTTATGTGCCCGAACACGAAGCCAGAAAGCCGACCAACGCAACCCTCAATGGCGCTGCCATTACCAAAACGCGGGTCACAACCCCGCGTTCAATTGCTCAAACGCGAAACTCGCGTTCAGCAGGGGGTTGCACGCGATCCTCGCGTCCCCACTATAAAACGCGGGTCACAACCCCGCGTTCAAATGTTCAAACGTGGACCTCGCGTTCAGCAGGGGGTTGCACGCGATCCTCGCGTCCCCAATCTAAAACGCGGGTTTCAACCTCGCGTTCAAGCATTCAAAATTGGACCTCGCGTCCCCAATCCAAAACGCGGGTCTCAACCTCGCGTTCAAGTGCTCAAACGCGATCCTCGCATTCCAAATGCCAACTCATCGGCTTGTCGATGCTGCTCAAATGCAGCGAAGCTATCGGTGTTTGACCGATTGACGAATGTCACTTGGTCCACCGAACGACGACATTCTCACAGGAAGAAGACTTCAGAGGTTGAATACCTTGGAGTCACTTCCAACATGATCGGTATAGGGAGACCATCAATCCCTAACTCCGAGGAGTCAGAGGCAAATCGGTCCCCCGGCTTGAAAGAGGCTTTGAACGACTCCGACGGAGTTTACCGACATACTCGGACTCGAACAGGGGTCATATCCTCCGTCAACTATCAAAAGTTGGCTAAAGGAATTGAGTCTGATGATGAGCACTCAGCCATTGCAGATTCTCAATCCTCTAGTTCTTTCGTGGAGCATGTGAGCGCTGTCTACACGACGGAGAATGCCGAAGATTTCAAGAAGAGGCTCGAAGAGCATCAGGCTATGATGCAAGAAGCCCTGCGATCACAACAAGAGTCCATCGATCAACTTCGAGAAATGGTAGCCCAACTTGTTGCAGATAGGGCTCAAGTTCACACGCTCGCTCAACACCTCAACCGTAATCATCACGAAGGAGGGTCGATCCTCAAAACAAAAGAAAAGTGAATGAAGCTCCGATCAAGAAGCTCATCACGTAGAATCTTCATTTGAAGAAGAGAATAGGGCCGAAAATGAGCATAGTCCTCAATCGGCAAAATACGAGAACCGAAGCCCGCCAATGCCATGGCTAATAGGTGCGAGCTCTAAGATCGGGGTTGTCGGGCCGTATCTGCGAGAATAGGATATGGTTCCTTATCCTCCAAAATCCAAAATCCCGACGCTACAAGCTTTCGGCTGACGCGGGATCACCGAACCAACACATCTACCATTTTAGGTCACGGTGGGAATGTGATGGCAAATGATGCCATAGCAGCTCGTTTGTTCATTGGCACCCTCAAGGGGTTGCCTTTGAATGGTTCATGAAACCGCCGCAGGATGTATCCGTAAATGGGCGATTTAGAGACTCTTCCTGCACGATTCTTTGAAGATGACACGAAATCACTGTCACTTCTCTCTTTCCATTAAGCAAAAGGAGGAGAGCCTATCAAAGTCTTCGTCGAGCGGTGCGAAGCATGGCTCTTCGATGCTCGGCGGTATGACCGCGATCGCTTCGATTGACACTGTCGGCACAATTTATAAACTAATCTCCTAGCTCGAATGGGGTTGCAAAATGTCGCTCTCGAAACAACTAGTCTCCTGTATTAACAGTCAAGCAATTATTGCTAGGATTGAAGTCAAGAAGAGGAGGCCGACCAAGACCGGCTATTGTCGACCGCTCTAAATCGCGAGGCCGAAGACTCGGTTAGTATCAACCTAGAATAATTACAGATTGGAGGTTGATTATCTATTATTTTTCGAGTAGAATAATAAATTCCAAATATTGTCAAGTTAATAAAATACTTTTGACAATGTGAGCACTTCAACGTGCAGCAGCACCACCAAAATCAACTTATCAATCCTCTCCAATAGGATGATAAGTCTACAAAGTTGCTCACATCGTAACACAATCCCGTCAGGTTAACAATGCACCTCTGACAACCAACTTATCAATCCTCTCCAATAGGATGATAAGTCTACAAATTTGCTCCAATGCATAGCGTATCCTTGTCATGTTAACCTCACACCTCGACAATCAACTTATCAATCCTCTCCAATAGGATGATAAGCCCACAAAGTTGCTCACATCGTAACACAATCCCGTCAGGTTAACAATGCACCTCTGACAATCAACTTATCAATCCTCTCCAATAGGATGATAAGTCCACAAATTTTCTCCAATCGCAATGTATCCTTGTCATGTTAACCTCATACCTCGACAATCAACTTATCAATCCTCTCCATAGGATGATAAGCCCACAAAGTTGCTCACATCGCAACGCAATCCCCACAAAGTTAAGATTAGCTCGTCTCGTTATTAGCAAGGCGACCTCTCGACAATCAACTTATCGACTCTCTTCAATAGGCGATAAGTCCTCAAAGTTGCTCGATCGCAATGTATCCTTGTCATGTTAACCTAACACCTCGACAATCACCTTATCGACTCTCTTCAATGAGCGATAAGTCCTCAAGGTTGTTATTAATAACACCACAATCCACCTCGGGGGTGGGGAATTTTATCGAATCCTAAGTAGGGTAAGTCAGCGCCTAACACCGTTGCGGTTTAGTCTTCTACCGATCGAAGGAGACACCGAATTCAAATCGGGAATTTTATCTCAAACCTAGCAGAGATAAGCCCGCATCTAATACATGCGGCCGGGTAGTCTATTCCGTGAGAAAGACGGCTTCACGATTCAACATCGTAGCATTAAGCCTAAAAGAGTTCTATTCTTTTAGCACAGCGTCACATGCGAGCGGTTTAGATAATCGCATGCTAGCCGATTCAAGCGGTGTCGGTAAAGGCTCATCAAGTCCGTTGATGGTGGGGTTGGCCAATAACCCTAAAGTCAGCGCTAACACCAGCGTGCGGTTAGTCTCTTGCCCGTAAAGACGACAAAGTCTACGTGATTCAACATCGTAGCACAGCGTCACATGCGGCGAACTCCTCTAACATCAACTTATCGACTCTCTTCAATAGGCGATAAGTCCTCAAAGTTGTTCAAATCATAACTAAATCACGACAAACAACTTATCAATCCTCATCAATAGGATGAAAAGTCCTCAAATTTGCTTAAATCGCAATCAACTTATCAATCCTCCTCAACGGGATGATAGGTCCTCAAAGTTGCTCCGATCGCAATGTATCCTTGTCATGTTAACCTAACACCTCTGACAATCACCTTATCGACTCTCTTCAATAGAGCGATAAGTCCTCAAGGTTGTTATTAATAACACCACAATCCACGCCTCACAGGGGTGGGGAATTTTATCCCGAATCCTAAGTAGGGTAAGTCAACGCCAACACACGCTGTCGGGTTTAGTCTTCTACCGATCGAAGGAGACACCGAATTCAAATGGGAATTTTATCTCAAACCTAGCAGAGATAAGCCCGCATCTAATACATGCGGCCGGGTAGTCTATTCCGTGAGAAAGGCGAAGCCTCATTATTCAACATCGTAGCATTAAGCCTAAAAGAGTTCTATTCTTTTAGCACAACGCCACATGCAACGGATTTAGATAATCGCATGCTAGCCCGATTCAAGCGGTGTCGGTAAAGGCTCATCAAGTCCGTTGATGGTGGGGTTGGCCAATAACCCT
This sequence comes from Asparagus setaceus, assembly GCA_012295165.1. NCBI lineage: Eukaryota > Viridiplantae > Streptophyta > Magnoliopsida > Asparagales > Asparagaceae > Asparagus > Asparagus setaceus. The sequence continues at coordinate 8,162,602 of CM022708.1, forward strand.
AAAGTCAACGCCTAACACAGCGTTGCGGTTAGTCTCTTGCCCGTAAAGACGACAAAGTCTACGTATTCAACATCGTAGCACAACGTCACATGCGAGGCGAACTCCTCTAACATCAACTTATCGACACTCTTCAATAAGAGCGATAAGTCCTCAAAGTTGTTCAAATCATAACTAAATCACGACAAACAACTTATCAATCCTCATCAATAGGATGAAAAGTCCTCAAATTTGCTTAAATCGCAATCAACTTATCAATCCTCCTCAACAGGATGATAGGTCCTCAAAGTTGCTCCGATCGCAACGTATCTTCATCAAGTCAACACTATACCTCTGATGATATAATCAACTTATCAATCCTCTCCAGCAGATAAGTTTCTTAAAATTGTTCAAATCACAACTAAACCCCGTCAATCAACTCATCATTCCTTTCCAATAGAATGATAGATCCACAAAGTTGTTCAAATTACAACACAATCCTATCAAAATCGTACCGTCCTCGTGAGTTTGATAACCAACTTATCAATCCTCCTCAATAGGATGATAAGTCCACAAAGTTACTCACATCGCAACACAATCTTGTCATGTTAACCTCACACCTCTGACAGTCAACTTATCAATCCTCCTCAATAGGATGATAAGCCTAAAGCCTTGTTCAAACCGCAAGCCCAAAGCCTTGTTCAAACCGCAAGCCCAAAAGCCTTGTTTAAACCACAAGCCCAAAGCCTTGTTAACACCACAAGCCCAAAGCCTTGTTCAAACCGCAAGCCCAAAGCCTTGTTCAAACCGCAAGCCCAAAAGCCTTGTTTAAACCACAAGCCCAAAGCCTTGTTAACACCACAAGCCCAAAGCCTTGTTCAAACCGAAGCCCAAAGCCTTGTTCAAACCACAAGCCCAAAAGCCTTGTTTAAACCACAAGCCCAAATCCTTGTTCAAACCACAAGCCCAAAGCCTTGTTAACACCACAAGCCCAAAGCCTTGTTCACACCACAAGCCCAAAGCCTTGTTCACACCACAAGCCACGTAAGCCTTGTTCACATCACGTGTCTTAAACCTTGTTCAAATCACAGGTTTCATATTTTGTCCCCCGACAAAACCTAAACTTATCGACTCTCATCAATAGAGCGATAGGTCCTCAAAATTTTGTTCAAACCACAAATACCCAACTTTATCAAGTTAACTCCACACCTCGATAAAATCAACTTATCGACTCTTCAATAGAGCGATAAGTCCTCAAAAATCATCATCAAGTTAAAAATTCCACCTCGATGATATAATCAACTTATCAATCCTCTCCAGCAGATAAGTTTCTTAAAATTGTTCAAATCACAACTAAACCCGTCAATCAACTCATCATTCCTTTCCAATAGAATGATAGATCCACAAAGTTGTTCAAATTACAACACAATCCTATCAAAATCGTACCGTCCTCGTGAGTTTGATAACCAACTTATCAATCCTCCTCAATAGGATGATAAGTCCACAAAGTTACTCACATCGCAACACAATCTTGTCATGTTAACCTCACACCTCGACAAATAACTTATCAATCCTCCTCAATAGGATGATAAGCCTAAAGCCTTGTTCAAACCGCAAGCCCAAAGCCTTGTTCAAACCGCAAGCCCAAAAGCCTTGTTTAAACCACAAGCCCAAAGCCTTGTTAACACCACAAGCCCAAAGCCTTGTTCAAACCGCAAGCCCAAAGCCTTGTTCAAACCGCAAGCCCAAAAGCCTTGTTTAAACCACAAGCCCAAATCCTTGTTCAAACCACAAGCCCAAAGCCTTGTTAACACCACAAGCCCAAAGCCTTGTTCACACCACAAGCCCAAAGCCTTGTTCACACCACAAGCCACGTAAGCCTTGTTCACATCACAGGTCTTAAACCTTGTTCAAATCACAGGTTTCATATTTTGTCCCCCGACAAAACCTAAACTTATCGACTCTCATCAATAGAGCGATAGGTCCTCAAAATCTTGTTCAAACCACAAGTACCCAATTTTATCAAGTTAACTCCACACCTCTGACAAAATCAACTTATCGACTCTCTTCAATAGAGCGATAAGTCCTCAAAAATCATCATCAAGTTAAAAATTCCACCTCGATGATAAAACCAATTTATCAACTCTTTACAATAGAGTGATAAGTCCCAAAAGCTTGTTCAAACAACAAGTATGAAAGGCATGCCAAGTTAACACTATACTTTTGGCACCTTAAAGAAAAGTCTAAAAGACTTAGTTGGAAATGGGGTTCATCCCCGCTTTTACTCATCAAACGAAGGACCACCCCGCTTCAACACAAAACGCGAGGGTCGCTACCGCTTTTAAACACGTAACGCGATGGCTAGCTCCGTGTTTCAACCTCAAATCGCGAGGATCGGCCTCACGTAGCAAAGTTCAAGGCGCCGCAAATACCCCGCATTTAAAAAAAACGGAGTTCACCCATGCAAGACGAATGATGAGGAGCAATACCTTCTCGTGATCAAGCAAAGAAGATATCCAGTATTCAAAGCTCGCCCCACCAACCGCGAACTTTCAAAACTTTGGAGGGTTCTGAGGGGGTAAAAAATTGCGAAGACGACCAATATCCGTGAAACACTATCAATGAAGGTTACAAGTCGACGACTTTCACGACAAAGAAAGGAGAATCGGCTAATGTCTCCAGAGTACAAGGATTACAAGTTGACAATCCTTGTGAAAAGAGACCACAAGTATTGATCTCTTCAAAGCAAAATGCGGGCTCACCCCGCTTTCAATTCAAAACGCGGAGCACATGGCCCGCGTTTCAATTCAAAATGCGGAGCACATGGCCCTCGCTCGAAGCCCAAAACGCGGAGCACATGGCCCGCTTTCAATTCAAAACGCTGAGCACATGGCCCGCTCAAGCCTAAAACGCGAAGCACATGGCCCTCGCTCGAAGCCCAAAACGCGAGCACATGGCCCGCGTTTCAATTCAAAACGCGGAGCACATGGCCCGCTCGAAGCCCAAAACGCGGAGCACATGGCCCGCTCAAGCCTAAAACGCGAAGCACATGGCCCTCGCTCGAAGCCCAAAACGCGGAGCACATGGCCCGCTTCAATTCAAAACGCTGAGCACATGGCCCGCTCAAGCCTAAAACGCGAAGCACATGGCCCTCGCTCGAAGCCCAAAACGCGGAGCACATGGCCCGCTTAATTCAAAACGCGGAGCACATGGCCCGCTCAAGCCTAAAACGCGAAGCACATGGCCCGCTTTCAATTCAAAACGCGAGCACATGGCCCGCGTTCGAAGCTCAAAACGAGGGCCTCCAACCCCGCGTCCTAGTTAAAATGTAGACGCGGAGGTTCATTCCCGCGTTCCTGCACTAAATGCAGATGCGAGGCTTGCTCCAAAACGCGAATTTCGCGTTTTGACTCATTCAAACATGAGTTGAACGGTTCCTCAACCGTTTGAGAGATTTAAGGGGGGTGGTTACACCCCACTAAATCCCCATTATGGAGCATTTTAAGGGGGCGATTACACCCCTTTAACCCCTATAAATGGGGGGTTTTGACAGCCAAATAGAGAGGGTTGAAAGGGTTTGGCCGGAGAACTAAAAAAAGGGAGAGAACAGTTTCTGCTGCGCAGCTGTGATCGGCGGGAAGATCGGACCTTCATCCGTGGTCGGATCGGAGTGAAACTTGGAGGGCAGCCTCAACACTCGTCGTTCCTAATTCTGAACGGTGGAGATTGATTTCTACCGGTTGGATTTGGAGATATCGAGGTTTTACCAAAGCCAATTGCGCAGAGAACTGCTTCTTCCGCGTAGCTGTGATCGGCGTGACGATCGGACCTTCATCCGTGGTCTGATCGGAGTGAAACTTGGAGGGAAGCCTCAACACTCATTGTTCCTAATTTTGAACGGTGGAGATTGAATCCTACCGGTCGGATTTAGAGATATTGAGGTTTTATCGAAGACCTCCTTTGCTGGAATCAACTCTCCTAGAGAGTTCAACTCGATTAGAGTTTTCAAACTTGCACGACAAGTTCTTCTCCGCCATTCTTGGCTAAAAGGATTATTAATCCTTTTCTAAAATCAACTCTATCAAAGAGTTCTTAACTCGCCGAGTTCTAAACTTGCTCCTCGAAGTTATTTTTCAACCTCGCCCCACGAGTCAAGACGGTCGGATCGCCAACGGATACAAGATTCAAGCTCCCACCGCTACCGTGAAGAACCCAGATTAAATAAAGGGAAGGGTCTCCGTTGATCATTCTCTTTTGTAAATCGGGCAACCGATCGAGGAATTTGTAATTTCTTTTATCTAAGTCGCTAGAGAGAGAGATTGCATTCGAGAGTTGTATTTATTCTTTCTTTAAAATCAATTGGAAGGGATAATCTTTATTTTACAGCCTTCAATTTCCTCACGAACACACCCAAATGACCATATAGCCAAAACACTTATATAGTTCCAGATACATTATAACAAAATAGATATTATAAAGAAATATGAGATTAATAAGATAATCTTTTTTAGACAGCGTTTTTTCGGGGGGGGGATATTCTTGAGCCCTCTTCGACATTCTACCTACATATAACCCGCAATCATCGCATTTCACAAAACCAAACCGCTCTTAGACATTTTATCAAATACCTACATCACCTCCTCAACCAACCCTTCCTTGCATAATCGCTAATCATTATAGGCCAAATAACTATATTCCTCTTTGTCATTCCATCAAACACCTTTAGTGTATCAACCTCTCACCAAAATTTAGATACTTGTGAACAAAATTTTTCTAGACATACCCATACCCTAAAACCCAAGCTTTATCATATCGCCATGCATCTAGTGACCAAATTCAACTTAGTTTCATTGGCAATTCGATTGAGGTAGCAAGGTTGTTGAGAAGAGACTTTGAGATATTTACACAAAAAACACTAGAAAGTACATATTTTTCCTAAAAAATGACTCATTTAGGGATTTGAGAGAGCAGTTACCTCTGAGACCTGTCCGGGGTTGATATCGAGCAAAAAATTCAGGGTATTGGGAATGTCAGCCAATTTAGGACTAGATTTTGGGGTTTAGGTCTTGCCCAATTGAATTGGTGATTGATCATGAATTCCCAAGTTAGACGTGAGTTATTAGAGAATTCCAATGCGTAGGCGACCGAACAACATTTCAATGTGGAGGTTATTCTAGGTCAATGGGAGAAGAAATGAGAGAGGGAGATGAAGAGGTCTTTCTTAGGTACACTAGTAAGTCAGCTGAGGGCACTTTGGGTATTATCTTTTGTTTTTTTATATATAGTATATCGACATGGTGTATTTGATACTTTGGGCTTATGAATAAGTGGGAGTTGTACTTTCAGTGTATGGATCATAATGAAAGTAGGTGGGTTTGAAAATATGTTGGAGTAAAACTTTGGGGTAAAGACAAAATCCCTAAAAATAAAAGTTCCATTCATGTTCAATGTCAGAAAATTACTTAGCCTAGGAAAATTTCAGCAATAAAAAACTAGAGCACTAAGACATTGAGTAACTTCTTTTCTTTAACTGACTAATGAGAACACTAAAGTCTTGTTTGGCAAGGGGTTAAAAGAAGGATTAATGGGGTTTAACCTCTTCTTATGCTTCCAAACATGTTAATTTGATCGGGGCTAAATCCATAATTTACAATGGTTAAAATTAGTTAACCCCTCTACATGGTTAAAATTAGTTAACCCTCACATAGAGGGGTTAACAAATCCACCCAAGGAAGAGGGCTAAGATTTGTTTTCCTTGGAGGTACGGAAGGAAACCTTAAAAAAGTGAATATTATAGTAAATAATTTAGGATATTTATGGCAAACTAACATCCTTAACCCTCCATTATTTGTCAAACACAACAATGTTTACTTCTCATGAAGGGTTAGCTAAGTTAATCCTTTTCTTTAATCCTTCTCTTCTAACCCCTCGCCAAACAGCGAGAATTACATAAAGAGAAATGTTATCCTGCTCCCCTGACTTAAAATTCAACTTATCAAAACCTCAAGGTTTCTTCAATGACAATTGGGTGTCTGAGTGATATTATATGTTGTGATTTAGATGTAATAATTTGAGTATGAGTAGCATGCATAATGCGTGATACGTGTTACTAGATACCTTATTGTGTATAGTATAAGACAGCTGGCATACATACATCCTAAATGTCCCATTTAGTGTAATGTTGAAATACTTTCTAATGTCTATATGAGTATATGTCATATGTATTTTGAATCATGCCTTTGATTCATGTAGAAATACTATTGTTAAATTGGGAAACAAAGTGTTGACCAAATGAAGCTAGCTTAATGAAAATTTGCCAATGTCACTTGAATGATGGGCAAACCGTGTTGGCCAATTTCTGAAGAAAAGATAATAAATACATAGAGATTAAAGAGAGTATTGGATTATTCATAAAATATTTTAAAATGTTAGAATGCAAAATTCTGTATGGTGTTAGCTCATTTTTACTCTCCAATAGTTAAATTACATGCACAAATTCTAGGTTGGCATGCATGACAACTGAACTTGGTCAATTGAAAGGTAATGCATATTGGCATCGTTGGTGGTAAGATTTCTCAACCGTGGCACATAATAATTGTCTATGACGTTCTTCTTTCCATAAAATTATGAACATTCGAGGATTTGCGGCTTAAGTTATCATATTAGTATTTCTTGCACACTCCTCTTACAAATTTGGTATTTTCTTCTAACGACAATCACATTTCGATATTTTTTGAGCCACATTTGCAATTAGACAACTTCACCATCGGAAAAAAACCATAAAATCTCTTTCCTTTTAGCAGTTTATGGCCCTCAAGCTTGTTAGAACTTTATTCAGGGAGAACGTTGTTTATTCAATATCTCTTGTTTGATCAATAACAAACTCTCATTTGGTACTAATAAGTTTGTGAGATGGTATATTTCAGGAATAAACAGGTACAAAAAAGTTTCGGCTCAAAATAATGCAAAAATCAATACGAACAATTAATTTCAGTCATTAACCATCGATGGTCACGAGGCAACCATCGATGGTCCATAGGTCATCGATGGACTATAGTCAACAATCTGTATTTTCCAGAAATAAGAAATAGAACCATTGATGGACTACAGTCAACAATCTGTAAATTCCAGAAATTAGAATTTGGATAATCGATGGACTACAGGGAACTATTGATGATCGGCATTAACCATCAATGATCGCGTTTAATCATCAATACTTTGGACTCGTTTTGGCAGATTTTTAGATTCAATCTCAGCCATTTGATCACAGATTTGATCTCCTATTTCAACACTGATTAGAATATTTCTTTCCAAGGCAATCAAAGTCTATTTAAGGATGGATTGGAGAAGAGATTAATAATAAGAAATAGAGAGGATATTTGTTTAAGTTTGAGAAATCAAATTCTAAGGTTTGTAAAAGATTAAGAGCTAGAATTTAATTCCCTAAGCCTCATTCAACTTCTTTTCATCACACTCAACATCGAGAGATCGTTTCAGTAAGGAGGAGTGCCCTTTGTGTTCATCTACAACATCGCTTCTTCACAGATCTTCAACATCATTGTTTTGGAGAGCAATTTATTTAAAGGGCTGTAAGATCTTTTTAATTGTGCTTTAATTATTTTTAGGGTTGATTTTGTATTTTAAACTTACGAGTTTGACGGCGTACTCAAGCTAGGTTAATTGAGGGTTGGCATGCTCAAGCCAGGGTAATTGAGTGTGGCTAGCTAGGGCTAAGTTTCTTCTAGTCATTTTGAGGAGTTGGGTATCTCGACTGGTTTCAGGTAGATTTCAGGGTTCTATTTATAAAGCCTACTGAATCGGGTTGTGATTTAGGGATAACTCCAGTCATAGTGAAGAAGGCCTTTCACGAGAACGAAGAGTGGATGTAGAATTTTGATCCGAACCACTATAAAAATCTCGTGTATTCCTATGTTGATTGCATCTAGTTTTTTGTATTTTATTTTCTGCTGCATATTCTTTTTTTATCCAAAAAAATTGTAGCAATCCTATTCACCCTCCCCCCCCCCCACTTCTAGGCTTGCATCCCATTTTCAATAAGTGGTATCAGAGCCTCGTTACCTATCTTTAGGTATCATAATCTAGGGTAGAGATGTCAAGACTTACCACTGCTTCAGCTTTTCCTGAAGGACACGCCGTCAACCGACCCCCTCTTTTCGATGGCACCAATTACACATATTAGAAAGCATGTATGAAAGTTTTTCTATCGTCCACTAGTTTAGATGTTTGGGAGAGTGTAGAACATGAGTATAAGAAACCTACTACTGAGGTAGAGGGAGTTACAGTTGTTCTACCCAAGGATAAGTGGACTCTACAGCACAAACAAATTTATTTTTATAATACAAAAGCCATGAATGCTTTCTATTGCTCTCTTACTGCTGAAGAATTTAACCATGTTTCTAATTATTCTACTGCGCAGGAAATTTGGAAAATACTAGAAGTTACACATGAAGGAACTTCGCAGGTTAAAAAGGCTAAGCTTGCAATGCTGGTGAGCAAGTATGAAAACTTTAAGATGAAGGCCTCTGAGAGCATACAGGTGATGTTCACAAGATTCACTGATACCGTGAACAAGTCAAAAGTACTAGACTTGGTTATTCATATTCTGGAAAACATAAAAAGTTTTAACGTTCTTTTGTTAAGGGTAATAATCTTGGTTATTTTGATCCTATTCCCAATGGAACTTATCATTCTATATGCTCGTTGTGTGAAAAAATTAGACATATTTTAATGAGTTGCCGTATTAGATATAGGATCAAAATAGTCAAACAGATTTGGATATCTAAAGACTTGATTACTAACCAACATGGACCTATGTGGATACCTAGGTTACAATTATCTGCCTTTTTGTAGGTGTGCAGAACGATCGAGGATTGAGGCGACATCCGGTAGTTGCTTAAAGATTCAAGTTATCTAATCCAATCCTTGGTCTGTATTATGAGGAGATACAGGTTTGATATATTTTTATATATTATCTCCTCATACAGGTAAGTTTGTTTTTTGGTATATATGTACAGGTTTTCATTAAAAAAAATTCTCTACATCATCGATGGTCCATCGATGAGATAATCGATGATGCACCATCGATGGTCAGAAAAAGGGGCAGTTCTTTTTATTTTTACTTTTTTATCTTTTTACCCCTTGATCTCTCCTCTCCAAATCTCTGAATTCTATCGCGTTTTTGCATTGATTTTGGATTGTTTTCATTAATCTATCATCATCATCATCATCTCTTTCGTGTTTAAAATCAAATCAAAACAAAAGAGGTATGTTTTCTAAACGCTAGTTCTTATTTTTTGAATTTCATGGATTTAGCATGATTTTATTGATATATATTGCATGAATGAATGATTGATTGATATTAGAGTAGTTTAGGTACAAGAAAATTGAGTTTGTACATGAGATTTGATCGATTTAGGGCAAAAATAAGACAGGTTCAGTTCTTGGATCATCGATGGTCGTAGAACAACATCGAACCATCGATGGTTGTCAGTCATCCATCGATGGTCAGAGGCTGAAACTGCATGTTTTTTTTTACCCTTTTTCATATTTTTCTCAATTTTCTTTGTTTCTAAGCTATTCTTAGTATATTCTTTATGCTAATACATGATTGTTTGATTTTGTAGAGAATGTCAGGAGGAGCAAAGAGAGTTCGATCTTCATAATCTACTTCTCAAGATCTGATTGAGAAGTATCAGAGACTTAACATCATTTATGAGTGAGGAGTGGACGTACCACCTCTACAGGAGTATGCGAATGTGGTAGGATTGCTGGATGCCATCGGCCTTGGTACAATGAAGAACACGGGAGGGGAGAAGACCAATATCACATGGGTTTCGAGAGTTCTATATGAACTTCAGTCGGGCCTATAGATCCATAGAGGCGAGGACTGTAGTCAGAGGGCGTGAGATTAGGATCAGTGTTGACTATATCCACAGACTTCTTCATCTACCTCCTCCACAGCCAGATTGTCCTGATGTTTTTTATTTTTCTGAAAACGTCACTGTGAGCTTTCCTAAGTATACTATTATGGCTGAGTATCTTTCCCAGCACTTCATTTCAGGGGCATTTAACTCAGGCTACCTAAAACCTGAGTATATTCTTCCCCATCTCTTTCTCAAATTTAATTTATACCCTAGTGCTGCTCACACTACATTGACAGTTAGAGATGTTATCCTTCTCTATTGGATAGCCACAGGTCAGTCTTTTGATCCGGCTCAGATTATATTTGTCTGGATGTCATTTGTAGCTTCTACAACTAGGGAGATGGTGGAGAAGAGGAAGAAGCAGAATACCCAGTTAGTGTACCCATTTCTGATCACCCGTATCTGTAAAGACCAGAGGGTTCAATCCTTACCTTCAGATCAGATGGAGAAGGGGAGAGCTGCACTATGTGATGATACGGCCCGGAAGAGTCTTGCAGCGAGAGACAAGACAGAGACTGCAGCTGGTCAACCTTCAAGTTCCCAGGCTACAGGTGACGATGTACCTAGCTCTTCTAGAGGTGGACATGCCCGGTGGACATTGGATTCATTGGGTGTCAGAGTTGAGGAGCTACAGATGGAGATGCGTTCACAGCACTTGTACTATGACGCGTCTCTTCAGTATGTCATGAAAGCTCTACATCAATCAGATCCGACTCCTGGGCCACCACTAATCTACGGAGACTTCGTGCTGGAGGCAGCTCATGCTCGTGGGTATGCGAAGATGCAGAAGGATGATGATCCATAGTGATTGAGGAGTTTTTCTTTTCTTTTAGGTCCATGTCTAATTTTATCTTTCGTTATTTTTCAGTTAGTTCTTTTATTCAGGACTGGTATATTTTTTTATGCTTGATCAGATACATTGCCATGTACTAACTATTTGCACTCATTTCAAATTTGTGTAGTTAGTAATCATTTACATGATCATTCATCTGTTGTATGTATATAGATTAAATTTGATAGATTTCTTTTTTGTATTTATTTGATTTTTATTAATTTTGGTGTTTTCATATATTGAAAAACAAAATAAATTTTTCTTTCTTTTTGCTTTTGTTATGAAAAATTGAAAATAAAATAAAAATTATCTTTATTTTTTATAAAAATAAAAACAAAACAAAAATTTCTTTTTCGTTATTTTCATTTAAAAAATTGGAGCGATGCCTATGTATATGCTTTTACATGAAATATTCAGATAAGCTATCTGTTAGTATATAGACATGAGTTTTGTCATATTGGTTCACATATGTTTTTCATAATCTATCTATATTATATGTGCACACAAAGTTTTATATATTTGATTGAAAAATATGATGGTTTATGATATTCTTCATATTACTTTTCACATCTTAGTATAATCTTATCATGTTTAGTTTTGTAAAAGTAGGAATAAAGGTTTTATACGATGATCATAAAGTATTTTTGGATATATCTCACAAGTTTTGAGCTCAATTTTATATTTGATATAGCACTAATATTTCTTTTCATGTCAAAAGTACACATGTGCTATAAAACATCAAGTAAAAAGAGTGTATTCGTAAAAAAGATGGTCAAAAACTCACACTCGATAAATCCACGGTAAAATTTGAGTGTATTTGTTAAAAGATGGTCAAAGACCCACACTCGTGGATATAATCGTGCAATATCTCAAGGGTGTCCATCCTATGCTAAATATTTTCTATATGTAGAAATGGTGAACATCGCCATCCAAACACTATCGCTCTTCCTCTTAAAAATTTCTATATGGTTGAGGTGATAGATCGAGATTTTGGATATTTTCTAAAGGTTGAGATAATTCAAATTGTGTAAGAAAAGAAAGCTCAAACTAGAAGACATATCTGAATTTATTTTAAGATCCAATATAATTACTTTTATTGTTATTTTCACAAACTTTTCATTGATACCTTCATAGTTTGAATGTGAATTTTAATATGACTTGTTATCATATTTCATGTGTTCTAAAGTCCTATATGTATTTCTCGTGCTATTTTCTATAATTGTTTTTGTGAACCGGTATGTATCTATCTTCCTTACACCTTTGGATAATCTTTATTTAGATTTTCAGGTATATTGTATATCCTAGGTGTGCGTTTCTTTTGATAACAACAAAAAAGGGGAGAAAATGGGAAATTTGAAAACTTTCTGAGTTTGATTGTGGTTGATTGTGAGATTTTTACAAGTTTTCATGTTTGATTTACAAGTAGTTTCAACATGATAATTCTTTCAACCTTGTTTAGTTTTAGGGGGAGTTTTCATGTTTCGAACAAGGAGTTTCTGGAATATCTGTAGACTTTCATGTATGCATATTTGTCGGGGGAGTTTACATTGCATTTCATACATGTTATGAGCTGATCTTAAACTGAATATATATCTCACCATGTTCTTAATTTTAGGATTTCAAATTTTGAGTTTTGTTATTATCAAAAGGGAGAGATTGTTAGAACTTTATTTAGGGAGAATCTTGTACGTGTAATATCTCTTGTTTGATTAATGACAAACTCTCATTTGGTACTAATAAGTTTGTGAGATGATATATTTTAGGAATAAAGAGGAATGAAAAATTTTCAGCTCAAAATGATGCAAAAATCAATATGAACAGTTGATTTCAGCTATTAACCATCGACGGTCACGAGGCAACCATTGATAGTCTATAGGTCATCGATAAACTACAATCAACAATCTGTATTTTTCCAGAAATGAGAAATCAAACCATCGATGGACTACAGTCAACCATCGAGATCCATTCAACCATCGAGTAACTATAGTCAATAATCTATAAATTCTAGAAACCAGAATTTAGACAATCGATGGACTATAGGGAACCATCGATGATCGGCATCAACCATCGATGATCGCGTTTAACCACCGATAGTTTGGACGCGTTTTGGCAAATTTTCAGATTCAATCTCAATTGTTTGATTACAGATTTGATCTCCTATTTCAACACTGATTAGAAGGCTTCTTTCCAAGGAAATCAAGGACTATTTAAGGAGGATTGGAGAAGAGATTAATAATACCAAATAGAGAGGATATTTTCTTAAGTTTGAGAGATCAAATTCTAGGGTTTGTGAGAGATTGAGAGTTAGAATTTGATTCCCTGAGCCTCGTTCAACTTCTTCTCATCACACTCAACATCGAGAGATCGTTTCAACGAGGAGGAGTGCCCTTTGCGTTCATCTACAACATCGCTTCTTCACGGATCTTCAACATCATCATTTTGGAGAGCAATTTATTTAAAGGATGTAATATCTTTTCAATTGTGCTTTAATTATTTTTAGGGTTTGTTTTGTATTTCAAACTTGCGAGTTTGTTGGCGTACTCAAGCCAGGTTAATTCAGGATTGGCGTGCTAAAGTTAGGGTAATTGAGTGTAGCTAGCTAAGGCTAGGTTTTTTCTGGTCATTGTGAGGAGTTGGGTATCTCGACTAGTTTCAGGTAGATTTCAGGGTCCTGTTTATTAAACCTATTGAATTGAGTTGTGATTCAGGGATAACTCCGACCATAGTAAAGAAGGCCCTTCGTGAGAAGGAAGAGTGGACGTAGGATTTAGATCCGAACCACTATAAAAATCTTGTGTATTCCTGTGTTGGTTGCTCTTAGTTTTTCGTATTTATTTTCTGTTGCATATTCTTTGTTTATCTGAAAATTTATAGCAATCCTATTCACCCCCCCCCCCTCTAGGCTTGCATCCTATTTCCAACAAAGCTTTCTCTTTACTATATATGGAGGTAATAAATACTATTCTCTTCTCTTCTTTGTCCCAGAATTTATTTCCTTATAATGGTTTGAACATTCTTGCATAAGCTTGAACATAGTTATTATCCTTATACCAATAAACTAAATAATCTTCTGGAACTTTCTTCATAATAAGATAGCACTAGTAGCATCATGTGAGGTTTCACGGTTTTTCCTTTTACGGCAACGAAGTTTTGGGTATAGCTGCACATTTGGGTTTGAGAAAATACCAAAACATCTCCACAGCTAAAAAAAATACCAAACTGATAAGTGAGGTGTACAAAAAAATACCAATCTGGTAATTTAGCAGGGGATCTACTCTTCCACAATCTATTAACTTATTTCTTCGAGTTGACCAACAAGTTAATTGTTTTTAAAGATAACGGACAACCGCTTACCTTTTCTTTTTTTATAATCATCCAAAGTTAAGGGGGCTAGTTTTTAAATAGAGTTTTATTTTAAGATATTTGTCCCCTAAATATTCACTAATTGCATATTAGTTCCTGAAATATTGAAAATTGCATAATGCTACAGGGTCTTCTGTTAGTATTTTAGTTATAAATTCTAATTGTGGTTGGATTAAATGTGAAACCCCAAACTTATATTGGTACATTTATATGGATATAGATATGGTAAAAATACCAAATACATAGCTTCCTGCTTTCTAGGAATTTATCTACATTTATCTCGAACTTGTCGAAGTTTTAGAGACAATTATAGTGAACCCATCTGTAATAATCCAAACTTAACCAATTTCCCACCTATATAAAATCTTCAATCCATAAGTTTAGGGTTTCGTACTGCATATTTTAGAACTAGGGCTAAAGGGGAGAAGGGTTAGAATATTGGAGGAGATCTTGCATCAGTTTAGGGTTTTTCATCGATATTAGGCTATGGTGAGAATGCATCAGTTTACGGTTTTTCATCAATATTAGGCTGGGTTCTCACCTTGCCTTTGGTTCAATCTCTCCTCCTCCTATTTTTATTCAAAGATCTTTATTTTAAAATTCATGTCATGCATAAAGAATCAGTACTTTATTGATCTATATTATCTTTTTGATTAAAGATGAAAAGTTTTGCTAGATGTTCACTACAAGAAAATAGGGTATCTGCGATGAAAAATTTTCGTTGCAGATAGGTAGAATTCCGTCGCAAAACTAAACAGCGACGGATTTCCATCGCAAACTCTCCGTCACTGTATCCCCCATCGTTAAAACCCACCTATTATGACAGAAAATGAATCCATTGCTGTTTCTGCAATCAGCGACGGAACAGCGAGGAAATTTTTCGTCGTAGGTGTTGATTTTAAAATTCTGTCGCTAACTATTTGTGACCGATATTAGCGATAGAATTTCATCGTTGATGAACTACGACGGATTCCTGTGATAGAAGCTTGTTGCAGTTGCCTTTACTATTTTACATCAATTGCAATGGATGTTCCATTGCAAATTTATTCGCAAATATTAGAGATAAAATTCCCATCGTAATTGACATTCACAAAAAACACTATAGAGACAACATTTCTTTCACAAAGTATCAGATTCAATAATCCATCACAATAGAGCTTATAGTATTAGATTCAATAATTCATCACAATAGAGCTTACAACTATTCAAGACGAAAACATGTCGCACATAAGCAATAAAAGATGCTAACCACTTTTATAAGTTGATAGTTAACTGAAAATTCTTTACAACTTATACCATCAAAATACAAAACATGGCTCAGTTTACACTTCTCCCATGCTTGAACTCCAAAGAGAAAGACACATTATGTATATATTCCATTACTAACCAAAAAGCAAGTTGTAACCCATATTAATACAGTACAATGCTAGCATTTTCAAAAATCTCATCCTATTTAGCATTTCTTCATGCTGAATCACTTCTTACAACTCCACATCTAAAAAGTACAAAAATCATTCATTCACCATCAATGTTGTCTTCCTCGTCATCATCTTGCTCTGTTCTGGCCCTTGAAGAAAAAGTAGGACCCTATACATGAGTAGAAACTGATTACAACTTTCTACTTCAGCAGTTTTATATACGAGGAAAGGATAAAGATAAAGCTGATCTGAACTGAACTAATAAAATAATCTTCAGACTGAAATACAAAACACTATCTGAAAGTGTGCTTACTGAATAGTAAGATGGATTTTGGTAGTTGGAAAAAGTATTTTTCAATCTTTGGTTTCATTCTCATTTGTCAGTACATACATCTAGAGATTTTTGTTTCTATAGTAACTAATGTATACATATATTAATATATATAAATACCATATATATATATTAATATATATATATATATATTTTTTTGTTTCTATATATATATATATATATATATATATATATATATATATATATATATATATATATATATATATATATATATATATATATATATGATAAGCAAGATGCACAAGGGTATTTTGGGAATCTAGTGAGGGTGCAACTTTAACTGAACAAGGTCTTTATTCCAAAATTTAAGAATGGACTAACAAAAAAAGACTTTCTATAAAGAGTGTTTAACTTACGAATGGTGGTATTCTCGATGATGGAACAGATGTAGAAGGCTGTGAAGTGGATTGCTCTTCCTAACGCATTTGCATGTAGACCTTCGTGGTGACCTCGGTTGCAACTTTAACTATCACTTCTTGCAATCCCGTCATGAACACATCATTGATCTCAATCTGTGAAGCATTAGAAGAGATGGGGGCCTTAGACTCATGACAGCTAGTTCCACCGAGTATTGATTGAGAGTTGACACTTCCGCCAAGACCATATACACGCCCTTTTCTCGCACCACGTGAAGCTGACAACCATGCTTGCAAATCTAGCTCGGGTTGTGATGAAATATCATCCCCATACTTCTCCCGAAGTCTTTGATCATATGCTTCCTACAAAAGTCATTAATGTAAATGAGCATATAAAAATATTTAAATTTACAACTAATTAAATTCCTTGTATTCTTTGCATATATGTAAGAATTAAAGCAAACCAAAGATAGAACACTGGTGAATTATGACGTGAATCAAGATATCTAACTGTTGGTTTTGTAGAGGGGTTACAACTATGTTATTCATGCATACACTAACAGATGAACTTATGCACACACAGACACACATCCATATACATTACGAAAAGTTAATATATATGTATTCTTGAAGGTTTCAACATAATTGTGTAAATTTTATAGACTCATGTCATGTGCTAGTGAAATGTGGCTGTGTGTGCATAATGAGTGATTATCACAAGAAATAAAGAAGAAACATTTGAGAATGAAAGATGAACTTTCATGGTACTTACACTAATAGATTTAGCTCTCGGACAAACAAATGTATCCGTCTTCTTTGATTTGTGTGTCCTATCAAAAACCTCTTTCAATATGGGATTTCTACCTAATTCAATGGACTGCACAAAAATAAGTTAATAAATAAAATGTACGATTTTAGATTCAATTTTCAATTTATCAAGACAATATTTTAACTAAACTTACCATCAGCTTCTTGTGCACATTAACACTAACAGATCCACAGCTATGGTACACTTTATTCTCTTCTGATGAATTACGATTTTCGGACGCCACTTTTGAGTGCTTTTCCCAATTCTTATCTGCCCATATATGACACAATTTATCCCAACAGTCTGGCCAGTGCTCACTCCATCCTTTCCACTTCAACTTGCCCTTTCCTAACTTCTCAGTGGCTTTTAGTCGTAATTTAGGGTGCATGTTTGAATATCGGGTTTGAGCAATTGCATGAAGTACCTTTCTTGCCCTGATAGACTTAGATGGCCTAACCTTCTAATATTTTTGAAAAGCATGAACAAGCAATTAGGCTTCGCTTGGAAACCATGGTGTTTTCCATGTTAAAAAACACAATGGTGTTGTGTTTTTTCCCTAAAGTGTTTTGAACAGGTCTTTGAGTGTTTTGGTCAATACTTGTTTGACCTATTATAATATTAGTATTAAATATATTATAATAGTAAATATAATACAATATAATATTGTATAATGTATTATAATAATATACTATACTTTAATGTATTATATTACATTATAATTATTACATATTATTTTTAAATAAAATATATTTAATTATTTTGGTATATCAATTTGTTATTGCAATATATTATATAATATTTTTAAAATAATATTATTTTATTATTAATATAATATTATACTATTTTATTAATAAAATATAATAATAATAATATTATTATTATGTTATTACTAGTATATTATTAATAAATTAATATATTTTAAATATTTCAACATTATATAATATATTATAGTTTCTAATATGTTAGAGTTTACTAATAATTACTTTAATAGTATATTAATAATTTATTATATAAATAAATATTATTATATTATTACTATTATTATTATTACATTAATATTTGTTAGCAATAAATTATTTTAGTATTAATAAATTATTTTACATTATAATATTATATTATTTATTATATAATATATTATATTATTTATTATGTACTATATTAATTGTATATTATATAACATTTTATACTTATTAATTTATTACATATTATTTATTAAAATTAATAATACTATAGTGATTATAATATTGTATAGTATAGTATTATATCATTATTATATTATTATTTGTTATCCATAACCTTTTATTATTTTTATTAATTTGTTTATATTTTATTATTATTTATTATTATATTAATTTAAATATATTATTATATAATACATTATCAAGATATTAAATAGTTGTATTTAATATGTTATTATATTATTATATAAGATATTTTAATTATTAATATATTTTATATTATTTAATAAATATTACTAATTTATTAGATAAACTATAATATAGTATAATATAATATAATATAATAAGCACGTCGATAATAACTATATATTAATTATATTTAATATATTATGTTAGATATTATATTAACACCTCCTCGAACTCAAAACAAAAACACCAAACTTAAAACACCTAAAAGGTGTTTGTTTTAAAATAAGTGTTGTATTTTTAATTTGAGAATGATTTAGATTAAAAAAACATCATGGTTTTCAAACGTGTGGTGTTTTATTTTTGGCAAAAACACCATGGAAACAAGAAAAACACCAAAGCAACTCGTTTTTCTTCATATTCAGTCTTTAACGAAAAGCCTCAAAGCCGGACCGTCTTTAGTTGGGCTTTTCTGCGGGCTAGGCCCATTTCATTCCTGTTAAGATTAAAAACCCCAAAGCCCTCTCTCTCTCTCTCTGTCTCCCCCCTTTCCAAAAGTAGAGATCAATGCAAGAACAAACCCAAAACCCTCCTCCTGAAATAACTCGCCCTCACTTTCACGCTCCTCTTCACACCCATCTCCAACTCTGTTGCTACCATTGCCATTGCTCTCTTCATCACCACCACGTCCCTCTCCTCTTGTTCCACCATCACCATCATCACCACCCAATCTCTGTGTCTCCTGCTTCTGCTGCTGATCATAACAATCTCCCACTGCAGGTTTCCAATGGAGAAGAACAAGTTACTGCTGCTCCCTCTGCAATCAAGTATGTTATGCACCCCCAATTTTGATTATTTGAAAACCCCTTTTTCCATCGCTTTTTCTTGTTCTACTGATTTAGTTATTAGTTTGGGTGATTTGGTTTGATTATGGGTTTGATTCCGAAATTTCTCTAAAGTTAGTCTCAGTTTCTTGATAAGGATTTTGCGTAATTTAGCTTGGTTTCAGGTAAGTGCAATCTTATGGATGGTGCAATATAAGTTCATGTCTTTACTTATTAGACTGAAGTTTTTTTTTTTTTTTTTTTTAAGCAAAAGTTGTTAGTATCACAATGTTGTTTCACTCGTAATATTGATATTTCTAGAACCAGGATTCTGAGACTACGATAATTTGTGACATCAATTTCCATGAGATAAGAGATGCTTTACCTCTCTGTGGAAGAGGAAATGTAGTTATTAACAAGAGAGAGTAGTTGTTTCTAAGGGGTGAAAAGGAGAATGTATGCGAAAGAGAGGAGGCATAAAAAAGCTGGAAATGGATTATTAACTTCAGATGAAGAAAGCATAAGAATAGAGAAGAAATAAGAAAATAAAAAAGAACATTTAATGACAGAGAATATGAAGTTTTTCATGCGTGTAAATGCCACTGGTCACGTTCTTTCAACCGATGACAAATGTTTTAGTATAACGTATAGATTGAATTCCATCCCCACATATTATGTGTTAGAATATACCTATATATCTTGACTCTCGATTCAGGCATTTATCTTCTTAATATGTAAATAGACAAAATAATAAAAAGAAAACTATACAGTACACATGGAGACACTTGGTTTTGTTTTTGGTTAAGAGCTGTCCTTTAGATTTTCCTTGGAAAACATCCATATTTCGAGAAAAATGTTGTCAGAGATGATTTATTTTACATCATTATTGGATGCTAATTATCCAAGTTTTTTTTTCTTTTGCCAAGAACCTGTAAGGTCTCTTGTTTGCGGCTGGCAACCAATGGTCCTTTCACATGTTAAACCATTAATCTTTCAATTATCACTAATAACTTCTGGAATTTGATGTCATAAGCTCATAGCCTTTGTTCCTATGCCCATTGAAAGTTTGAGGATTGCACTAATCCTTTTAAGCCCCCAAAAATCATGAACAATGACTAAAACAACTAAGTCTTACCAGTCTAAGGAATAATTTTGCTCTTCAGCATCTATAAGGATTAAGGACCATTTGGACTTTTACTACTACTACAATCAAAATTGATTTAGGGCTACCTACTTATTCAACTACATTCCTCTCACCCTTCGTCTTCATGGATCGATCCTCTTGCATTCATCCTTATTGGGGCTTTAACAATGTCAAGCCAGTCCAAAACCTAGTGATCTTGAGGTTGAGCCTTGCCATGTTTGCTCGGCCCATTTTCATTCTTACATGGGTTCAAACCTTAAAGCCTCTCTCTCTCTCTCTCTCTCTCTCTCTCTCTCTGTGTGTGTGTGTGTTCATAGCTTGACCTGAACTTCAACCTTTACCCGTGGTGATTTGCGCAATGAGAAACAAAAGGTTGTGATGAGGTGAGGAGAAGAGAAGAGAAGACAAGGACGGTCATTGAGGAGAGGATAGGTGTGACACCCCAAAATTTTATAGTCCTATGTCGGTTGTGTGTCAGAATATATATGGGTTTATATAGTTAGTCAAAGGCGTCAAGTAGCAACAATAGCTAAAATTTTTGGCAGTGGGTTGAGTCAAATAATGTGTTGCACTCATAGTTGCGTGGAACCCAATTTGTTCCGGTTTACGAGACGGATACGGGATTGTGGTATGCCACTCGTTAGATATCGGGTACCAGGGGGTAAGCTTATACGGTACGCTAGGGAACGTGGTACATATTAGGTTTGGTTCTTAAATGTAGGAATAAGAAGGTTTGCAATAGTCAATTTTAAGAATTATGTTGCAATTAAAGTATGCATACTTTGTTTGCCTAATTTTTCATGTTTGTTGTTGTTTATTCTATTGAAAAAGAGTTATTGTTTGTCAAAATTTTAACTGGTTTGAATTCTAAATCGGGTCGCTATAGTTGGTGAATCGGATCGTGTCCTACCGTGAATCTAGTATGATTGAACCCGGGTAGCGGTTTGCTTTAGCGCCCCATATTCCCGACTTCTATGGTTGCACTCTATGGATCCTAGGGCTTACATCGTGCAAACTGTCTCACTGGTCCGGGGCATGACAATAGGTGAGGAAGAAGACGGTGGGGGGTGAAGTAGGGAGGGTGAGAGGGAGGAAGTGTTTAAGTGCTAAGAAAGTACCTGATGAGGACATCCCGATGCGTTCACGAGACTTTCGACACGTTTATCAGCGCAGGAAACGCCGTATTTCAGCCGCACATCGGATCTCTGCGATTTGGTTTTGATTTGGCGGTATTTTCAGATTTGGTTTTGATTTGGCAGTGTTTTTAGATTTGGTAGATTATATTTGACTTTTAAATTCTGTTTTTATTTGGTAGTTGTTTATTTGATAGATTTGTGAGAGATTTGATTTTGTAATCCTATATAAACCCTACTGTAATCAGAATCAAATCACTGGATGAATTAAAGTGAATGAATAAAAATTTTTAGTGCTAATTACCTTGTAACGTGTGAAACGTGGGTGTGAAACCCTAGCCGCCTCCTCTCTGGGTGTGAAACCCTAACAGCCGCCGCCTCGTCCTTGTTTCCTCCGCCACCGTCGCCGTCAAAGCCGCCTCCGTCCGGTCCGGCGGCGGCCGCCGCGTCCGGATCTCGTCATCAAAGCCTCCGCTCATCGCTGACTTAGCGGATTCAGCGTCCTTACCCAGCGTCATGCCTGCGCCCGCCTCAGCGCCTCAACATCGCCGTCGAAGCCCTTCGCAGTCGCCAGACCCCACCGATCTGAGCCCTCGTTCGAGTGCCTCGCCTCGCCCTGGCGCTTCGCGGTCGCGCCTCGTAAGCCTCGTCGGCGTGCCACCCGCCGCCTTCAGCGCCTGCGCCTTCGGTCATCGCCTCCCGCTTGCCCGATCGCCTTTGTCGGGTGAAGCTTTGCCGATCGGGTGAAGGGTGGAGTGAACTGATTTGGGTCTAAACAGATTTGAGCTTGGTTCACTTGGTTTGGTTCATTGATTTGGTTCATTGGTTTGGTTCACTTGGTTTGGTTCACTTGGATCTGATTTATTTGGAGTCGTCGCACCGCCTCCAAAAGCTCCCCTCAGCGAACCAATTCAACCCGACGAAGGTTTAACTTTCTTTCGCTTTAATATTTTCGGAACTGCTATTGCGTGCATATTATTATCAATTTTATTATCAGGTGCGATTGTGCTATATTCTGCTTAATTAGTGAGCGAGTGATTCTGTTTGACTGCGTACAATTGCTAATCTAAATATTACAAGTCGAACTTTATTACAAGAATAAATCATTACATTCATTTTCTGAAAAATTTACAAGGTCATAAACTGAGTACATTCCAACTTTTGCTTAAAAACCATCGTCAGCGTCGCTTTATTCTTGAGCTTCCTGCCTAGATAGATCGCTGATTTGGTGAAGCATTATTGTCGCTGATCTTCCTACCTGCACACACAGTGTTTCACATCATTTTTGGTATCAGAGCGTGGTTCTAGGTTAGAAAATTTAGAATAGTTTAATTGAGTCTTATTTTTAAAAAAATAATAATAAATAAAAATAAATAAATAAATAAAAATTTTAAAAAAAATTACCATTCAATTCATTTAGCTGATAGCGCATATCATTCACCTCATTTTGTTGTTAGTGCATGCCCACTCGCACGGGTTTACCATATCGATTAGGAGAGTCAAGTGAATCATCTAGTGAGTCCAGCATGTCAGGTAGTGTAGATTCTGCAATCCTTAAGAAATTCGATGAGCTAGCAGGACAATTAGGTGCCATAGCTCAAGAATGTAGAACTACCCGTGAGACCCTGGCCGATTTTCAGAACGAAACCAACGATAGGCTCGCTAGGCTTGAAGAAGTGCGTGTTGCAACTCCGCCGCCGCAAGATCAAGGAAATGGACATGGTCATATCGTTCATCGTCCTCTCCATCAACCCGTGCCTGATCTCGATGCGCAATACCTGAGGAGTATTAAGGTTGAAGCACCAACCTTCGATGGCAAGCTCGACCCGCAAGCTTTCTTGGACTGGCTGAAAAACATAGATCGCTGATTTGGTGAAGCATTATTGTCGCTGATCTTCCTACCTGCACACACGGTGTTTCACATCATTTTGGTATCGAGGCGTGGTTCTAGGTTAGAAAATTTAGAATAGTTTAATTGAGTCTTATTTTTAAAAAATAATAATAAATAAAAATAAATAAATAAATAAAAATTTTAAAAAATTACCATTCAATTCATTTAGCCGAGAAGCATATCATTCACCTCATTTTGTTGTTAGTGCATGCCCACTCGCGCGGGTTTACCATATCGATTAGGAGAGTCAAGTGAATCATCTAGTGAGTCCAAAGATGTCGTAGTGTAGATTCGCAATCCTTAAGAAATTCGATGAGCTAGCGGGACAATTAGGTGCCATAGCTCAAGAATGTAGAACTACCCGTGAGACCACGGCGATTTTGAGCGAAACCAACGATAGGCTCGCTAGGCTTGAAGAAGTGCGTGTTGCAACTCCGCCGCTGCAAGATCAAGGAAATGGACATGGTCATATCGTTCATCGTCCTCTCCATCAACCCGTGCCTGATCTCGATGCGCAATACCTGAGGAGTATTAAGGTTGAAGCACCAACCTTCGATGGCAAGCTCGACCCGCAAGCTTTCTTGGACTGGCTGAAAAACATAGATCGCTGATTTGGTGAAGCATTATTGTCGCTGATCTTCCTACCTGCACACACAGTGTTTCACATCAGTACCTTTATGTAATAGAATGGATAGTTCAAAAGATATTTTTACTTGTTTATTTGTCAGAAATAAGATACTTAAATTGTAACTTTATCCTCCTTTAATGCCTTGAAGCCTTAACTATGTGAAACTTAGTGACGATCAGAGGGAGAATAAGACCATGATTATATTTCAATCTCCAAATGTTCTTCAAGAAATCCAAACCTAAAGGCTGAGGAATACCCACCCTATTTTTAATTTGACAAGATTGTTATGAAGAGGATGCAAGTCTTTTTTTTTTCTTTGAGAAAGGACGCAAGTTCGTAAATCGTAACACTCATGATTTCTAAAGGCATGTAATTTTGCTAATTCCATCTCGAGACTATTGAGTTTAAGGCAGGGTCTCATTGACATTTCATATAGTGGTAGATAGTAATGCAGTGTAAGAGTGACGGGCAACAGGATCCAAGTAGTTTACACGAGAAGTATAAAGCTACCCTAAGCTAAAAAGAATTCCTGTTATTTGTCGTATTTTATTAATGTTGTGACATTTCCTCTTGTGTCTGACAATTAAGTATAAAGCGTTTATTTACCTTGAAAGATGTGTATAACTGAAGTATGTTTTCCTCCCTTTTGACAAAAGCTAAAATTTTTAAAAGATCATGTTACCATTGTAGGTTCTATTATATATCAGTAATAAGACAATGCCTTGACTGGGTTAAGTATACATTTATACTGCTATTAAAAGCCCAAGCAAGGGCAATCATAAAGTTGAAGGAATGAAGGACATTCCTCCTTTCCGTTGTAATTAAGAGGGTAAATACATAAATTTATAGTGATGGATTTTTTTCTTTTTCTTTTATTTCTCTTTCTTCTCGATTATTCTAAATTATTCCATACACTGTTTTAAAAAACCTCCGCCTAGTCCGCCTAGGCGTACGCCTAAGCCTAGGCGGTACCTAGATCTAAGCGGTATCTAGGCCGCCTAGCTAGCGCCTAGCGCCTGGGCGGTACCTAGGCTGCCCACCTAGATTTTGAGAGTGTTTAGGAGAGCATTGTCTGCTTATGTGGACTGCACCCTTTAGGACTTGATCGTTATTTTCTGTGTTGCAGTCTCCACGTCCTCCAACCTCCTTTAACCTCCAAATATGAACACCTCCAGTATCTCCTCCGACCTTCAGCAAAACCTCCTCGACCACCACTTAAATGAAGAAAGAAATCCGTCTAGACACCAGTCCAGCATCTAAACTTTCTATAACATTGACATTTACTATCAATTATTGTAATTAAAAAATAAATAAAAAAACCTCCTAATCTCTAGGCGTCGGGTCCAATGCCTAGGCTTCCTAGCGCTTTCTATAATTTTGTTAGTTATTATTTTGACTATTTAATATTTAAGTATGCATGGTTTATTGTAGATTTAAGATTGCTATCATTTTTTTTTGTAAATTTATATGAATTTAATACATATTTTTATCAATATTTAATTAAATAATTTAAAAAATAGCCAAATGCCTAGGCGTCGCGTAGGCGTACGCCTAGACGTCTAGGCGCTAGGCGCTGGCTCAAACGCCTAGTCCGCCTAGCACCTTCTGTAACATTGATTCTATATCATGAAAATAAGAAAGGAGCCAACATAATTAAATATCCACAATATTCAGGTTAGAGAAATATAAAAGAAATCGATTTATTTTAATAATAATAAATATTGTAAGTTTAAAAACAAAGTTCTACGTTTAAATCTATACTACTGCCTATACAACTATATACGAAAATGGTAATTATGAGAAAATTATTGGAGAAAACAGAGCATCATGTTAGAAAAGATAATTTTCTCTTTAGAAACATCTTACCCTCTCTCTATCTCGCTACTAAATGCACTCTTGTTTCAAATAAAATGAAAATATTTTTAATATTTTTAATATTTTTTATAAAATTTTAAAACTTACAAAAGTAAAATAAAATTTTCATCATGTGCATTTGCACATTTCAGATTTTTTTAGTATTCAAGAAAAAAGTAGACATACACTGAGCAATGTTGAAAAAATCGGTGAAAACACTGTTTAAGCAGTTTTTAAAGTGGAAGTGGTCCTTGGCTGCTTCACTTTTTCCGATTTCACTTGCATTAATCTCTTTTAGAGAAAACGAATGGCGGGATATCAGCCCTTTCATACCCGACCGATCCCGATTCGCTTTTAAAACTTAAGCTTGTTTTCTCCTTTGCTACCCAATTTTATCATCCATATTCTAAACCCAAATTCTTCGCCTTCAGCCTCGCCCAACTCCTCCTTCCACCTTGTCCATCTCAACATGTCCCTCTTCTCCAGTAAAGAATCCTTTCCTCCACTTTGTCTACCTCTTTTTCTCCATAAAGCTCACCCCAAATTTAAACAAAGCTCTCTCGTCGCTGAAGCCTCCTCGACAAGTCCGCTTACAACAAATGTTATGCCCTGAGCCCGTGGGCTCGTTGGCGCGTGGGACCCACTGAGCGTAGTGCATTGTTTGGCTCAAAACACTACTAAAATCGACTAGCTGATGCTACAACTGGCTCCTTAGACTATTTAAACAATCAAATTTCTCTTTGTTTTCTTGATGTGGGACTAAACATTGGTAGTCTCACTATAACTCCACCTTAATTACGCAAAGTTCTCGCTATGGCATGACAATTGGTTCATCTCAGTATCACCGCCAAACGATGTGGACTCTAGAGGTGGCTCCTACCGGCTGTAGATGTGGCTCTCAATGCCCTCACTCGATGTAGCATAACACTTCGGAGAACCGTACTCCAACTATCTTACTCATCCCTTGAACCTATAAACGTACAATATGTACAATCTTTCGAATCCCAAACACAAAATATAACTATCCTTAACATATATATCTATTCTTTATTCATGGATATCACACGAAGGACTTTTTTCCCAATTTTAATATCTTGGACTGAAAATACTATTTCTAGAAATATAGAATTAAAGGTAATTCCCCATAAGCTGGTTTTATGTAGAAACCTCTCTTTAAAAGGTTTTTGGACTTGAAACAATTTTATCACATTTCTAGGGGCCTTTATTAATTTTTCTTTTCTTCTTCCTCTAATCTGATCCTTTTCTCTTTTTTTTTTTGTCTTGAACCCATCATACTTGAATTGGGTTTGGTGGCGCTGCACTCAGTGGGTCCCACACGCTAACGGGCATATGCGGGCTCGGGGCATGACTGCAAAACCATCTCCACGCAAACCCAAAAAAAAACCTTATCCCCCTTCTTCATGTGAACCCAAATATACCTTATACCCCTAAACTATGTCCGCCTGCAACGAGTTCTCTACGCGACGACCCCTCCTCTTGAGCTCCCTCGGCATTGGCTGCAGTATTCTCGAGCAGCATGTATATTTTTAATTAATACCTTTTTCTAATTTTATCCTCCTTACAAGTACTTTGATATACTGCTCAAGTGCTCTTATTTGGCTTTATACTTGATTAGGTTTTTTTTTATCTATACATAAAATTTTAATAGGATTTGGACAGCTTTTTTCCTTGGTACTTTTTTCCGCTTTGAACCTCTTAAGACCCAAAAAACCTAAGCAATGTCTCACTGCTTTGCTCCACTTTCTGGTTTCCACAACCTTGCAACCAAGTCCTTCGACTGGGTTTTGGAGAATTAGTGTCCCACACGGTGTTCACTACTCTTATCACATTTCATGACCTCATGAATAAATTGAAGATCTATGAGAGGTTACAAGAGGGCGAATGTGCTGAAGTGTAGGATTTGTGAAGGATATGGGACTCTAGTTCTTGAGAATTATTGAAGTTTCTGTGATGAGTCATGTCTTCCCAAGAGATGAGGAACTTCAGAAGCTTTTCACTTTTTGTGTACCCCTACTCCAGACCATTTTGATTGCATGATTCAAAGTAAGTATTCAATATGTTATTTTCCTACAGCAAAGTTCTGGCCAACCTTTTGATATCTAGTATTTTCTTCAGTGAGGGTCTAAGGTATGGAATTTGATCTTCAAACCGTTGAATGCATTTTCAAAATAGCTCTGTTTTCACCTATTTAGACACACACAGTGTTGTGCTCCGACACAGACATGGAGTGGCAGGCAATTGTATCAAAATCCATATGCTAGCGGACAATTTATATGCATTTCTGTCTGAATAAATGTATATATTGAATCATATAAGTATTTAATTTTTTGTTATATGTCAAAAAGGGCACTAACATATTCCATCTTATGTACTTTTTTTTTTTTTTTTGAGATCAATAGTTTACAAATCTGCGAGTATCAAATCAAATACATATGGATACACACGTCATGTCAAGGTTTTTTTTATAAGTTCTCACTGTGAACTGGGTTCAGGAATACTATTTTGCTTACCAAGTTCTAGCGATTGTATCAAGAAAATGTGGTTGCATGTGGGACAAAACAATACCAATACCAATAAAAAATTACTTGAATTCAATAAAAGAAGGATCGTAAAACTTTAGAATAATGATAACAATTTTTCACACTACTCCCACACAACAAGAGAAAAAAGTGTGGGCTCCCTTGAAGACGTTGGACCCCACATTTTTCTCTCTTGTAGTGTAGGAGTAGTGCAAGTGGAGTAGCGTAGTTATCACTACTGCTCAAAACTTTTAACATCAATAGAATTGTTTTCTTCTATAAAGCCAATGGGTTGAGGTTTTCCATATATTGATTTGTTTTTTTTTTTTCCTTAAGTGTTATATTTCCAGTATTTACAGCCAAAATGTCCTATTTCTATACCTGTTATGGTAGCATATTATATAAATACAGTTAGTCAGGATGGTGGTAATGAAGATGTGTCAGTAGTTAAAATATGAGCTATGACTAATTTCTGATAAAATGGAATCCGGAATAACACAATAAAAGGATATGGTAGTCACTTAGCTGATTTTTTTACGTTAATAAAGTTGAATGGAGAAAAGGATTCATCTAGCCTACCTAGAAATAGTGGATCAAAGCTTTATTTTTTTCGAGTTCAGAAGCTTCATTTTTACATCATCCAGCAGCAAACTTAGATTTCATGCTTGATTCATCAAGGTTTGCCTTCTAATTATTTTCTCAATAAACCTCGATACTTAATCTGTTTATTCTACTATTAGCAAATTGGAGCAGGAAGAGTTGGAAGAGAACTTGGAGCTCGAAGACGAAGAAGGAGATGTTATGTTTGTCATGACTGATGAATGGAAAGAGTTCTTTGCAAAGTCTGAAGCTCAAAGGAGATCAAGTAATCTTTCTGTCTTGTCTATTGTTCAAAGATTTGTTTTTACTTTCTTCTTATTATCCTAGTTTTTTCATAAACAGAGAAGCAGCAGAAGAAAGGCTGCAAGTGAACCACAATACATTTATTAACTTCGAACTGTGCATTTCGAGCTCATCTCAATGATGAGATTTGCAAAACAATGGCGTTGTTGATACAGAAATTTTGAGTTAAAGTTTGCTTGCTTGTAATGCACTTGGCTGTAATGGAACAGGCATATGTTTTCAATTCTTTGCCCTTTTGCTTTGAAAGTTTTAGTGACTGTTATCATCGCATTGTATAACTTTAGTTATCAAGCCTTGTTGTTAATGTTTGTGAATGACTTAAGGAATTTTAATGCGGGTTAAAAAAATTTTGCTTGTACATATTTTTCCTATGAACAATTAGGACATAGGGCTCCAGAAAGAAAAATGAGAATGTTAAAATATCCAACTGTTGCAGTAATGGAAATAAGAAATATTGTTGCAGGAAGGATTTATGATGCTTTTTGTGTTACTTCTGGTTGGAGTATAAGTAGTGATTGGTTGGACTGTAAGTAGAGAAAATAATATTTTACTTTAGTTTAAATAAAGGTGATTATATTTAGCATTGTAGTGATATTTGTCAACCAGAAACTGTTGATCACTTGCGCCTAAAAAGTTAAAATAATGATAGGGGCACACCCCTAACCACACCATCAACTACACCCTCTCTCTCTATAGTGCATTGAGACCGACATGAAATTATTTTTTAAAAAATTTCATGTGGGTCTCAATGCACTATAGAGAGAGAGAGAGGGTATGATTGATGGTGTGGTTGGGGGTGTCCCCTATTAGGACTCAAAAAGTTATTGGAGATTGTTCTTGGTAATGGAGTCAGTTTGACCACGACTAGTTTAGTACTTTTTCTAGCTATAACTTGCAACTGGTAAGGCCTGTTTGGATGTATTTTTTTGGAATAAAAGTGATGGTAAAGTGTAAAAATATAGGCCCTTATGTCAACTTTCTTTGCTTTCACTGGTTTGTTTGCAGTTGTAAAAACATGGTAAAATGCTTAGCTATCAAACAAAAGGCTGAGGTGTCAATGTAAACAGAATTTCAAAAAGATAGAGTGTTTTGGGTAGAAAGCTGTAATATATCTGAGTTATTGAAAAAATAATTTATTTCCCCACCAACTCAACTACCCCTCGCCTCTTTTTTCTTCTTAATTGCAGATCCAAAGAAATATCAATTCTAAAGTTAAAAAAATTGTCGCCTCTGTCTTTTTCTATTTTAGCAAACCGCAAGAAGACTGTGTACTTCAATCAATTAAATGAGAACTTTCCATATCTACCCGTTTCAGATTAATTCTCTAGCAACAAATAACCCGAAGGTCCTATTTTGAATCAAAGTTATCTCACCTCCCAATAGAAACAAATTTGTGCTTGCTTGTTTGGGAACAATATGGGTTGAAGATAGGATAACTTATCAATAAATTGCAATTAAGGTATGTTGGGAAGTTGGGACAACTTCAGTTAACTCAGCTTCAAATTTGAGATAAGCATAGAGGCGTCAAATATCTAATTCTATCTCTGCTGTTATATCATACCGCCATTTGCTATTAGAGCCAATCCGAGTTTACAAAAAATGGACGGTGTTAAGACGTGGAATTAGAACTGCCTGCAAGCTAATGTGAGTGAAATGCTAATGAGAGTGAAAGGATTTGCTTGCATATTCTTCATTGTTTGTTGCGTTAATTTCACAAACACCCCCTAGGCTTGGGGGTGTTGCACATAAACCCTCTGAACTTTTGAGTGTCTCACAAAACTTCTCTAACCTTTGAACTTTCTTCACTGGAGCCTCTTACATGTAATTTATAAATAACTAAAATTTCCTTGAAAAATAATTAAAAATCCAAATTTTCGGGAAGGAGGTATGTTGCCCTAAGTTCAAGAGGTTTATGTGAGATAAGAGAGTTTAGGGGGTTATGTGCAAAGACCCCCGAAGTTCCAAAGAGTTATGTGAGATAAAAAAGTCTAAGGGGTAATTTGAAAGTAACCCTTTATTTTATCGATTGACTTCTTAATGAAGCATAATGATCAATGAATTAGGTCGTTAGATTTTTTTCCTTGTCATTTATAGAGGTAATCTTACATGGTACTATGAATTTGTGATACATTTTATGCTTATTAATTTCTTTCTTTAGATAGGTTTTTCTGTATGGAGATAATCTTATTCGTGATAGAAACAACCTTTTGAATGGGGCCCACATAACTATTACTTTTCAAGATCTCATGATACAATCTAAACAAGGGTAATACATCATCTTAGAATTTATAATGAAATCCGAACCAAACAATATGAACAGCTGAAATACCAGATTAGCCTATAAAGTGACACTTCTATACCAGTTTAGCCTATAAAGTGACGCCGGCGACAGTTTAGTCTAAAAAGTGACAAACACGATGACAAATGGGCATTTCCGGTGCCGGAGATAATTTTTAAGTGAAAAATTAAGTAATTTTTACATATAGACCCCCACTCTATCATATTTTCGGATTTATCTCCTCAAGTTTAAAATATGTGAAAAAAACTTCTCTTTCTCTTCCCCCTCTCCTCCCATCCCCCACCATCTCCTCCCTCCTCCTTCCCACCATCTCCCTCCATTCTTTTCTCATCCCGATCCTTAACCTCTCCTCTCTCCCACTCTCTTTCTCCCTCCTTTTCCATATCCTCCACATTACTTTCTTCTTTCCCTCTTTCTCCAAATCCATCTCTTCTTAGCTTCTTTCACTTCTCTCCCTTCTTTGTCCTTTTTCTCCTCCTTTCTCTCCTCTCTTTCACTCTCTCCTAATGCTTCAAGTAGAATGCTTTATGTTGGGTTTGAGAAAGAATGAGGAGGACGAGGAGGGGAGGTTGGGGATTGGGCGGAAAAGAGAATGAAGGATATGGTGGAAAGGAGAACATAAGAATGAGCATGAGAAATGATGGAGAAGGAGTGAGAGAGAGAAAGGAAAGTGGGGTTGAAGGAGAAGAGAATGGAGGAGATGGTGGGAAGGAGGAAGGAGGAGGAGGAAGGAAGAGATGGTGGGAAGTGAGGGTTCTTTTTACAAAATTTAGAAACTTTTTAGTGGGTTAATCTGAAAAATATGATAGAGTAGGGGTCTATATGTAAAAATTACTTAATTTTTCACTTAAAAATTATCTCCAGCACCGGAAATGCCAATTTGACATCGTAAAAGTCACTTTATAGGCTAAACTGTCGTCGGTGTCAATTTATAGGCTAAACTGGTATATGAGTGTCACTTTATAGGCTAATCTGGTATTTTAGCCCAATATGAACACCCAAATTGAAAGTGATGAGGTGAATAACCACTTTCTATTTTGTGTCATAAATACTCAAATTTTCTCTACACATCCAAACAACCTCGTATGACACAGATGATTGTTGATTGAGCTAGTCAATTTTCTCTAAATGGAAATTCCTAGGACACTGACAGGTCCAAGTCAGCATCATACTTACAAATTCTACATACTACGGGATGAAAAGTTAAAATTTTCTATAAACAAATAGGTGAGGTGATGCATGCTTCAAAAAACAAATAGATGACACATTATTTAGGGGTGAAAATAGTTAAATTGATACTTTTAAGGGAAAGTTTGGGATAGTTTGAGAGTTTACCGATACCTTTTAGAAATGATTGTATTCTCCTATTTTACATTAAAGACTTTATTTAATTAGGGAAATCATTCTCCTATTTTACATTAAATACTTTCTTTCATTAGGAAAGTCACTCCTCCAACATGTATGCCGTCTTAGCTCAGCCGGTAGAGCGCACGGCTTTTAACCGTGTGGTCGTGGGTTCGATTCCCACAGACGGCGTTTTAATTATTTTGATTTTCAAAATTTAACTAAAAAAAAGAAAACAAAATACGGGATACACACCTATGAGTAAATACAAAATATTGAAGTATGTATTGAAATACCGGATATACACATATCAATTAAATGGTTCCTGATAAATTTGGGTTTTTTTTTTTTTTGAGAAAAAATATCACTAAAACTAACACCGTTAAATTTAGCTCTCATGTCAAAGATATAATCGCTAAAATGCCGTCATTTTTCTTAGTCCTTTTAGTAATGGTTTTTCGCACATGCACCCTCATTTCTAAAAGGATCAATTTCTCTGAAATCCATTTCTCTACGTATATATATAGGAAAGATTAGGAAAGATTAGGAAAGATTAGGAACTGATGTTGCTGTGTGACATATATATATACATAGAGCTCACATTATTTTAAGCCCATTCAAGTTTGCAGTGAACTCAACAGCTAGGGAAAACAAATACAGAATGTGCATAAAGAGGAGATAATAGGAAAGATTAGGAACTGATGTTGCTGTGTTTGTAAACAAAGTAAGTTTATAGACGTCTTCAACTTACTTTGCTCTTGTCAAAGCCACATTAGTCCACAGACCCAGCTTTGTTGCATCTCACACTAGAAATAATTACGATATCCTCTTCTCCACCCTGAAATCTGTCAATGGACTGAACTTTCACAGATAATAAATCACTAGACAGAAAATTCATGTTCTTAAGCTTCTCTTGAATAGCACATATTTGAGCTGTGTATGACGATATGATACCGATTCTAAGTTGTTTTCCCTTGGTGAAAGATGCTGTAACACTGTCAATCTTTATATGTTAATACTGCATGAATTGGCTATGTGAATAATTGCATGATATGGTGCTCAAAAATTTAAGAAAGAAGTCCAGGTATATCATAAGTTAAACTAACTATATGCACGCATTTATTTGGACTATTTCATGATTGAACTTATACATACATGAAGTAGTTGTCTTCTATATATTAACCACAATGTAGTAGTGCAAGAAGAGACGGTTAGTTAGATCAGAAATATATATTACAATTACAATTAAACCTGGTATTATACTAGAAGACAATGTAAGATGGATAATTAATGATTTATTCTACCTACCTTTATGTAGGTTTTGGAGAATCTGCAGATTTAACGACTGCAACCTCGATCATATTCTTGCAACTATGTCCATTAGTATCAGTTGTTTCCTTTCGAATTGCAATGTTTATAAAAGAATAGGAACCATAGATCGGTCCAGGTAAATAACACTGCCGGTAGGTATCACATAGGGCATTTGGACCATCTAAAACTTTATTCTTGTAGAAATTTGAGTTTGGAAATCTACTGATAGAAGGATGCAGCCTGTATTGAACATTAACGAGGTGTTTCTTGTGCCCAATAGAGCTCAGTCTCTCAAAAAGACTTCTTCCAAAGGAAGCATTTTCAGAAGCCTGGAAAGTGAAATTTAAATGAAGGTTGATGACTGCATAATAGCTAGAAGGGTAAATTTCACAAACCCCTCCAAAACTTCATAAGTCAGAAAAAAATATCCGGAACTTGTCTCACTTTTTACGTAAAGACTAATAGCAGTTAGTTTAAGTTTTCATGTGGTTCCCAGTGACATGTTTTCGGGTAAGGGTAGGTAATAACAAGGGAATTTGAGAGTTTTTACCCTTCACATAGAGTCCGTTTATGACAAATTCTAATACTTTTGGAGTGTGTATAATTTTGAAAGATGAAAAGATCAACTCCTCCTTAAAATATTGTTGAAATCCCAATTTCCACCTTTAAGTATCAATCTACCTATTATCCCCCTTACACTATGGACTCAATTTGAGCCGTTTTATGAGCCTGAGATCAAATATTTAACAGATTGATTTGTTCTGTATTTCTTCTATTTATGCAATTCCATAAATAAATTTTTGATTCTGAAAAGGGTAAAACGTTTTGGGGAAAGTAGTAGAGGCACTTTCTTTAGTCCACAGCGAAAGAAGACAAACTGATAAAATCAAGGAAGGAATGCAAAAAAATATTGTCATGTCATCAATCTATTAAATATTTGGTCATGAGCTCACAAAATGGCCATGTTGCACCTTTACACATATTATAAGAGGATAATAGGTACATTGATACTTCAAGGGGGAAGTTTGGACTTCATCAATGCTTTAAGCGTGGTGATTTCATCCAATTTTGAAACTGCAAGGAGATATTATCTGATTTATAAAGCTTAGAGGCTTTTGTGCAGAACACCATAAAGTTTTGGGGGGTTGTGAAATGTATCCTAGCAATGAAGATGTTATGAGTGATTCAAATATTAATCCTTGAATAGGATATGCAATTTAATTAGAGTTTCTATTAGCTATATCTATTATTAAGATAAGGACAAAAGAGTTTGTTTATTCTATTGAGATTAAAATTCTTATCTTGTAGAATTTATGGATAGCAACAACTCTTATCATTAGTCTCTATAAATATGACTGAAGATCTTTGATGAGAGTTTACCCAACCTAGAGTCGCAGCATCAAGGAAAAAAACGGATGGTTCTTTATTAAGACTGCAGGTAGTTGATCCACCCGACGGCAGCAGTAAGCATTGAGACGGGCTCTGCAAGCTGAAGCAATAGATTCAAGAGATTCTTGATTTGGCTCTCTATTTGGTTAGCTCTCTAGGTATTAGAGATTGTTTGAGAGATTAAGTGCTTTTCAGGGGTGTGATTTGAGATTGAGTGATTGAGAGATCTTCACGTTGTATTCCTCACAATTTAGTAAAGTTATTCTCCTCCTTCGCCCGTGGACGTAGGCTACAAGCTGAACCACGTATATCTTTGTATTCCTGTGTTCTCGATATTTTTTGTGCTTTCGTTTGATTGATATTAGTTTATCCTGAAGTTTGTCATAACAAATTGGTATCGAGCTCGGCTATCAATCGGACGAAGATGACAACAACAACCACTACGAAGTGGGATATCGAGAAGTTTGACGGCAATATCAGTTTCAGCCTTTGGCAAGTTAGGATGATCGCCATGTTGACACAGAGCGGTTTGAAGAAGGCTTTGTTCGAGAAGTCAAAGAAATCGGCTACCACGTGTGAGGATGATTGGATTCGACCGCCGTGGAGATTTGAAGATATAGTAGCTTATGTATTATTAGTTGATGATTATGTGCCTTTGTGCTATTTGGGAGCTACTTCAGGTTATGGCTCTGTGGAGTGGTTAGTTAATCGTGCGGATTATTCAGTCGGTATGTTGCCGATGTCTCTTTCAGTTGGCGAGTCCAAGAGGTGTTTGGACTTGATCGATATGTGCTGCACTTGATGCCTTATGGAGCTATTGGAGAAGGTGGAGTAAGTAAACTAGCTTATTTGGTGTGAGGTATTCTTCGATGTATTTGAATCAAGGTAGAGATTTGTTATGGGTGATTCAAATATTAATCCTTGAATAGGATATGCAATTTAATTAGATTTTCTATTAGCTATGTCTACTATTAAGATAAAGACAAAAGAGTTTGTTTATTCTATTGAGATTAAAATTCTTATCTTGTAGAATTTATGGATAGCAACAACTCTTATCATTAGTCTCTATAAATGTGACGGAAGATCTTTGATGAGAGTTTACCCAACCTAGAATTACAGCATCAAGGGAAAGAACGGATGGTTCTTTATTAAGGCTGGGTAGTTGATCCATGGCGGATGGCGCATTGGGCGGGCTCTATAGGTGAAGCAATAGATTCAAGAGGTTCTTGATTTGGCTCTCTATTTGGTTAGCTCTCTAGGTATTAGAGATTGTTTGAGAGATTAAGTGCTTTTCAGGGGTGTGATTTGAGATTGAGTGATTGAGAGATCTTCACGTTGTATTCCTCACAATTTAGTAAAGTTATTCTCCTCCTTCGCCCGTGGACGTAGGCTACAAGCTGAACCACGTATATCTTTGTATTCCTGTGTTCTCGATATTTTTTGTGCTTTCGTTTGATTGATATTAGTTTATCCTGAAGTTTGTCATAACAAATTGGTATCAGAGCTCTCAGCTATCAATCGGACGAGAAGATGACAACAACCACTACGAAGTGGGATATTGAGAAGTTTGACGGCAACATCAATTTCAGCCTTTGGCAAGTTAGGATGATCACTGTGTTAACACAGAGCGGATTGAAGAAGGATTTGTTCGGGAAGTCAAAGAAATCGGCTACCACGTGTGAGGATGATTGGATTCGACCGCTATGGAGATTTGAAGATATAGTAGCTTATGTATCATCAGTTGATAATTATGTGCCTTTGTGCTATTTGGGAGCTACTTCAGGTTATGGCTCTGTGGAGTGGTTAGTTAATCGTGCGGATTATTCAGTCGGTATGTTGCCGATGTCTCTTTCAGTTGGCGAGTCCAAGAGGTGTTTGGACTTGATCGATATGTGCTGCACTTGATGCCTTATGGAGCTATTGGAGAAGGTGGAGTAAGTAAACTAGCTTATTTGGTGTGAGGTATTCTTCGATGTATTTGAATCAAGGTAGAGATTTGTTATGGGTGATTCAAATATTAATCCTTGAATAGGATATGCAATTTAATTAGATTTTCTATTAGCTATGTCTACTATTAAGATAAAGACAAAAGAGTTTGTTTATTCTATTGAGATTAAAATTCTTATCTTGTAGAATTTATGGATAGCAACAACTCTTATCATTAGTCTCTATAAATGTGACGGAAGATCTTTGATGAGAGTTTACCCAACCTAGGGTCGCAGCATCAAGGGAAAGAACGGATGGTTCTTTATTAAGACTGCAGGTAGTTGATCCACCCGACGGCAGCAGTAAGCATTGAGACGGGCTCTATAGGCTGAAGCAATAGATTCAAGAGGTTCTTGATTTGGCTCTCTATTTGGTTAGCTCTCTAGGTATTAGAGATTGTTTGAGAGATTAAGTGCTTTTCAGGGGTGTGATTTGAGATTGAGTGATTGAGAGATCTTCACGTTGTATTCCTCACAATTTAGTAAAGTTATTCTCCTCCTTCGCCCGTGGACGTAGGCTACAAGCCGAACCACGTATATCTTTGTATTCCTGTGTTCTCGATATTTTTCGTGCTTTTGTTTGATTGATATTAGTTTATCCTGGGGTTTGTCATAACAGAAGATCACAGGTGTGTGAATGTATACCTGATGCCGGAAGTTGGCGTTCATCACCAACGAAAATGGCATGTCGGATCCGAGAGAGCTGCAAGGGGATTAGACTCTCACATTCCTTCAACTGTGCAGCCTCATCAACTACCAAAAACTCCAAAGGTTTTTCCATCTCCACCTGATGTAATCTGAAACTAGAAGATGTGCAGAATATAATGATTGCCCCTTGCAATCAGAAATTTTGAATCGATTCTGTCAAAAATATTGGGGAGATCAAGATTCCTATAGAGGGTCCTTAGAATCTGAACACAAAAGTATCTGGCTCTCCCAAACTTAATCTTTGTCGTTTTACCTTCTTTTATATGATGTAACTCCTATCTGTTGCATTCTTCTTCTTTGGATACTGATCTAAATAGTTTATCAAGCATTTCATCTGTAACATCTTTTGATCTCAACAAGCTCTCGGTGATATTTATCAATTCTACTAGCATATTCATGTTATCAAAGTTTTTCCTCAGAGGTATAAGCCCTTGGTAGATCCATAGACAGTGTTCTCATACAAGCACTCAATTTTTGTGCAAGAGTGAAGAATTGCTTTAATATGAACTCCTCAAGTGTCAGCTTTAGCCAAAAGGAAAATGGCTTGAATTTATCCTTTGTTGCTTGAAGCAAATTGTGTTCAATTTGATGATTCTGAATGGTATAGAGGAGTTCATGAATGGAATTTTGCCCTTGTGGGTTATGTCCTTGGATTTAAA
Organism: Asparagus setaceus; assembly: GCA_012295165.1. Taxonomy (NCBI): domain Eukaryota; kingdom Viridiplantae; phylum Streptophyta; class Magnoliopsida; order Asparagales; family Asparagaceae; genus Asparagus; species Asparagus setaceus. The sequence goes on from CM022708.1 coordinate 8,201,627, forward strand.
GTTTCGTATGCTTTAATTAGGAATTATGTTGATAAAACATTGGAAGGAATTTGGTCCTATTGATGTGTTACCTATGAAATCTTAAAATTCAATTCGAATGAGGCCAAGTTGGATGCTCTAAAGCAAGGTCCGTGGACCTTTGATAATAAACCTCTGCTTCTAACTCCATGGTCTGTTGATATCAATTTGGAGGAATTAAATGTTTTTTCAATTCTAATTTGTGTGAAATTTTCCAATTTGAAAATTCATTTGTGGAAGGAGCATGCCTTAAGTAAACTAGCTTGTGTCATAGGCAAGGTTTTAAATATCGGTTATCGGGGATTTATCGGACGGTCAAAATCCATATCAGATAGCGGATATCGAGGATATATCGGGGATAAGTAGTATTTATCGGAGTGATATTACCGGATAGTGTTGTTCGCGGTAAAAGTCGGTTTGATTGTCATTGATTTGAACTGTTACAAACTTCAGTCGCCTGAAACAAATTCAAATAAAAATATCGCCTTTTATTTTAAGGCTTACAATGAAAATCAAAAAAAAGATTACAACTTTTTCCTTTTGAACAAACACGAGGATCTCTGTTATATCGAGGTCCTCGCTTGCGTGGGTTCTTTGCCTGTGCCGGGGACTTTTTGTGTCCGTGGACCACCGCGCAGCAAAGAACCCACGCAAGCGGGACCTCGATATAACAAAGATCCTCGTGTTTGTTCAAAAGGAAAAAGTTGTAATCTTTTTGATTTTCATTGTAAGCCTTAAAATAAAAGGCTATATTTTTATTTGAATTTGTTAGTTAACATTGTCAGCTCAAACTGACAATCAAACCGGCATTTCCGATGGGAGCCCGCAGGCCTCGGTCGAGGAGTAGATGCGTGTAACAGCGGATCCCTATCCCGGTGGAGGAAGAGGTCGAAGTTCGAAGTTCGACCGCCAGGCACGAGGAGTATCTTTCCTCATCCTCCGTGATCCAGCTCTCCCGCCGCCCAAAAGGTCTCCGCTGCAAGGAGAACCCGATGGGCCTCCGATGTAGAGCCCCGTGACGGCGAAGTCCAACCTCACGCCGCAGTAGCGAAAAATCCCCGCCGGTGCCGAAGTTCCGACTAGCGGCGAGGCGAGCGCCGATGATGTGCACGCATTCTCCAAGCGAAGCCCGCCAAAGGCGACGACAAAGCATGGCGCGCAAACATGCCAAGGCCATGCAATCCGTGGATGGGGTCCGCTACTGGCGGATCTAAGATCCAGATTTACGCAGAGGCTTCACCAAGTGATCGACGGTCTATCCAAGCCGCCAACCAACGAGTGGGTCCGTGTCAAACGGAACCGCTCCACACTTCAGAGCGATACGGAAGCCAAGACTCCTTATGCCAGTGCACGAAGCTTTGGTGCAAGAAGCTCGTGAATTGAAGAAGGAGGTGGTAAAGAAGCCACTAACGCACCACCGTGTTTGAGGCCCAAGTCTAACGGTGCCCCAACCCCGCTGTTCTCGCCCTGCCTCGCACTTAAGCCGGCCCAAGACCGACGGGCGCCAAGGTCAAAGGTGCTCGCACTGAACCTGGTGAAGCCAACTCCGCCACCACCACCAAACCAACTATCAAGGATCGCTTGGGTCCTCTCAAGGGATCACGGGTCACTCCTCATACAGAGGCCGCACCAGCCTGAAGGACCGTGAGATTCCCGCAACCCCACCAACCGGATTAAAGGTCGGTCCGAGAGTCCCTCAAACTTCACGCCACATAAGCGGAAGTCAAGGCTAATTACTTTCAAGAGTTTTGGCCATTCTCGAAGGAGACGCCTCGCCCGATGACGACGACGCTATACCCGAGATCGCGCCAACACACAGCATTGTTCCAGATACACCGACGAGCCGTATCACCGATAAGGGGTACGAAAATCTCGGGATTCCCTAAATTGACGCTGTCATGCTTGTGCTCCAAGCTCATCAAGACGGTGCTCGAGTGCAATTGCCATCAAGAAGTTCCGTAAAGGGTGTCAGCCTTCCAGACTCACCACGAAACGCCGAGATCTAGGTCAAGGCGATTCGCATGTCGCACACTGAGCCAATGAATTGCCGAGGTCACCAACAATATGACCGCAAGGAACCGCCATCGCGCTTATTCCTAGCGATCGCAACGGTTAACTCGCTTGGTCCGACTATCCGACGGTCCGTGATAACGACAAACTTCAAAGGGATACCCGCTGAGGATGACGCCCGGATATTGGCTCGCAATCACCTCGATCATATCAGATCTAGCTAAGGAGCCCCTAAGAAACGCTATGATCGCATGCATCAAGTGGCTAAGATGCTAGACGGCTGAATAAACAACGGAAAACTTCGTTGAAATGGAGTTGGCCATGCAGACGAGAGAGATGCATGACCAACAGATCCAAGCCTTGACAAAACATCGGGTGAATCGAGCGGCCAGATCAACGCCGATCAAGATGACAAATATTCGCACTGTGAGGAAATACAAGAGGATGATAACCTCCCGAATCAGCGCAACGCTAGCGTAACATAGATGTTGTTGCTCAGAGCGCAGAAAATCAAAGACTCGAGAGCAAAATCAACTCATTGATTTCCGCCGAGGTGAAGAAAACCGCATCCCTTGCCCATACCCTAGGGAGTGGGAATCAATCCCATACCCGCAAAGTTTAATTTAATAAACTTCACACCATTTGACGAGGGGTTCCCGACGCAAAGACTTGATTTATTTCAAGTCGCACTGGGGTAATATCCGCAACGAGCCCCCGATGGTTCGGCCATTCCGCACCCTTCGGGGCTGCCTTGGTACCGCCGCCTCGCCGTGGAGCATTCACCGGACGACATGGAGTCTAGCTTCCTCACCAACTTCTTCGACGACGATACCGGCATCAATCGACGCTGTTCGACGAAAAGCGTATGACGGAGAAACCGTGGATATCTTTGTCAAACGATTCTAACAAGGCAATGAACCACGGATCCGATAACGCAGGAGTTCATCCTCCACCGCCACACAACAACTTGTCGATAGAAGTGCTTGAGGCAATGGGGACAACACCGTCTATAACGTGGAAGGATTTGAAGGTTCGTGGAGAGCAAGGCGAAAGATTCCTCAAGAGGAAAAAGCGGGAAAGGCCAGCCGACTCGAGAAGCGTAACTTTGTCAGCGGCAAAGGGAAAGAGCAGCCAAACGGCGGTTGCAAACCAAACGTTCAACTCAACCCAGCAGCGGCTTAGCGGCGCCGCAACAGGCACAATCGGCGGCAACAAGGGGCAGCGAAGCGAAGGTCTCGAGCCAAGATTCCCGAAGTCCTATTCCTTTAGGGACGACGAGATTCCGGCCTCTTCAAATATCTTGTCGAAAATAACAAGATCAAACTCCTCCGATTCAATCAAGAGGAAGCAATGAGGACTAACGACCCAAAATATCGCTACAGATCACAGTATAATTCATCACCCCACTAAATCCTGCTTCACTTTAAGGACAAAATCCGTGCTTTAATTGACGTAGGGTCATCACTATGAAGCCGCCCAAAGAAAAGAAGGTCGGAGCAAATGCGTGTCCATAAGCTTTGGGTCGGCCATTGACATGGTTTGAACCTAAACCAAGAGTCAAAGTCGCAATGAAGACGGTGAACACTACCCACATAAGCAACGAAAGGACTTGTATCATATACGCTCCAAATGGCTAAGTCCCCGGGATCCACCCTGACCGCTGAGGATGAGCAATGGTAGCCTCTTCTTCATCGAAGAAAAATTAAAGCCGAAGGGAAAGTCATGCCATGCTACTCCGCACTCGAGGGAGATGACGAACGTGGGTAGCATTCCGCTTGTCCGAAGGAGAACTCCGGCCCACGCCACCGTGAGCGACACGAAGTACAAATACAAGTACCCAAGTCTCCGACCCTAATGCCAAGACGCCGCCGAGCTGGGGTACCAACAATTCCCTCACCGCACCGAGCCGCGAACGCCAGGGGTCGCCAAAGAAGCCACAAATAAACAACCGAAGAAGTTCAGCCCCGGCGTTCTCGGTTCAATCACCCGATTAGAAGAGACAAACCGGGAAGCTCCAACTCTCCATACCGCTTTGACGCCATGGCCCGCTTGGCAAACATCCCGCCAGATAACTCTCACGAAGGTTCGATTGTCAAAGGAAACCCGAAGCTCTACAAGAAGCTCGTCGACTCGAGGTGTTTCACGATCGCCGATTCTAAGAATCGCCTAACAATGCAACCTTATGGGCGAACACTTCCTCCGCATCACTTTTACAAAGGAGGATATGCACAAGGAATTCCAAGCACGATAGGCCGCTATACTTCACCGTATATTGGCTCAAATGGGTTAACCTGATCCAAGTCGATCCGGTTCACTGGAGCATCATGCCCTCGCTACCATGTATCACCTTGAAATCCCTACCAAAAGTTAGCCAACAGCACGATGATTCACTTGATTTAACACCAGCGGTCTCTACCGCTTGGTAAATCCGGATAAAGTGCCAAATGGGACTTGAAGTCCAAGTCACCGCTATGTGATTGACGCAGACTTCCTATAACTTATTGTTGGGTCGACCTTTGATCCACAAGAACGCTATAGTCCCATCTACTCTTCATCGTCTCAAATATGTAGACACTAATAATGAAGTCAAGACGGTGGTCGCGACAAACAACCGCTTAAGGGATGGAGAATTATTTCACCGATTCTCTCTACTGAATGAGTTCAAACGAATCTACCCGCACCATTACCGGTGGAGAAGCCGATACCGAGGGCGCTTGGTTATAGTGGTGGTTTTGTTTTAAACGACATTGTACCCCTTTGTAATCAATCTTGACGATGAAGAATCGCCGATGAACATTGTAATTGGCAAATTGTCGATGAATCAATAAATGACGATTTAGAGTATCCTTTGTCTTTGAATGATGTAATGACAGTTTATACAACGATCCGCAGTTGCACCTACCAACTGCCATTTTGCTTTACACAAAAGCAGCCCGAGACTCCTTTGGGACAACACTCGTATCCCACTAAGATCAAGTAACGAAAGACTTGGTTTACTTGAAAAGGAGATGCGCCCAATGCCTAATCATTTCTTAGAAGAAGATGAAGATGACAATGGGCCTATCCTCCACACATTTAGATATAGTCCAAACACCGGGTATCATGAAGAAGTGGGGTACAACTTGACACAAGGGAAGGTCTATGTTTTGGGCAGGTTCTCGAGTCCCTCCTAAAGCGCATATGTCCCAAGAGGGAAGCCGATAACTACTATGCTCGAAGGGGATTGGGATACTAATCCTCCTCGAAGATGAATGCTCATGGCGATTGATAATAATCCACCCAATGAGGGAGACGACATTCGCCCGATTCTTCGCTTGGGATTCTACACCACTAGAGAATTTCAAGGCTTTGATGTCAAATATGGCTATACGATCCCGCTACTATTGAGAGTGATGAAGATATGCCAACATGGGAAGACCCATGGATCCATCAACTCGTAGAGCTTGGGGATAAATTCAACAAAGAGAACCCCCACTAAGGACGGGTAGTCCAGATTAATATGAGTGATGGAGAGCATCCTAAGCTCATAAACATCAGCAATACTTTTCCTAAGAGAAGGAAGAGTTAATTGCCTTGATCAGTGAGTATATCGATGTATTCGAGTTACGAGGACATGCCAGACTCGACTTAGTGTGGCACACATCGCCAACATCAAGATGGATGTCAAACCCGCCAAGCAACAAGAAGACGGTTTCGGCCCACAAATATTGCAAGCAATCGCTGACGAAGTGAAGAAACTCATAGAATCGATTCATCGAGGAAATTCAACATCCGGATTGGGTGGTAATATAGTCCTGGCCATGAAGAAGAATGGCTCGATTAGGATTCGTCGACATGATCTAAACGCCGCTTGTCTAAAAGATGACTTCCCTCTTCCAATCACTGATGTCATAGTCGACAATACGTGTGGATTTGAAAGAATGTCATTCATGGATGGTTTCTCGGGTTACAATCAGATCAAGATGCACCCCGATGACGCCAAGCACACGGCGTTCAGAACGCCCATCGGTATATATTGCTACACGGTCATGCCGTTCGGCCTCAAAAATGCCGGCGCCACATACCAGCGGGCGATGACTAAAATTTTCCAGGATCATCTCCGGAAAACGGTCGAATGCTACGTCGACGACTTAGTCGTAAAAAGCCGTGATAAAGAAGATCACATCAAAGATCTTAGAACGGTATTCGAACTCATGCGGACTCATCAACTAAAGATGAACCCCGCCAAATCCTTCCTTGGGATGTCCAGTGGCAAGTTCCTCGGCTTCGTCGTCACCGACAAAGGAATCCCGTCGATCGACAAAGTGAAGGCAATTCAAGAGTTGCAACCTCAGAAATCGAGAGAACTTCGGGGGTTACAAGGGCGATTGGCGTACATCCGGCGGTTCATATCGAACCTATCGGAAGTGCCAACCGTTCTCTAAGTTGAACAAGAAGTGTCGTTTATTTGGGGCGGCCTTTGTCGAAAACGTGAAGAGATCAAATCGTATCTCGCTAAACCTCCGTTCTTGTTGCACAGCGATCGGAAAGCCATTCCCGATTTACGCCAAGGCAACGGATCACTCGTTAAGCGCTTTACCGTGCGGGGCGGCGGCGTGATCCGCGAGCAGGTAGTGTATTACAGGCGAGCGTTAGTCGGTCTTTGAGTCTCGATACCCAATGGTGAAGCGATGCCTTGCATTAGTGTTCGCGATTGGAAAATGCGGCACTATTTAGTCGGACGGACAATTTATGTTATCTCTAGCGTAAATCCGGTCAGAATATTTATGACCAGGAGCCTCAATGAGTTGGCGTTTGGCAAAATGGGCTTTGCTCTTGTCCCAATACGACTGCACTTCAAACAACAGTCGGTCAAAGGACAAGCGATTTGCGATCTCTTGGTCGCCACCGACAACGGATGCGCTTGAGTCGTATGATGATCTTCGGATGAAGTCCACGAAGTTAACACTACATCGCACCAACAAATATGGCGACTGTACTTTGACGGAGCTTCTCGAGCTACCAGCGTGGAAGTGCCCCGGATGTTCTAAGATTTTTAGGAGTCGGGGTTGTCTTAGTTTCCTCGGAAATCATGTCATGCCCGTGCTTATTCGCTCACGAACCTTGTTCCAATAACGTAGCGAATACAACGCTACTTATCGGACTTAGCCGCCAGGCTGGGGTAGAGTATCTCGAAGCATCGGCGATTCGCAATTGATAGTCAAAGCAGTCCGTGGTGACTATGAAGTTAGGAACCCTGATCTGGTCCCCTATCATCAGATAGCCGTTGAAATGGCAGACTCATTTGAAGAATTCTTCATCGAATATATCCAGCCCGAGCGCTCATGCAGATGCATTAGCCGCGTTAGCGATATCGTTAGCACAACCCGAGGCGAGCAGCTGGTTACGGTCGGGACTCACCGACTCTTCGTACCAATATATGATGGGGTACAAGAAGACAAAGGATAGTTACCAAAGAGGTAAATGTAACCCAAACCAAGTTGGAGCCCGAGATTGGCGCTTTCCTATCATCGATTCGTCTTACATGGTATTCTCGCCGTAAGACGGAAGGAGAGAGAGTCAATCCGGCAAAGAGCTCCCAGATTCTTTTACGACACAGAGACCCAGATGTTATATCGTCGAGGGTACGATGGTCTTTTACTCCGATGCCTTTCAAACAAAGAGGCAGAAGAGGTCCTTCGGGAAGCACACGAAGGTGAATGTGGTGCACAGACAAAGGAATCCCGTCGATCGACAAAGTGAAGGCAATTCAAGAGTTGCAACCTCAGAAATCGAGAGAACTTCGGGGGGTTACAAGGGCGATTGGCGTACATCCGGCGGTTCATATCGAACCTATCGGGAACCCAACCGTTCTCTAAGTTGAACAAGAGGCGTGTCGTTTATTTGGGGCGGCGCTTGTGAAGGCATTGAAGAGATCAAATGCCGCTAAACCTCGTTCTTGTTGCGGGAAAGCCATTCTGATTTCGTCAGGAGCGGATCACTCGTTAAGCGCACTGCGGTAGGGCGGCCGCGAGCGAGCAGTAGTGTATTACATGACGAGCGTTAGTGGTCTTTGAGTCTCGATACCCAATGGTCGAAGCGCTGCCTTGCATTAGTGTTCGCGATTGAGAAAATGCGGCACTATTTAGTCGGACGGACAATTTATGTTATCTCTAACGTGAAATCCAACCAATATTTATGACCCACCGCCTCAATGAGTTGGCGTTTGGCAAAATGGGCTTTGCTCTTGTCCCAATACGACTCGCACTTCAAACAACGTAAGTCACCAAAGGACAAGCGATTTGCGATCTCTTGGCTGCCAGCCCGACAACGGATGCAGTTGAGCTATATGATGATCTTCCGGATGAAGTCCACGAAGTTAACACTACATCGCACCAACAAATATGGCGACTGTACTTTGACGGAGCTTCTCGAGCTACCAACGTGGCAAGTGCCCCCGGATGTTCTAAGATTTCCGCCGGGGTCGGGGTTGTCTTAGTTTCCCCGGGGAATCATGTCATGCCCCGTGCTTATTCGCTCACCGAACCTTGTTCCAATAACGTAGCCGAATACAACGCGCTACTTATCGGACTTAGCTTCGCCAAGGAGCTGGGGGTAGAGTATCTCGAAGCATACGGCGATTCGCAATTGATAGTCAAACAGATCCGTGGTGACTATGAAGTTAGGAACCCTGATCTGGTCCCCTATCATCAGATAGCCGTTGAAATGGCAGACTCATTTGAAGAATTCTTCATCGAATATATCCCGCCGTAACGCCATGCATGCATTAGCCGCATTAGCGATCGCCGCACAACCTTCCGAGACTGAGCAACTGGTTACGGTCAGGACTCACCAGCTCTTCGTACCAATATATGATGGGGTACAAGAAGACAAAGGGATAGTTACCAAAGAGGTAAATGCAACCCAAACCAAGTTGGAGCCCCGAGATTGGCGCTTTCCTATCATCGATTACGTCTTACATGGTATTCTGCCAGAAGACGTGAAGGAGAGAGAGTCAATCCGGCGAAGAGCTCCCAGATTCTTTTACGACACAGAGACCCAGATGTTATATCGTCGAGGGTACGATGGTCTTTTACTCCGATGCCTTTCAAACAAAGAGGCAGAAGAGGTCCTTCGGGAAGCACACGAAGGTGAATGTGGTGCACACCAGCCTGGTCCCAAACTCTACGATCGAATCAGGAGAATGGGCTACCGCCAACAATGGTTAACGACGCAATGAAAGCACGCCGAAATGCCACGCGTGTCAAATTCACGCGAATTATATGCATCAGCCTCCAGAGCAATTGCATCCTTCGGCCACATCCTGGCCATTCGAGACATGGGGAATGGACGTCGTAGGTCCTATTTTACCTCCGTCAGTCAAAGGCGATCGGTTTATTCTAGCGATCACCGACTACTTCTCCAAGTGGGCTGAAGCAATCCCGCTAAAAGAAGTCAAGGCGAGTACCGTCATCAAGTTTATCAAACACCATGTCATTTATCGACATGGTGTCCCGAGACGGATCGTGCATGACAACGGTCCCCAATTCATCAGCAATTCCTTCATCAGGTTTTGCGAAAAGTTCAAGATACAAGATGTCTCGTCAACAGCTTATAATCCGGCAAATGGATTAGGCGTTCAACAAGACGATTATCAAAATTTTGTCGAAGCTTGTGAAGAATAACAAGCTAGACCGGACGATAAACTCGAGAAGCACTCGGGCATATCGCTGCAGTGCATGCCCATTGGAAGCGACCCGTACTCCACGTTTCACGGGTGTGAAGCAGTTCTCCCGTTGGAAATCCAGATTCCGTCACTTCGCATTGCCCTTTCAACAGAGATGACGACCGAAGAACAACATCAAAAACGTCTCGAAGAGCTTGAGATGTTAGATGAGAAGCGCCTGGAGGCTCAACAATGCATTGAGTTCTACCAAGCTAGGATATCGAGGGCTTTCAACAAGAAAGTTCGACAGAGAACCTTTAAAGAAGGAGATTTGGTCCTCGGTGCTCGACGACCGATAATCCTCACTTCCAAAAAGAAAAGTAAATTTGAACCTAAATGGGAGGGACCATTTGTAATTGAGACGGTCTACTCTAACGGTGCGTATCGCCTAATTACCCAAAATGGCGACCGGCAATTAATGCCGATAAATGGGATGTTCCTAAAGAAATACTACCCTTAGTACCTTCAGGATAACCCGTTTCGTCGGGAAGTTCCTCGTGGGATGTTTCACCCACTTTTCGCGAGGATAACCCTATATTTGTCCTCCATCAATTTTTCCCCTACCGATCAAATTCCTTGACGATAGGTCCACAAATTTTCTGGTACATTACCAAAATCCCCTCTCGATTCCTTCTATGAACAAGAGGCCCACTCAAAGTCCCTTTCACGCAGGAGATAGAATATGAAATTCTTCCTCTCCAAGCGTAAGATCCCTTTCGTGATAAACGGAAGAGTTCTATCCATCTTTCATCCTAGGTAGCGCCGGTGAAGGTATCTTGTAGGGATTGTCAAACCAGTTGTCCACCAAGGTCGCCTCGAAGTCTTTATGTTTCGAGTGGAGATCCCACTCTTAGTTCCATCTCTCATCTTAGGTAGCGCCGGTGAAGGTATCTTGTAGGGATTTTCAGACCAGGTTGTCCTTTGAAGGTCACTCGAGTCTCTTCGGTTCTTGGGTGGAAATCCCACTCTTAGTTCCACCTCTCATCTTAGGTAGCGCCGGTGAAGGTATCTTGTAGGGATTTTCAGACCAGGTTGTCCTTTGAAGGTCACACGAGTTTCTTCGGTTCTCGGTGGAGATCCCACTCTTAGTTCCACCTTTCATCTTAGGTAGCGCCGATCAAGGTATGCGCCGGATTTTCGTGACTAGGTTGTCCGCCTGAAGGTCGCTCGAAGTCTTTTCGGTTCTCTGGGTGGAAATCCCACTCTTAGTTCCATCTCTCATCTTAGGTAGCGCCCGTGAAGGTATCTTGTAGGGATTGTCAAACCAGGTTGTCCTTTGAAGGTCACGAGTCTCTTCGGTTCTTGGAGTGGAAATCCCACTCTTAGTTCCACCTTTCATCTTAGGTAGCCGGTGAAGGTATCTTGTTGGGATTTTCGAACCGGGTTGTCCGTGAAGGTGCTGAGTCTTTGGTTCTCGGTGGAGATCCACTCTTAGTTCCATCTCTCATCTTAGGTAGCGCCCGTGAAGGTATCTTGTGGGATTTTCAGACCAGGTTGTCCGGTGAAGGTCGCTGAGTCTTTCGGTTCTCGGTGGAGATCCCTCTTAGTTCCATCTCTCATCTTAGGTAGCGCCGGTGAAGGTATCTTGTAGGGATTTTCGGACTAGGTTGTCGCTTTGAAGGTCGCTGAGTCTTTTCGATTCCTGGCGGGCCCACGCTATGGGTATCATTCGAGAAATAGAACATAAAGCTCCTTCTCTCTCACCAATTTTTCGGTTCGGTCATTCTCGGTCAAAGAGGACACCAAGATTCATCTTGGGGTATTTTATCGAAACCTAAGAAGGGATAAAGCCAGCGCCTCACCGCAGCGTTGCGGTTTAGTCTTTCTCCGATTGAAGAAGACACGAGTTCGATTAAGGGTATTTTATCCGAAGCCTAAGAAGGGATAAAGCCAGCGCCTCCTGCAGCGTTGCGGTTTAGTCTTTCTCCGATTGAAGAAGACACGAGTTGATTAAGGGTATTTTATCCGAAGCCTAAGAAGGGATAAAGCCAGCGCCTCACCGCAGCGTTGCGGTTTAGTCTTTCTCCGATTGAAGAAGACACGAGTTTGATTACGGGGTATTTCATCGAGAAGCCTAAGAAGGGATGAGTCTACGCTGCAACACGCTGTCGGGTTAGTCTTCTGTGAAAAGGCGAAGCCTCGTATTCAACATCGTAGCATTAAGTCTAAGAGTTTCATTCTTTTAGCACAGCGTTTTGTGTAGAGCGGTTTAGATAATCTACGCTAGCCCAACTCAAGCGGTAGTTGGTAAAGGCTCATCAAACCCGCTGAGGGTCGGGGTTGGCCAATAACCCTAAAGTCGACGCCTAACACGCTGTCGGGTTAGTCTTTTTCCGATTGAAGAAGACACCGAGTTCGATTCGGGGTATTTTATCCGAAGCCTAAGAAGGGATAAAGCCAACGCCACACGCTGCTGTCGGCTTAGTCTTTCTCCGATTGAAGAAGACACCGAGTTTGATTCTCGGGTATTTCATCCCGCCTAAGAAGGGATGAGTCTACAGCGTAACAGCGTTGTCGGGTTAGTCTTCTGTGAAAAGGCGAAGCCTCATTATTCAACATCGTAGCACTAAGTCTAAGAGAGTTTCATTCTTTTAGCACAACGTCCGCGTCTTGAGCGGATCGGATAATCCATGCTAGCCCAACTCAAGCGGTAGTTGGTAAAGCTAATCAAATCCGTTGGCGGTGAGGGTTTGCCAAAAATCCTATAAGAATTATGGTTAATTAGTTCGACGAAGTAAAAGAATCATAATAAACAATGAAGGGAATAACTCTTAGTTCCACCTTTCATCCTAGGTAGCTCGACCCAAGGTATGCGCCGATTTTCGTGACTAGGTTGTCCGCCTGAAGGTCGCCTCGAAGTCTTTTCGGTTCTCTGAGTGGAGATCCCACTGTAGTTCCACCTTTTCCGTAGCTAACCAAGGTAAGCACCGAACTTTCATCTTAGGTAGCCGATCAAGGTATGCGCCGGATTTTCGTGATCGTTGTCCGATCAAGGTCGCCTCGAAGTCTTTTCGGTTCTCTGAGTGGAGATCCCACTCTTAGTTCCACCTCTCCTAGGTAGCTTAAGATTTTCGCACTCGTGTTGTCCGCCTCGAGGTCACCCGAAGTCTCGGTTCTCTGAGTGGAGATCCCACTCTTAGTTCCACTTTTCATCCTAGGTAGCTGACCGAAGGTAAGGCCGATTTTCGTGACTAGGTTGTCCGCCTGAAGGTCGCCTCGAAGTCTTTTCGGTTCTCTGAGTGGAGATCCCACTCTAGTTCCACCCTTTCCGTAGCCGAATCAAGGTAAGCACCGAACTTTCATCTTAGGTAGCCGATCAAGGTATGCGGATTTTCGACGTTGTCCGAATCAAGGTCACCCGAAGTCTCGGTTCTCTGAGTGGAGATCCCACTCTTAGTTCCATCTCTTTCCTAGGTAGCTACCAAGGGCGCCGATTTTCGCACCAGTTGTCTACCAAGGTCACCGAAGTCTCTTCGGTTCTCGGAGGAGATCCCACTCTTAGTTCCACCTTTCATCTTAGGTAGCTCGATCGGTAAGGCGCCAGATTTTAGACCGTGTTGTCCTCACCAAGGTCACCTGAAGTCTTCTTTCCTGAGTGGAGATCCCACTCTTAGTTCCATCTCTTCCCCGAGTAGCGCCGACCGGTATAGCGCCGGATTTTCGTGACTAGGTTGTCCGCCTGGTCGCCTCGAAGTCTTTTCGATTCCTACAAAGAAGCCCCTCGCTATGGGTATCATTCGAGAAATAGAACATAAAGCTCCTTCTCTCTCACCAATTTTTCGGTTCGGTCATTCTCGGTCAAAGAGGACACCAAGATTCATCTTGGGGTATTTTATCCCAAACCTAAGAAGGGATAAAGCCAACGCCACACGCTGTTTGCTTAGTCTTTCTCCGATTGAAGAAGACACCAGAGTTCGATTCGGGGTATTTTATCCCAAGCCTAAGAAGGATAAAGCCAACGCCACACGCTGCCGGTTTAGTCTTTCTCCATTGAAGAAGACACCGTAGTTCGATTCGGGGTATTTTATCCCGCCTAAGAAGGATAAAGCCAACGCCACACGCTGCCGGTTTAGTCTTTCTCCATTGAAGAAGACACCGAGTTTGATTCGGGTATTTCATCCCAAGCCTAAGAAGGGATGAGTCTACGCTGCAACACGCTGTCGGGTTAGTCTTCCCGTGAAAAGACGGCTTCACGATTCAACATCGTAGCATTAAGTCTAAGAGAGTTTCATTCTTTTAGCACAACGCTTTGTGTAGAACGGATTTAGATAATCTACACGCTAGCCCAACTCAAACGTAGTTGGTAAAGGCTCATCAAACCCGCTGAGGGTCGGGTTGGCCAATAACCCTAAAGTCGACGCCTAACACGCTGTCGGGTTAGTCTTTTTCCGATTGAAGAAGACACCGAGTTTGATTCTCGGGTATTTTATCCCAAGCCTAAGAAGGGATAAAGCCAACGCCACACGCTGTTTGCTTAGTCTTTCTCCATTGAAGAAGACACCGTGAGTTCGATTCGGGGTATTTTATCCCAAGCCTAAGAGGGATAAAGCCAACGCCACACGCTGTCGGGTTAGTCTTCCCGTGAAAAGACGGCCTACGATTCAACATCGTAGCATTAAGTCTAAGAGAGTTTCATTCTTTTAGCACAACGCTTTGTGTAGAACGGATTTAGATAATCTACACGCTAGCCCAACTCAAACGGTAGTTGGTAAAGGCTCATCAAACCCGCTGAGGGTCGGGGTTGGCCAATAACCCTAAAGTCGACGCCAACACGCTGTCGGGTTAGTCTTTTTCCGATTGAAGAAGACACCGAGTTCGACTCGGGGTATTTTATCCCAAGCCTAAGAAGGGATAAAGCCAACGCCACACGCTGCCGGTTTAGTCTTTCTCCGATTGAAGAAGACACCGTGAGTTTGATTCGGGTATTTCATCCCGCCTAAGAAGGGATGAGTCTACGCTGCAACACGCTGTCGGGTGGTCTCTTGCCCGTAAAAGAGTAATGGCCTACGTGATTCAACATCGTAGCACTAAGTCTAAGAGAGTTTCATTCTTTTAGCACAACGCCACGCGCGGAACGGATCCGTGATAATCCGCGATGCTAGCCCAACTCAAACGGTAGTTGGTAAAAGCTAATCAAATCCGTTGGCGGTGAGGGTTTGCCAAAAATCCTATAAGAATTATGGTTAATTAGTTCGACGAAGTAAAAGAATCATAATAAACAATGAAGGAATAAATCTTATTCATTTGAAGCAAATATAAAGGAGCTACAATTGTCGAGACAATCGATTCAAGCAAAGTTGTGATAATCACAACGACGCGGGTCAACAAAGAAAGCGTAGAAGTCTCGAGACCAAAGCAACACATCGACTTCATTGGCGAATCTAGTAATGTGAAGGAAGCGAGGTCGCTTTGACGGCTAGTTTTTCCTCCCCGCTTCGCCAACCCGAAGCTTTAGCTTTTCTCAAGTTCCTCTTCGAGTTCGCGCAGCGTACCGCGATGTTCCCGACGACGCCTCGGAGGACTTGCTTCACGCTCGCTGACGCTCGACTCTTGTGCACCTGCTGAAATCCTTCAAAGTCTTCTCCCTTGAACGGTCCCGATTCGTGGCGCTTGACATGGTGTGGTACAAGTTTATCCGACGCCGCAGTTTACACCGCCAGCCATATGAGTTCGCTAAAATAACCTCTTGCTTTGATATTCTCCTCTCGCAAATGCGCTGCTCACGAAGTTTGATCCGAGCCTCGCCGATGAGTCGCTTCACCTCATTGCATGAATCGGCTAAACTCTCCACACGATACGCAAGAGTTAGCCACCGGTGAGCCTTTGCTCACAACGGTTAGCCACCGAGGGCCACCGACACGGGAATTTCCTCCAAGCTACTGATATGAATGGGCGTAAGACCATAAAGGTCGCCCATCTAACCCCGATAATAGATCGCCTCGCTTCAAACCATTCTCCAACAAATGAAGAAGACCCATCGCGAACCGAATCGTGAATGCAGATTTTGCCCCGGCAATCTCGGCGAAGGTTGAACCGGGAAGTGGTCCGCTAAGATTAACTCGAGGCCTCCACCCGCCTACACTCGGCTGGTCGGAAATCCCGTTTCGCCAAGGTCAAGGAAGGCGGGGATCGGATGATGGAAGCGATCCTCAAACTCGCCATCCCAAATTATGATGGTAGGCTCAGTCACGTTTCATCCCGGCCTAAGAAGGATGAGTCTACGCTGCAACACGCGGTCTCTCTGCCCGTAAAGAGTACAAGCTACGTGATTCAACATCGTAGCACTAAGTCTAAGAGAGTTTCATTCTTTTAGCACAACGTCACGTGCGGAACGGATCCAGATAATCCGCATGCTAGCCCAACTCAAACGGTAGTTGGTAAAAGCTAATCAAATCCGTTGACGGCTGAGGGTTTGCCAAAAATCCTATAAGAATTATGGTTAATTAGTTCGGACGAAGTAAAAGAATCATAATAAACAATGAAGGGAATAAATCTTATTCACTTGAAGTAAATATAGAAGGAGCTACAACTGGTTAAACGTCAAGTCTATGACAAAGGATTTGCTGTTCAAGCTGAGACATTTCACCATTGTAAGCTGGTGGAGTTCTTCACGCAACTTGGCCTGAAGGACTCCTCATCGGTGTCGATGTCTTAGCGGTTGCCTCCTCGAGCTCAACCAGCCGCTCGATAGGTCGAAGTTCCTTAGACGCGACGGCGCAGGGCTTCTTCCTTGTTGGCCTTAGCCTCTAAAATACTCATCTTATCTTCCTCGCATGGAGCTCATCACGGGCTGTGTCCACCCCACAACCCTGCATGGCGTCGATGACGCTGATTCTCGCTGGAACCCTAACCGCTTGCCGGGTAATAAATCCGCAATGAATATGATCACGCCTCGGTCGACGCCATGACATACATGTGGCACGGCACTGGGTCTCAAATCGGTCAATGAGAGCCGATGAGGTATCCGAGGAATATACAAGGACCTCCGCCGCCTTGGTGCAACCACCGCCGCTCGACAAAAGTCAATCCGGATCCTTAATCGAAGCCAACGATAATCTATTTTTCGCAAAGGTTCGCGGAGCTGGTGTCTTTATGAGTGGCGATCTGTGACCAATCGTCGGAGAATGCGAACTCCTCAACTAACTGAATCGCCCGCTGATTTACCGGTGCAAATCGAGGCAGATAAAATTGCGGATCATCACACTTGGAATAATAGTCACTATGCCGCCCATCAACCGCGTAAGTCGAAAAGCTCCCGAGGAATAATCAACTCAAATCGTAAAATATTCGCTAGTAAAAGGCGTTGAATTCATCTTACATAGATTGAGTCACGACCTTATAACGGTATGACGATTTCATCCAGATTGAGTACCCGAGAACGATAAACATAGTCGCAAAACAAAGCGCAATATATCCCGCTCTACGAGCAAGGGTACGGTATGAAATCGCCCCGCTAAAGATATCGAGACGGTGATCTTTGAAGCGCCAATCCCCACGTAAAGAGAATCTCAGCTCTTCCCAATCGCCACAAAGGAGAACGGCTGGGTCGTGAACGAGTGTACATGTGAGAGGATGAAACAAAATCCGCAATAGCCGATCCCCACAAAGGAGGATTTCGGCTCTTCCCAATCGCCTCACAAAGGAGAGCGAAGCGGGGATACAACATGTATATACAAGAGAATATGATAATGCTGGCGCACCACCGAAAGAAGGAGGCGACGCTCACGGACGGGCGAAGTTGATCGACTCTCGAACATGAGTTCTTCCCGACGACATCGGAAGCTGCAGAAACATGATGAAAAGTCAAATATGCAGTTGAAAATCGATAAAAAAAAGGGGCATCAAAGAAGACCCATCGCGGCTCGTCGGTCACAATCGGTGCAACGTCGATCGGGTTCGCGGCCCAGGTGCAACTCAGCGCCTACCGATCGATGCCACGCCAGCGCCGACCTGTGCACCTAACGACCGAGCTGCGCCAGCGCTGCCCAGCGCCAATGACCGAAGCGCCAGCGCCAGACGAGGCCCAGCGCCAAATAACGAGCGCCAGTTCTAAGTGACGCCGCCCGCTTCACCACTCTCGCCGCCACTGGGCCGCCTGGTCAGCCGCCTCGCCACATCGCCGGCCCGGCCGTCAGCCGCCGCCACCTATTCATGGCCACGACGGGTTCTTCTCCGCCCATGCATGCATGCAACAAACAAAAAGAGAGAAAAGAAAAGAAGAGGAGAAGAAATTTTTACAAACCCTAGCTTTGTGCTCATACCTCGTAAGTTGAGATGGCGCAAGACGGGAAGGAAACACAAAGAAGGAGAGGGCCGGCCTAGGTCAGAGAAGGGAGGAAACTATGGGTATTTATAACAACCCCATATGAACCCAATCCCCTTCGAATAAGGAGTCCTATTTGGCGATGGGTAGGAATTCTAATTGGAGCCCAATTGGATATCTAAAAGGAGTCCAAATCAACCCAATAACCTATCCATCCTCTTTTCCTAAATATTTGGAAAGATTTTGGAGATGTTACATGGCTCAATTCTCCAAATATCCTCCCATGTGGTCTAATCGTACTCCAATCAGGATTACGAGTATAAACTATTTCATAATTTGTCGAGAAGTTCCCGAAAGAATATTTCCATAAAAAATATTCTTAGGGATAACTCGATCGTGCGGATTGCATCGACGTCGATCAACGTGTTGCCCAATCCTACTCCAATCAGGATTACGAGTATAAACTATTTCCTAATTTGTCGAGAAGTTCCCGGAAGAATATTTTCACAAAAAATATTCTTAGGGATAACTCGATCGTGCGGATTATATCGACGTCGATCAACGCGTCGCCTAATCCTACTCCAACTAGGATTACGAGTATAAATTGTTCCCCAATTTGTCGAGAAGTTCCCGGAAGAATGTTTTCAAAAAGATATTCTTAGGGATAACTCGATCGTGCGGATTGCATCGACGTCGATCAACGCGTTGCCCAATCCTACTCCAACTAGGATTACGAACTGTTTCCAAATTTTCAACGAGGAGTTCCTGGAGAATAAACCCATATTCTTAGGGATAACTCGATAACCCTTAATGTCCTCCTACCATAATATCCAAGAGAGGAACAACCTGACGAGGCATGTAAGTCGTGTTGACACCAGACGACGTGTCTAGTCCCTGAGGAACTTCTCCCACTATGAATAATCATATCCCAACAGGCCAAAGCAAGATTCGGGCCGAATCGGCCAAGACGATGGTTGAGAGCCAAATGGTCTCTTGTTTCGACAACGAATCCTTGGAGGATATCTCCATGAAAAGATTAGTCCTCGGCGTGGTTAAACCAACAACACACGTGATGATGGAAGAAATAGCCCGTGAGGGTTATGAAATTCCATGTATTGACACAACCAGCGTGTAAGCCAACAAGGAGTTCGCCGACATACGGATAAGTCAAAAGTCAGATGGTTAGTCAAACAACAACCAACCGACACGAAGTTACTTAACAAAACTCACCCACCGGCTTGAATCAAGATTTTAACAAGCGGTCGGACAATAAATGCGACATCGTGATCTTATCGAAATCCTACAAGAAGCTGGATAATCTGAAAGAATCGAAGACTTGAAGCTATCTTTTGGGACCCTCGGCCGGTGAAGGCGGGAACCATCATGTCCAAAGCATCGGACTCATCAAGAATCGAGGCGAGGCGGCTTTGGAGGGTATCTGTGGCGTTGAAAAATACTTACAAGATCCCGAAACCAACTCGTGACGGGGAGTCGGCGAATGACAACCCATCGAATGATACGGACACCGAATCGTTAAGAGGCGAACCTCGCCTTCTGATGAACCTCGCCTGAGTTCATTTTGGCGAACCTCGTCATTTGGCGAACCTCGCAGTCTGGCTTGACAAGCCTCAGTTCATTTCGACGAACCTCGCGGTTTGGCAAACCTTGCCGTTTGGCGAGCTTCGTGTCCGTTTGGCGAACCTCGTCATTTGGCGAGCCTCATGTTCATTTGGCAAAGCCTCAGTTCATTTCGGCGAACCTCGCGGTTTGGCGAACCTCGCCGTTTGGCGAGCTTCGTGTTCGTTTGGCGAACCTCGTCATTTGGCGAGCCTCATGTTCATTTGGCAAAGCCTCAGTTCATTTCGGCGAACCTCGCGGTTTGGCGAACCTCGCCGTTTGGCGAGCTTCGTGTTCGTTTGGCGAACCTCGTCATTTGGCGAGCCCCATGTTCATTTGGCGAACCTCGTCATTTGGCGAGCCTCATGTTCACTTGGCAAAGCCTCAGTTCATTTCGGCGAACCTCGCCATTTGGCGAGCCTCGTGTTCGTTTGGCGAACCTCGTGTTCACTTGGCGAACCTCGGTTTTTTGCGAACCTCGGCCAACTTAGCCGAGGCACCTCGGCCTAGTTAGCCGAGGCACCTTGGCCACTTTGGCCGAGGCACCTCGGCCTAGTTAGCCGAGGCACCTCGGCCACTTTGGCCGAGGCACCTCGGCTAACCCCCCCTACTTGTATAAATAGGGGGGGGGATCTTCGGGGTCCAGGGGATTGGAGGGCATCTTTTGGACTGGAGCTTGATTTTGGGGAGAATTCCAGAGCAGATTCTATTTGACTCAAGGCTGGATTGAGGTGGATTGGCCGGATCTGCTTGGACTTTGGGCGATTTTTGCAGTTTGAGCACCGGCGAGCACGAACCAGATCAACATCAGATCTACAAGCGCCAAAGATGGCGAATTGGTCGAACTCTGAGATACCCTCTAGATTAAGCCTTAATCTCGGGGATAGCATTGTGATTTCTCTAGTAGATCTCACCGCTCGTGATCCTCTCCGTCGTGAGTCACGATCCCATGGCGATCCTCTCGCCGTGAGTGTGATCCCTCAGTACTTCGCTTCCTTCGTGAAACGAGCCCTCTACGCCTCAGAGTTCCGTAACCCTGCTTCCACCAGATCGAATTGCGCGGTGGTCCACGGACACAAAAGTCCGACACGGGCAAAGAACCCATGGCGATGACCTCGATATAGCAGAGATCCTCGTGTTTGTTCAAAAGGAAAAAGCGACTGAAGTTTGTAACAGTTCAAATCAATGACAATCAAACCGACTTTTACCGCAAACAAGTGTATATACATATTATAATTTCCTAAAATGTAACCTAACCATACTTAGTGAAATATAAACATACCAAAATATAAATAATCATGTTTAGGATCACTAATCAATGGTAGAAACTTGCTTCTTGATCGCAGGATGAAACCATTTGAGTGCATAGTTAGTAAAAATGGAGTAACATACAAGCAAATAACAAGATAACATAAAGAATGAATAATCATCAACATAATTATTGTGTAATCACGAGATTATAAACTAACTTACCAAGTTGAGATTTAATAGTTATGAGCCATGTCAATATTCATAAACAAACATAAACTAATCACCAAGCAACCAAGTTCCAAAAGTAACAAATAGTTTATAATTCTTAAACATCCAAAGAGCAAACCCAAATGCAAACCAAAGGCAGATAATTCTGATATTTTGAGCCGACAATATCAGTCGATAACTCACTTTATCGCCGCATTATCGCCGATAAACATCCAAAAATGATAACCGATTTAAAATCAAACTTATCATAGCTGAAGGCCCTCAAAACCGATAAATCACCGATAATATCGGTTTATCGGCTGATATTTAAAACACTGGTCATAGGTAAGCTTGTGTGCACTGATGGCATTACTGCTAAGAAGGATAGGATTGCTTTTGCTAGAGTTTGTGTGGAAATCCAAGCTAAGTTTGAATTGCCAAAGTCTTTGAAGATTAAAGGCCCTGGTGGCAGAGAATTTGAAAGAAAAATTGAATATGAATGGATTCCCCAAGATGTGCTCGTTGTAAAATTTTTGGTCACAAATTAGATAAATGCAAGAAGAAGATTATGAAGAAGGTGTGGTCCCTAAAATTACTCCTGTTAAAGCCACAACTGAGGTTAATGCTACTAAAGATGGGCAGTCTGGTGAAGCTACTAGTAGTAGAGTTCAGATGGAGGATTCCACCAGTATGGATACTAATGAGGAGGCTGAATGGCATCAAGTTAGGGATGGGAAGGATCCTGTTATTATAACTACACCTAGGCCTTCTCTAGCAAGTACATATAATGATTTTGCTCCTCTTCAAATTCATGATGAAAATGGCATTGATATTATTGTTGATTTGTCACACAATCCTGTGAGTAACAAGAAAAATGGTCCTCTTACAGTTCCTAATTCAAATAATAGAGGCCTTAGGAGTAGTAGGAGTAGAAGTAGCTCCTCCCAACCTGGATGAGAGCCTTTAGTTGCTGGAATATAGGGGTCTTAACCATCCTAATGAACAAAAAGAGGTTAAGGTTTTGTTGACTGTACATAGAATCTCTTTGTTTGGTCTTGTTCAGACAAAGTTACAGTCTACTCATGCACTTGTTGTTGCTGGTAAGTGTGCTCCAAATTGGAGCTTTGTGCACAATTTTGATCATGATCGACATGGTAGAATCGTGGTGATTTGGGATTCTTCAGTCATATCTGATTGTTTCTTCTCAAATGATACATTGCTTGGTCGAGGATAAAGGTACATCTCCTACTTTTTATGCTACCTTCATATATGGCTACAATCAAGCTCAATTGGGATAGTATTATATCTCTTGCTGATACTATTAGGGATGCATGGATTGTCCTTGGGGATTTTAATTGCATCTTTGATATTGAGGAAAGAATTCAAGGTAGAAATATTTCTAAAAATGAGCTCTTGAAATTACAAAGATTTATGTGTGACACTAAGTTGATTGATATGAAATTCATAGGCTGTTTTTACCAAGAATTCCTCTTCCTCCTTTTCTTTCTTCTGTGCTTCTTCATACTAAAACCCCAGCGTAGCGTAGGCATAAAAATTGCTTATCGGTGCGAGCGAAACTTCGTGGCGATTGGGTTGGCAACTAACGATCCATTCGACAAGCCGTGATGCAAAGCGGCGTCCGCGCCGCAAAACAGCGTGAAGCGAGTCGGCGAGCACATGAAGTGAGTCGGCAAGGCGTCGAGCCAATGAAGCGGCGTGCGAGTTGACTAAACTCAAAGCGTTAATGAGAATCAGCCGTACTTAGTCCGTCAATGCAAGCGGGCGCTTAAGCTCACGAAAGTTGATCGAGACGCGGACTCAAACAGCAGCGACATTACGAACAAAACTAAGCCGGAAGACCGAAAGAATCGGCGAAGAATCGGCAGCGAAGCGGCGGAAGGCGCGCCAAGGCGAGCGCTGGCAATAGCCAAAGTGGCCAAGGTGGCTCGGCTTTGGCAGAACCACCTCGTTCGGCTTAGTACAGGGTACCTCGAACAACAGTAGAGGTGCGCCAGTGGTAAATGGCTCCGACAATGCTGAACAAAATGGCGGGGCACCCCTCCATTGTATAAATAGGGGGTCTTCAGAACTTAGAGAGGGAGGTTAGAGGGACTTGGGCTTGAGATTTTGGAGGATTTTAGAAGAGTTCTCCACGAGATCACGGCGTCGGCCGTTTCGAGCTTGGCGAGCACAAGTCTAGTCGGCGTCGATCTACAAGCGGAATGGCGAATTGGTCGAACTCTGAGATACCCTCTAGGTTAAGCTTCGTCTTAACCTCGGGGATATGGCAATTTCTCCTAGTAGATCTCACCGCTCGTGATCCTCTCGCCGTGAGTGTGATCCCATGAGGCGATCCTCTCGCCGTGAGTGTGATCCCCTCGGTAACCGTTTCCTTAGTGAAGCGAGCCCCTACATCTGTAGTTCGAACACGGGTCTCTACGGATTGGAATTGCGGTGGTCCACGGACACAAAAGTCCCGACACGGGCAAAGAACCCGCATAGCGAGGATCCGATATAGAGAGATCCTCGTGTTTGTTCTAAGGATAAAAGTTGTAATTTTTGATTTTCATTTATGCGCCTTAAAATAAAGGCATTTCTTTTGAATTTTGTTGTAGGCCAAAGAAGCTGTAAGCAAGTTCAAATCAATGACAATCATCCCAGCACTACGCGAACAGGCTGGCGACCCGATGGGAGCCACCGGCCTCGAATCGGAGGTCGTCGTGCATAACAGCGGATCCTTATCGGTGGAGGAAGAGGTCGAGTTGAGTTCGACCAAGAGAAGTTCGAGTACCTATCCTCACCCTCCTCGAGATCCGGTTCCCCGCGCGCTCCAAGAAGATCTGGCGCAAGGAGAACCCGATGGGCCTCGATGTAGAGCCCGGGGCGAGAGTCCAGCCGCTGCCACGGTGGCGAAAAATCCCCTCGGCGTCGAACTCCGAACTACAGCGGCGAGATGAACATCGATGGCGCCAGCGCTCTCTAGCGAAACCGCCAAAGCGGCGACAAAGCATGGCGCAAACTTCGCCAAGGCCATGCAATCCATGGATGGGGTCGCTTCTGGCGGATCTAAGATCGACTCACGCGAGCTCGGCCTCAAGGAATCGGCAGTCCATCAAGCCGTCAACCAGCGAGTGGGTCCGTGTCAAGCGGAACGCTCCACGCCGAGGCGTATCCGGGCGTCGTGCACTCCTTGCACAAGCACGGCGTTAGTGCGGCGGGCTCGTGAATTAAAGAAGGAAGTGGCAAAGAAGCCACCGCGTACCGCCGGGTTTGGAGGCCCAAGTCTAATGGTGTCCCAACCTCGGTTGCCCACACTCTGTCGGCACTTAAGCCGAAGGATCTGGCGTTGCAAATCTAGCGCCAAGGTCCAGGCGGCGGCACCTCAAAGTCAAAGCGTGCATCGAATCGGTGGTGAAGCCAACACCGTCACCACCACCGGACCAACTATCAAGGATCGCTTGGGTCCTCACGAAGGATCGCGGGTCACTCCTCATATAGGAGAGCACCGTTCGAAAGGGCCGGAGATTCTGCAACCCTGACAGTTAAAATGAAGTCAGAGAGTCCCACGAAACTTCCGCGCTCACATAGCGGAAGTCAAGGCGAGTTACTTCGGTAGTTTTGGCCATTCGGAAGGAGACACTCTCGCTGATGGCGGCGGCGTTATACGGAGGTGCATGACACGGCGGTTGCTCACTTTGGCCGGGTACTACCGTGCAAAGTGCGAAAATCTCGAAGGGATTCCCCTAAATTGGCCGGTCATGCTTGTGCTCAAGCTCATCAAGGCGGTGCTCTCGGTACAATTGCCATCAAGCTCGAAGGGTGTGATCTTCGAGACTTAGCACCCGACCGCAGACCTAGGTCAAGGCGATTCCATAAGGATGACATCGAGAGAGGATGAGTTGCGAGAGGTCACTAATAATATGACCGACAAAGAACCATCGTCGGGCTATTCCCGGCGCCATAGCGGCTAACTTCGTTTGTGGTCGGGACTATCAGGCGGTCGAATCGATAAACTTCTAAAGGAATACCAGCGGAGGATGATCGTCGGATATTGGCTCCGTCGCGCTCGATCATCTTATCTAGCGAAGAAGCCCCAAAGCGCTTATGATCGATGCAGATCAAGTGGCCAAAATGCTAGGCAGCGTTGAATAAACAGGGGAAAACTTCAAGTTAGAAATGGAGTTGGCCATGCGGCGCGATGAGAAATGCATGACCAACGAGATCAAGCAATGAAACATCAAGGTGAATCAGTCGGCGCATCAGCGTCGATGAAGATGATAGCGATTCGGTCGGGAGGAAGCACAAGAAGATGATAACCCTCTGAACCCTTAGCGGGCAAAACATAGATGTTGTTGCTTTCGGGAAGCGAGAAGATCAAAGACTTGGAGAGCAAAATCAACTCATTGATTTCCGCTCAAGAAGTAAAGAAAGCGGTATTCCTTGCCCATGCAGAAGTGGGAATCAATCCGTGCCGATCAAAGTTTAACTTAATAAACTTCACACCATTTGGCGGAAGGGTTCCCGTAGCGCACTTGATTTATTTCAAGTCACACCTCGGAGTTATTTACGCAGCGAACCCACGATGGTTCGGTCATTAGTTGGCACCCGCCGTGGAACGCCTTGAATGGTACCGCGTCTCAGGGGAGCATTCACGGTTTGGGCGACATGGAGTCTAACTTCCTTACCAATTTCTTTGATAGCGATACCAAGGTATCGATCGGGACATTGCTTTCGGCGAAGCGAAGAGCGGAGAAAGCGTGGATATCTTTGTCAAAGCGATTCGGAACAAGGCAATGAAGCTGTCAAGATCCAATAACGGAGGAGTTCATCCTCAAACCTGCCGATAACTTATCGATAGATGTGCTTGAAGCAATGGAGTACGGCACCATCGATAGCGTGGAAGGACGAAGGTTCGTGGAAACAAGGCGAAAGATTCCTTAAAAGGAAAAAGCGGAAAAAGAGGCCGGTAAACGTGGAAGCTCGAAGCGTAATTTTGTCCCAGCGGCAAAGGAAAAGAGCGACCTAAGGCGGCGGTTCGAACCAAATATTTCAACTCAACCCGGCCGGCCAGCGAGGGCGCCGCGAGGGGCACAATCAGCAGCTGGGCCTGCGAAGCAGAAGGCCTCAGGCAGCGATTCCGTCCTATTCCTTTAGGGACGGCGAGATTCCGTCTCTTCAAATATCTTGTCGAAAATAACAAGATCAAGCTCCCTCAGATTGAGAATCAAGAGGAAGCAATGAGGTCGAGCGACCCAAAATCTGCTGGCGTATCCGCAGGCAATTCATCACCCACTAAATCTGTTTTGCTTAAGGATATAAATCCGGGCTTTAATTGATGTAGGGGTCATCACTATGAAGCCGTCAAAAGAAAGAAGGTCGGGCGAATCACGGTGTCCATAACCGGTCGGTACCGTTGACATGGTTTGAACTGAACCCGGTGGTCAAAGTCGCGATGAAGCCGGTGAATGGCGACCCACAAACAACGCCGAGAAAGGACTTGTATCATTATCTGACCGAATGGAAGTCTTGTGGGTCCACCGAACTACTTGAAGATGAGCAATGGGTAGCCTCTTCTTCGTTGAAGAAAAGCGAAGCGAAGGAAAGGCATGCCATGCTCCATGGTCACGGAGGCGATATGAGCAGTGGTAACATTCAGTGTCAGAAGAGAACACAAACGCCACCAGGAGTGGACACGGTACAAGTACAAGTACAGAAGTCCCGACCCTAAGGGCGGACACTCGAGCTGGGGGTACCAACAAATCCCCTCACTCGCCTGAGAGAAAGCGCAACAGCGGTGGGCGCTAAAAAGCTCGACAAGCGGCCGCAAGAAGTTCGACTTCAGCGATCGATTGGTCGCCCGATTGGAAGAGATAAGCCGGGAACCGAACTCTCCATACGCTTTGGCGTAATGGCACAATTGGCCAATATCGCAGGATCACTCTCTATGAGTTGCTCACGGTTATCAAAGAGAGCGAAGCTCTTCAAGAAGCCCTGCCCGATTGAAGTCTTCCTCACCCAGATAGGTAGAGTCGAAGAGTCGGCCCGGCAATCAACCTTCGACTAAACACTTCCGCATCACTTTTACAAAGGAGGATATGCGGGAGAATTCCAAACACGATAGGCGCTATACTTCACGGGTATATTGGCTCTAGTGAAGTTAGCAGGATCAAATCGATCAGGGTTCATTGTGAGACATCATGCCCTGCGCCTCATGTATCATCTTGGAATTCCTACCCGATGGCTGGCCGGGCACAATGATTTATGGATTTAACACCAGCGGTCTCGGCAGCTTGGTAAGATCGGATAAAGTGCCAAATGGGGGACTTAAAGTCGAAGTCACTGCTATGTGATTGGCGGAGACTTCCTATAACTTATTGTTAGATTAGGCCTTGGATCCAACAATGTTATAGTCCCTCTACTCTTCATCGGTGTCTCAAATATGTAGACCACGAATAATGAGTTCAAGGCGGTGGTCGCGGACAAACAACGTTTAAGGGGATGGAGAATTATTTCGATTCTCTCCTCTACGGTAATGAGTCGGCGAATCATCGGCCCAGGCACGGGGCAGTGGTGGAAAGTCGAAGCAGGCTTGGTTATAGTGGTGGTTTTGTTCTAAATGACATTGTACCTTGTAATCAATCTTGGCGATGAAGGATCGTCGGATGAACATTATGGTAATAAATTGCCGATGAATCAATAAATGGCGATTTAGAGTACCCTTTGTCTTTGAATGATGTGATGAGGTTTATACAATGATCGAGTTGCACCTGACTCGGTCATCTTGCTTTACACAAAAGCGGTTCGAGACTCTTTTGGGCATTTTCGTCATCCCAGAATCGAGTAGTGAAAAGACTTGGTTTCACGGTAAAGGAGATCACGGTTCAGTAGCGAATCATTTCTTGAAAGCAGCGAAGGCGACAATGGACCTATCCCCACATTCAAATATAGTCGAAACAGGTATCATGAAGAGATGGGGGTACAACTTGACACAAGGAGAAGGTCTATGTTTTGGGCGAGGTCCTCGAGTCCCTCGAGGCGGCATATGTCCCAAAGGCGGATAATACTATGCATTTAGAAGGGGATTGGGATCGAATCCTCCTCGGAAGATGAATGCTGTTGATTGATAATAATCCACCCGGTGAGAGCGGACATTACGTCGATTCTTGGTGGGATTACGACACCGACCTCGGAGCTTTCAAGGCTTTAATGTCAAATATGGCTTGGTTGATCACACTCTTGTTGAGAGTGATGAAGACATGCCAACATGGGAAGACCCATGGATCCATCAACTCAAAGCGGTTGAGGATAGGTTGAACAAAGAACCCCCGCTAAGGATGAGTAGTCGAGGTTAATATGGGTGATGAAGAGCATCCTAAACTCATAAACATCAGCAATCGCTCCCCTCGGAAGAAAGGAAGAGTTAATTGCCCTAATTAGGGAGTATATCGATGTATTAGCACGGGTTCACGAGGACATGCGGGACTTCGACCCTAATGTGGCGACACAGCCCTCAACATCAAAGCGGATGTCAAACTGTCAAGCAACGGCAAAGGCGGTTTAGTCCACAAATATTAGAGGCAATGCGTTGGCGAAGTGAAGAAACTCATAGAATGGGATTCATCGAAATTCAACATCCGGATTGGGTGGCGAATATAGTCGGTCATGAAGAAAAATGGGTGATTAGGATGCATTAGCCGACTACGAGAGACCTCAGCGGTTTGAAGATGACTTTCCTCTTCCAATCGCGATGTCATAGTTGACAACCGTGTGGATTTGAAAGAATGTCCTTTATGGATGGCTGAGGTATAATCAAATCAAGATGCACCGATGGCCAAACATCGGCGTTGAGCGCCCATCGGCATATATTGCTACGGTCATGCCGTTCGGCCTCAAAATGCCGGCACATACCGGCGAGCAATGGCGGAGATTTTCGGGATCATCTTGGAGAAAGCGGTCGAATGCTCGTCGGCGATTTGGTGCGTGAAAAGCGTGACAAAGGAGATCACATCAAAGATCTTAGAGCGGTATTGAACTCATGCGAACTCATCGGCTAAAGATGAATCTGCCAAATCCTTCCTTGGGATGTCGGTGGCAAGTTCCTTGGCCGTCGTCACCGACAAAGGAATCCACGTCGATCGACAAAGTGAAGGAGATTCAAGAATTGCAACCCAGAAATCGAGAGAACTTCGGGGGTTACAAAGGCGATTGGCGTACATCCGGCGGTTCATATCGAACCTATCAGGAAGTGCCAACCGTTCTCCAAGTTGAACAAGAAGGGTGTGTCGCTTATTGGGACGACACCGCCGAAAAGCCGCTTGAAGAGATCAAATCGTATCTCGCTAAACCTCTGTTCTTGTTGCACGCGATCCGGAAAACCGTTTTGATCTCGTCAAGGCAGCGGATCACTCGTTAAAGCTTTACTCGCGCAAGGCGGCGGCGGCGGTCCGCGAGCGGCGATGTATTACGAGCGAACATTAGTTGGTGCTGAGTCTCGATATCAATGGTGAAGCGGTGCCTTGCATTAGTGTTAGCGATTGAAAATCGCGGCACTATTTAGTCGGACGAGGCGATTTATGTTATCTCTAGCGTAAATCCGGTCCGGATATTTATGACCGGCCGGCCTCGATGAGTTGGCGTTTGGCGAAATGGGCCTTGCTCTTGTCCCAATATGACTTGTATTTCAAACAACGAAGTCGGTCAAAGGACAAGCGATTTGCGATCTCTTGGTACCCGGCCCGACAGCGGGCGGTTGAGCTATATGATGATCTTCGGATGAAGTCCATGAAGTTAACACTACATCGCACCAACAAATATGGCGACTGTACTTTGGAGCTTCTCGAGCTACCAGCGTGGCAAGTGCCCCGGATGTTCTAAGATTTCGCGGTCGGGGTTGTCTTAGTTTCCCAGGAATCATGTCATGCCCGTGCTTATTCACTCGAACCTTGCTCTAATAGCGTAGCTGAATACAATGCCTACTTATTGGACTTAGTTTCGCCAAGAGGCTGGGGTCGAATATCTCGAAGCGTCTGGCGATTCGCAATTGATAGTTAAGCGGGTTCGTGGTGACTACGAAGTCGAGAATCGGATCTAATCCCTATCATCGGATAGCCGTTGAAATGGCGGACTCATTGAAGAGTTTTCATCGAATATATCCCCGCCTCCAAAGCGCTTATCGCGGATGCTGGCGGCGTTAGGCGTATGCGTTAACACAACCTTAGAGACCGAGCAACTAGTTACGGTCGGGACTCACCAACTCTTACGTACCATTATACGATGAGACACAAGAAGATGAGGGGTAGTTACCAAGAAGTACATGCAACCCAAACCAAGTTGGAGCCGAGATTGGCTCTCCTATCATCGACTTCGTCTTACATGGCATTGGGAAGGCGTGAGGAAGAAGTCAATCGTGAAGAGCTCAAGATTCTTTTACGACACGAGAAACCGGATGCTATATGCGAGAGTGCGATGGTCTTTGCTACGATGCCTCTCAAACAAAGGCAGAAGAAGTCCTTCGGGGAAGCACGAAGGTGAATGTGAGTGCACCGGCTGGTCCCAAGCTCTGATCAAATCGGAGAATGGGCTACTTTTGGCCCACGATGATTAATGGCGGTCAGTACATCGGAAATGCCAGCGTGTCAAATTCCGCGAATTATATGCATCGACCTCGGCGGTTGCATCCTTCGGCCACATCACGGCCATTGAGACATGGGGAATGGGCGTCGTAGGTCCCATTTTCCTCCGTCGGTCAAAGCGTCGGTTTATTCTAGCGATCACCGATTACTTCTCCAAGTGAAGAAGCAATCCGCTAAAAGAAGTCAAGGCAGTACCGTCGTCAAATTTATCAAACACCATGTCATCTACCGACACGGTGTTCCAAGGCGGATCGTGCATGACAGCGGTCCCAATTCATCGGCAATTCCTTCATCGGGTTTTGCGAAATGTTCAAAATACAAGATGTCACCGTCGGCGACCTATAATCCGGCGGCAAATGGATTAGCGAGGCATTCAACAAGGCGATTATCAAAATTAAGCCGAAGCTTGTGAAGAATAACAAGCGAGGCTGGGATGATAAACTTCGGAGAAGCACTACGGGCATATCGCTGTGATGCATGCGCCAGCTGGGCGACCCGTACTCCACGGTTTCACGGGTGCGGCGATTCTCCGTTGGAAATTCAGATTCCGTCGCCATCGCCCTTTCAGCGAGATGGCGACCAGAAGAACAACATCAAAAGCGTCTCGAAGAGCTTGAGATGTTAGATGAGAAGCGCTGGAGGCTCAACAATGCATTGAGTTCTACCAAGCTAGGATGTCGAGGGCTTTCAACAAGAAAGTTGACGAGAGAACCTTTAGAAGGAGATTTGGTCCTCATTTGCTTTCGGCGACCGATAATCCTCACTTCCAAAAGAAAGGTAAATTCGAACCTAAATGGGAGGACCGTTTGTAATAGAAGCGGTCTACTCTATGGTGCGTATCGCCTAATTACCCGAATGGCGGCCAGGCAATTAATCTTAGATAAATGGGAAGTTCTGAAGAAATACTACCCTTAGTATCTTGGGATAACCCGTTCGGACGGGAAGTTCCTCGTGGGATGTTTCACCCACTTTTCTTGAGGATAACCCTAGATTTGTCCTCCATCATAATTTCCCCGCGATCAAATTCCTTGGCGGTAGGTCTACAAATTACGGTACATTACCAAAATCCTCTTGATTCCGTCTATGAACAAGAGGCCCTCAAAATTCCTTTCCTTGGAGATAGAATATAAAATTCTTCCTCTCCAAGCGTAAAATCCTTTAGTGTCAAGCGGAGTCCATCTCTTATCTTAGGTATTTGAGAGGTATCTTGTAGGGATTTTCGGACGGGTTGTCCTTTGAAGGTCACTGAGTCTCTTAGGTTCTCAGTGGAGATCCACTCTTAGTTCCATCTCTCTCTAGGTAGCTCGGTGAAGGTATCTTGTAGGGATTTTCAGACCAGGTTGTCCTTTGAAGGTCACTGAGTCTCTTAGGTTCTCAGTGGAGATCCACTCTTAGTTCCATCTCTCTCTTAGGTAGCGTGGGTATCTTGCGGGATTTTCGGAGGGTTGTCCGTGAAGGTGCTTTGAGTCTTTTCGGTTCTCGGTGGAGATCCACTCTTAGTTCCATCTCTCTCTAGGTAGCCCATTGAAGGTATCTTGGGATTTTCGAGACCGGGTTGTCCGTGAAGGTCGCGAGTCTTTTCGGTTCTCGAGTGGAGATCCTCTTAGTTCCATCTTTCATCTTAGGTAGCGCCGTGAAGGTATCTTGTAGGGATTTTCGAACCGAGGTTGTCCTGAAGGTGCTGAGTCTTCGGTTCTCGAGTGGAGATCCACTCTTAGTTCCACTTTCATCTTAGGTGGCCGTGAAGGTATCTTGTGGGATTTTCGAACCAGGTTGTCGCAGAGGTGCTGAGTCTTTTCGGTTCTGGTGGAGATCCACTCTTAGTTCCACCTTTCATCTTAGGTAGCGCCGGTGAAGGTATCTTGTAGGGATTTTCGACCGGGTTGTCCTGAAGGTCACTGAGTCTCTTAGTTTCAGTGGAATCCACTCTTAGTTCCATCTCTCTCCCGAGTGGCGCCCGGTGAAGGTATCTTGTAGGGATTTTGGAACCGGTTGTCCGCTGAAGGTCACAGGTCTTTTCAATTCTGACGGGGCCCTGCTGTTGGTCATCGAGAAGCGAGAACATAAAGTTCCTTCTCTCCGCCTCAATCAATCTTAATCCGGTTCGATCATTCTCGGTCAAAAGGACACCAAGGTTCATCTTGGGGCATTTTATCAAGCCTAAGAGGATAAAGCCAGCGCCTCACCGTTAGGAGTTTGATCTTTCTCCGTTGAAGAAGACACGAGTTGATTAAGGGCATTTTATCGAAGCCTAAGAAGGATAAAGCCAGCGCCTCACAGCGTTGCGGTTTAGTCTTTCTCGATTGAAGAAGACACGAGTTGATTAAGGGCATTTTATCCAGAAGCCTAAGAGGGATAAAGCCAGCGCCTCATCTGCGTTGCGGTTTAGTCTTTCTCCGGTGAAGAAGACACGAGTTGATTCGGGGCATTTTATCCCGAAACCTAAGAGGGATAAAGCCAGCGCCTCCGCAGCGTTGCGGTTTAGTCTTTCTCAGATTGAAGAGACACGAGTTTGATTAGGGTATTTCATCCCAGCCTAAGAAGGGATGAGTCACAGCTGCAACGTTCTTAGGATGCTCCATTGAAAAAGGCGAATCTACGTATTCAACATCGTAGCATTAAGTCTAAGAGGTTTATTCTAGCGATCACCGATTACTTCTCCAAGTGGGCAGAAGCAATCGCTAAAAGAAGTCAAAGGCGAGTGCGTCGTCAAATTTATCAAACACCATGTCATCTGAGCCACGGTGTTCCAAGACGGATCGTGCATGACAAGGTCCCAATTCATCGCAATTCCTTCATCGAGGTTTTGCGAAATGTTCAAAATACAAGATGTCACCGTCGGCGACCTATAATCCGGCGACAAATGGATTAGCGAGGCATTCAACAAGGCGATTATCAAAGTGCAGCGAGAAGCTTGTGAAGAATAACAAGCGAGGCTGGGATGATACTTCGGAGAAGCACTCTGGGCATATCGCTGCTAGATACGCATGGCCCCAGGCGACCCGTACTCCACGGTTTCACGGTGCGGCGATTCTCCGTTGAAATTGATTCCGTCGCATAGCCCTTTCCAGCGAGTTGGCGAGAAGAACAACATCAAAAGCGTCTCGAAGAGCTTGAGATGTTAGATGAGAAGCGCTGGAGAGCTCAACAATGCATTGAGTTCTACCAAGCTAGGATGTCGAGGGCTTTCAACAAGAAAGTTGACGAGAGAACCTTTAGAAGGAGATTTGGTCCTCATTTTCGGCGGCCAGATAATCCTCACTTCAAAAAAAGGTAAATTCGAACCTAAATGGGAGGGACCGTTTGTAATAGAGGCGGTCTACTCTAGATGCGTATCGCCTAATTACGAGAATGGCGTGGCAATTAATCTTAGATAAATGGGAAGTTCTGAAGAAATACTACCCTTAGTACCCGGGATAACCCGTTCGACGGGAAGTTCCTCGTGGGATGTTTCACCCACTTTTCTTGAGGATAACCCTAGATTTGTCCTCCATCATAA
Organism: Asparagus setaceus; assembly: GCA_012295165.1. Taxonomy (NCBI): domain Eukaryota; kingdom Viridiplantae; phylum Streptophyta; class Magnoliopsida; order Asparagales; family Asparagaceae; genus Asparagus; species Asparagus setaceus. The sequence goes on from CM022708.1 coordinate 8,235,829, forward strand.
TTTCCCCCCGATCAAATTCCTTGTGGTAGGTCTACAAATTTTACGGTACATTACCAAAATCCCTCTTGATTAGTCTATGAACAAGAGGCCCACTCAAAATTCCTTTCCTTGGGAGATAGAATATAAAATTCTTCCTCTCCAAGCGTAAATCCTTTAAGTGTCAAGCGGAGGGTCCCATCTCTTATCTTAGGTAGCCATTTGAAGGTATCTTAGGGATTTTCGAACCGGGTTGTCCTTTGGTCACAGTCTCTTCGGTTCTCGAGTGGAGATCCACTCTTAGTTCCATCTCTCTCTAGGTAGCGCCCGTGAAGGTATCTTGTAGGGATTTTCGGACCGGAGTTGTCCGTGAAGGTGCTGAGTCTTTTAGGTTCTCGGTGGAGATCCACTCTTAGTTCCATCTCTCTCTCCTAGGTGTGAAGGTATCTTGTAGGGATTTTCGAGACCAGGTTGTCCGGTGAAGGTCGCTGAGTCTTCGGTTCTCGGTGGAGATCCTCTTAGTTCCACCTTTCATCTTAGGTAGCGTGAAGGTATCTTGTAGGGATTTTCAGACCGGGTTGTCCTTGAAGGCGCTGAGTCTTTGGTTCTCGGTGGAGATCCCTCTTAGTTCCACCTTTCATCTTAGGTAGCTGAAGGTATCTTGTAGGGATTTTCGGACCGGGTTGTCCTTTGAAGGTCACGAGTCTCTTCGGTTCTCAGTGGAGATCCACTCTTAGTTCCATCTCTCTCAGTGGCCGGTGAAGGTATCTTGTGGGATTTTCGAGACGGGTTGTCGCTTTGAAGGTCACAGGTCTTTTCAATTCTCTGGCGGCCCTGCTATTGGTCTCGATAGAAGCGAGAACATAAAGTTCCTTCTCTCCCACCTCAATCAATCTTAATCCGGTTCGGTCATTCTCGGTCAAAGAGGACACCAAGGTTCATCTTGGGGCATTTTATCGAAGCCTAAGAAGGGATAAAGCCAGCGCCTCGCAGCGTTGCGAGTTTGAGTCTTTCTCCGATTGAAGAAGACGAGTTGATTAAGGGCATTTTATCCGAAGCCTAAGAAGGGATAAAGCGGCCTCACCGGCGTTGCGGTTTAGTCTTTCTCGATTGAAGAAGACACGAGTTGATTACGGGGCATTTTATCGAGAAGCCTAAGAAGGGATAAAGCCAGCGCCTCATCAGCGTTGCGGTTTAGTCTTTCTCCGATTGAAGAAGACACGAGTTGATTAGGGCATTTTATCCGAAACCTAAGAAGGGATAAAGCCAGCGCCTCCCAGCGTTGCGGTTTAGTCTTTCTCCGATTGAAGAAGACACGAGTTTGATTACGGGTATTTCATCGAGCCTAAGAAGGGATGAGTCTACGTCTGGCGTTGCGGGTTAACCTTCAGTGAAAAGGCGAAGTCGTATTCAACATCGTAGCATTAAGTCTAAGAGTTTCATTCTTTTAGCACAGCGTTGTGTGTAGAGCAGGTTTAGACAATCTACCGCTGCCCAACTCAAGCGGTAGTTGGTAAAGGCTAATCAAACCCGTTGAGGTGTAATAACCCTAAAACCAGCGCGCCACAGCGTTTCGGTTGATCATTCTCGGTCAAAGAGGACACCAAGGTTCATCTTGGGGCATTTTATCGAAGCCTAAGAAGGGATAAAGCGGCGCCTCTCCGCAGCGTTGCGGTTTAGTCTTTCTCCGATTGAAGACACGAGTTGATTACGGGGCATTTTATCGAGAAGCCTAAGAAGGGATAAAGCGGCGCCCTCACCGCAGCGTTGCGGTTTAGTCTTTCTCCGATTGAAGAAGACACGAGTTGGTTACGGGGCATTTTATCCGAAGCCTAAGAAGGGATAAAGCCAGCGCCTCACCGCAGCGTTGCGGTTTAGTCTTTCTCGATTGAAGAAGACACGAGTTTGATTAGGGGTATTTCATCGAGAAGCCTAAGAAGGGATGAGTCTACAGCGTAACTGCAGCGTTCTTAGGTTAACCTTCGAGTGAAAAGGCGAAGTCGTATTCAACATCGTAGCATTAAGTCTAAGAGAGTTTCATTCTTTTAGCACAGCGTTGTGTGTAGAGCAGTTTAGACAATCTACCGCTAGCCCAACTCAAGCGGTAGTTGGTAAAGGCTAATCAAACCCGTTGAGGGGGTTGGCCAATAACCCTAAGCCAGCGCCTCACAGCGTTGCGGTTTAGTCTTTCTTCGATTGAAGAAGACACGAGTTGATTAAGGGTATTTTATCCGAAGCCTAAGAAGGGATAAAGCCAGCGCCTCACAGCGTTGCGGTTTAGTCTTTTCGATTGAAGAAGACGAGTTCGATTACGGGTATTTCATCCGAAGCCTAAGAAGGGATGAGTCGTGTAGCAGCGTTGCGGGTGGTCTCTTGCCGTAAAGTATGAAGCCTCGTTATTCAACATCGTAGCATTAAGTCTAAGAGAGTTTTATTCTTTTAGCACAGCGTCCGTGCGAGCGGATCGGATAATCATGCCTAGCCCAACTCAAGCGGTAGTTGGTAAAGGCTAATCAAACCCGTTGATGGTGAGGTTTGCCAAAAATCCTATAAGTATTATGGTTAATTATTTCTAGAAGTAAAAGAATCATAATAAGCGATGAAAGGAATGGATCTTATTCATTTGAAGCAAATATAGAAGGAGCTACAAGCTGTTTAAACATCAAGTCTATGACAAATGATTTGTTGTTCAAGCGAGACACTTCACCATTGTAAGCTGGTGGAGTTCTTCCGGCAACTTCGACCACTGAAGGACTCCTCGCCGGTGTTCGGTGTCTTGGTTGCCTCCTCGAGCTCGGCCGGTTCGCCCGACGGTCGAGTTCCAGGAGCTTCTTCCTTGTTGGCCTTGGCCGACTCAAAGCTGCTCATCCTATCTTCCTCGGCATGGAGCTCTCCCACGGCGGTGTTATCCTCGCTTTTCGCCCGCGATATCGGTCACGGATGTGGCTTAGGGAAGAATATGTTTCGGCAACAACGGCTCAGAGCTGATCGTGGATCTCTGCATCACGGACCTCGAGCCGGTAAAAACACGAGCATCGGCGCCATGCCTCTAAGCGTGCATCGATCGGCGGCTATGTAAGCCCCAGCCGCCGCGGCTCTTGCGATCTCTGGAGCTTTCCCTCGGATAGGCGAGATCATCAACAATGGCTGAGCTTTCGGGATAACCCATATCTACATCAAAGCTATCAGGGGATCAGCGGTGGCTTGAGCGATGAAGAAAGCCGCCATGAAGGACCTTTTCGATCACCATGTTCACAAAGAAAGAATGGCGTACTTCAAGCGATAATAAGATGGGATGGATCTTCATCCGGCATCAAGCGCTCGCTTGAGTCATGGAGTAGAAGATGAAAAGAAGAACTTTAGAATTCAGCAAAAAAAGGGCGAAAATTTATTGGGCTAAAGACCCTTACCGTCTCCTTGATTGTAGTCTCGGAGGCTAAGCGAGTCCACTAGAGTATCTATATTTGGGATCTTTGTCAGCCATGGCCAGGCCCTCGGTGTGCTCATCTATCTCAACGATTATTTGTGGTAGGCGATTCCGTGAAGAAGGAGTACCACCACACATGGAATGTCTCGGCCTCTTTTAATTATAGTGGTATTAAACGGTGGTCCTATAGTGTCGAAGAAAATTCATACCTTCTTGAGGGGCCGGTAGCGGGTAAATCTTCACGGGTACCTCCATCCTGTGACCAAGCGTAGCGGTCATCCATGGAAGTATTGCCATATAAACCCGGATACGAAATCTTCCATGGAGAGTCGAAGAAGAAGGCATTAGGAGGAATGCAATTAAGTCAAACAATAGGTAAAGCTACGTACCTCCTACAATGGGGTTAGCTTGCTTAGTCTCGATTTGTGCATTTGTCTCCTGCAATCCCTCTAAAAGAGCAAAAAAGCGAAGAGGTAATTAGTGGAGTGCAATTCGAGAGTCGTTCAATTCTCATTAGCCATCGGAAGAGGAGTTATTGGCGTTAGATGTACACAGGCTCACGAATTAGGTCCTCGTCGGCCTCCTCGCTATAGCTCCATACATTTGTTGAGTAAAACTTGGCTCGGCATGAAGCGGAGCTCGGCAAAATTGTGGTGAAACAAAATCAGCAGGATCATAATCCTAGAACCCGCATGCGAGCGGAGAAATGTCGGTCTTCAAAAGTGAAATTTGATTTCAGCAGCGGTGAATTATTACCTCCGTCACCGGCGGATCATTCTTGGTCAAGTCTATATCAAAGGACCGAGGATTCCGTGATTCTTGTGGGCTAGCCTCTTTCGTTTAACCCCTTTAGAGGTTGAAATTCTTCTTCTTCAACATTTTTCACGAAAATTGGGTTGAATGAGAAATCCCATAGAAAGGATGAGAAGCGAAGGGAAAAGAAATTACCGAGGTCTTGCTGACGTCTTGAGGTCCTCTTCTAAAGTCCGACACGAGTGGTGGAATTCCCCTCGGCCTCAATGTTGGAGGAGATTGGCGCTTCCTCACGAACAGCGGCATCGAGGATGTCAGAGTGTCGGCTCACGATGCTTGCCACAGTGCGAGATAGCCCTCCGGTGGCTCATTAGCTACTAATAGCCAACTACAATGAAGGAATGTGGACTCGGTGGCGGTCACGAGCTCGGAGGCTGAATCTAGCACCGGTACATCCCATAGCGCTCCACAACCATGCTCGAAGGCCATCCACAAGTCCACCTCGAGTGCAGGTGTCGGTTCGGGTTCCCAACATAAAGTTGGTGCGTAACGGCTGGCGAGCAAAAGCAACGAGGAAAATAAGGCTCAATGAAGCATTCCTCCTTTACCGAGGAAGTGAGATACCACGGCACGATATTCACCTAGTTAAAGCGGAATGTCAAGTGAAGTCTGGCATGTCTTCGGCACCTCCTCGTCAACCAAGGACTCACCATATTGACCCGGAATCGAGGAAAACATGCGGAAAAGATCCACCCTTTGTGAATGCATCACGTTTCTTGATCTCTGCAAAACCCGCCCTTCCATCTGCGGTCCTCTACCAAGCGCAAAGAAAGGAGTGACGAATCTGTGGAACGGTGCGACATCATGTCGGGCGATCACGGGACCAACCGGGCCATCAAATAGGTATATGGGAGCTCTACTCGGAGGAAAGAGATCGTGATGATGGCTGCCCTTTCTCTGATGCTTCGAACTATATACCGCAATCCACGGTGAATATTAGCCACCATCACTTAGGAAGGAGAGAGTTCCTTCTTGTGGTGAGCTGCGAGGGTAAAGGACCTCAAGGGTAAAGCATCATCGGTTGATATGGAACCACACTTCTTGAGCGGTTACCAGGGTAGCGCTAGGAGAGTTGTCGGTTGGATAGGCTTCACCGCATGCCACGAAAAGTTGCAAACTTGGTCCACTGAAGGAAAGCCTTCTTTGCGTGGCTGGCGTATAAGAGTTAGCCTCGGACTTCTCGATCGGCTCATTAACCTTGAGTGGCGGTGATAGTTCACATATTTCCTCGCCCGATTTGTCCTCCAATCTTTGGAACAAGTAGTGTGGCCTTGAGACTCACGATTTCCTTTTGGCGCAAAGGTTGATTGAAGCTATATAGTAATGACAAGTGAGATCCATAAAGTCTTATAGCGATCGGTGTGTTCCCAGCGGCTCGGTTCACGATTGGAGGAAAGTACTCGATATAGCATCTTCCCATGGGTAGACACGAAATCGGTACATCTCATGTAAAGCCAACTGACTTCGTAGTGTTTAGTGAAAGCGTATTGAATCTGGATTATAAAGCTTCGAATAAGGTGAAGAAATGATTAGTTGATTAGAAGGCCATACATGGTGGCACGAATGTTGATCCAGACCAGGCGAAGTTCTCCATCCACCGGCTTAGGGCGTAAGTGGTCAGGCGACCCCCACACTTGGCCGAGTGAACCCAGCCAAGAGAATCTATGGTGGACGGCGGCATCTCTGCAGCAATTTAGCAAAGCGATTCTTCAAAGTCGAGCGAGGAACAAAAAGCTCATCGGGGTGATGTGTCGAGCCAACCCGGGGTGAACCGATGTAGCGATTCCTATTGGAACGGGCCAGGTCTGGGGTAATAAACCCACAATGAATATGATCATGCTCCTCGGTCGGGCGCCATGACATACGGCGTGTCATGGTGTCTAAGGTCGGTCAATGAAGGCGGCGAGGTATCCGGGGAATATACAAGGGCCTCCGTCGTCTTTGTTCAACCACCTCTCACTCGATAAGAGCGTATCAGGATCATAAGCGAGTCGCCGAATAGATAATCTGTCTTCGTAAAAGGTTGATGAAGCTGGTGTCCCTTCTGGCGGCGCATCGGTGACCAATCGTCGGGACGGGAACTCCCCTCAAATCTGACTGGATCGTCTCGGCTGATGTCGCAGGGCGCAATCGAGCGAATAAATGTGGGATCATCACACATGGAATAATAGTCACTATGGCGTCCATCGGCGTAAGCTGGAAAAGCTCGAGGAATAATCAGCGAAATCGAAAAATATTCAGTTAGTAAATGGCGTTGAATTCATCTTACATAGATTGAGTCCGCGACCTTATAGCAGTATAGCGATTTCCGTATTAAATACGGAGAGCGAAAAATATAGCGTAATCAAGCGGCAATATATTCCGTTCGGAGGAATCGGTGTGAAATCGCTCCGTTAAAATATCGAGCGGGTGATCTTTGAAGCCTCAATCCTCACGAAGGAGAATCTCGGCTCTTCAATCGCCTCACAAAGGAGAACGGCGGGGTCATACGAGCGTGCACAATCTGGCGTCGGTCCCCACAAAGGAGGATTTGGCTCTTCCCAATCGCCTCACAAAGGAGAACGGCGGGGATAGCGCATATATGCGAGAATATGATGGCGGCGCCTGCAGAAAGAAGGAGAGCGTGCATTCAGCGGCGTCTTGAATCAACCCCTCGGGCAGTGATCTCCGACGACATCGGAGGCTGCAAAAATACAACAAAAAGTGGATACATGGCTAAAAATCAGCAAATAAAGTGTCAAAAAGCTACACAATCCGAAGAAACGGCAGCGCCAGCCTTCGCCCTTGAACCAGCCTGAGCCGCAGCCTGACACCAGCCCAGCCGGTCTGGTATTCGCGCCTGGCCTCAGCGCGTATTTAGTAATGATCTCCAGTGTCGATGAAGCGGCCAGCGCCTGGCCGACGCTGACTGGCGCCCAGCCAGCCGCCCGCCCCGCCGCCACGCCCATGCGGACCGCCGCCACCTCGCCGTTCGGCCCTTTCCCTCGTGGTCAGCGTTACACCGCCAAGAAAAAGAAAAAAGAAAAAGGACTCGTAAAGGCTCGTATGCATACCTTGTTGATTGAGGAAGAAAAGAGCGGCGAGAGCGAGATGAAAACAAGAGAGAGACCTGAGGGGCGGCTAGGTCAGCGAAAGAGGCCTTGTGGGTATTTATAACAATCCCACATGGACCCAATCCTCCTTGAACAAGGCCTCTCGCAGCGTTGCGGTTTAGTCTTTCTCGATTGAAGAAGACACGAGTTGATTACGGGGCATTTTATCGAAGCCTAAGAAGGGATAAAGCCAGCGCCTCTGCAGCGTTGCGGTTTAGTCTTTCTCCGATTGAAGAAGACACGAGTTCGATTACGGGGCATTTTATCCCGAAGCCTAAGAAGGGATGAGTCACGTATGCTTGTAGCGTTGGTGGTCTCTCTTGCGTAAAGAGTATGAAGCCTCGTATTCAACATCGTAGCATTAAGTCTAAAGAGTTTTATTCTTTTAGCACAGCGTCCGCGTCTTGAGCGGATCGAATAATCCATAGCTAGCCCGACTCAAGCGGTAGTTGGTAAAGGCTAATCAAACCCGTTGATGGTGAGGTTTGCCAAAAATCCTATAAGTATTATGGTTAATTATTTCCTAGAAGTAAAAGAATCATAATAAGCAATGAAAGGAATGGATCTTATTCATTTGAAGCAAATATAGAAGAGCTACAAGCTGTTTAAACATCAAGTCTATGACAAATGATTTGTTGTTCAGTGAGACACTTCACCATTGTAAGCTGGTGGAGTTCTTCAAACTTCGACCTGAAGGACTCCTCATCGGTGTTGGTGTCCGTGGTTGCCTCCTCGAGCTCGGCCGGTTTACGCCCGACGGTCGAGTTCCCTAGGCATAGCGGTGAGGGCTTCTTCCTTGTTGGCCTTGGCGGCTCAAAGCTGCTCATCCTATCTTCCTCGGCATGGAGCTCTCCCACGGCGGATATTATCCTCTCCTTTTCGCCACAGATATCGGTCACGGATGTGGCTTAGGGAAGAATATGTTTCGGCAACAGCGGCTGATCGGTAGCGGTCTCTGCATCACGGACCTCGAGCCCGGTAAAAACGAGCATCGGCGCCATGCCTCTAAGCGTGCATCGGTCACGGCGGCTATGTATGAAAGCCCCGACGCGCGGCTCTTGCGAGTCTGGAGCTTTCCCTCGGATGGCGAGATCATCAACAATGGCTGAGCGGCTCGGGATAACCCATATCACATTATCAAAGCTATCAGGGGATCAAGCGTGGCTTTGGCCGATGAAGAAAGCCGCCATGAAGGACCTTTTCGATCACCATGTTCACCAAAGAAAGAGGCGTACTTCAAAGCGGATAATAAGATGGGATGGATCTTCATCCGGCATCAGCATCTCGCCAGTCATGGAGTCGAGATGTAGGCTCTGCCGCGGAAGAAAAGAGGACTTTAGAATTTTACAAAAAAATGGGCGAAAATTTATTGGGCTAAAGACCCTTACGTCTCCTTGATTGTAGTCTCGGAGGCTAGCGAGTCCACTAGAGTATCTATCATTTGGGATCTTTGTCAGCGCGGTGAGCCCTCGGTGTGCTCATCTATCTCAGCGATTATTTGTGGTAGCGATTAGAAGCGGGAGAAAGAGGAGTACTACCACTACACAAATGGAATCTCGACCTCTTTTAATTATAGTGGTATTAGCCAAGCGGTGGTCCTAATTAATGTCGAAGAAAATTCATACCTTCTTGGGGGAGGTAGCCGGGTAAATCTTCACCAAGGGTACCTCCATCCACGTGACCAAGCGTAGCAGTCATCCATGGAAGTATTGCCATATAAACCGAGATCGAAATCTTCCATGGAGAGTCGAAGAAGAAGGCATTAGGAGGCGAATGCAATTAAGTCAAACAATAGGTAAAGCTACGTACCTCCTACAATGGGGTTAGCTTGCTTAGTCTCGATTTGTGCATTTGTCTCCTGCAATCCCTCTAAAAAGCAAAAAAGCGAAGAGGTAATTAGTGGAGTGCAATTCGAGTCGTTCAATTCGCATTAGCCATCCGGAAGAGAGTTATTGGCGTTAGATGTACAGGGCTCAGAATTAGGTCCTACGTCGGCCTCCTCGCTATAGCTCCATACATTTGTTGAGTAAAACTTGGCTCGGCATGAAGCGGGCTTGAGCTCGACATTGTGTGTGAAAGCAAAATCAGCGAGGATCATAATCCTAGAACCCCGCATGCGAGCGGAGAAATGTCGGTCTTCAAAAGTGAAATTTCGATTTCAGCGGTGAATTATTACCTCGTCCCATTTGGATCATTCTTGGTCAAGTCTATATCAAAGGACCGAGGATTCCGTGATTCTTGTGGGCTAGCCTCTTTCGTTTAACCTTTAGAGGGTTGAAATTCTTCTTCTTCAGAGTTTTCACGAAAATTAGGTTGAATGAGAAATCCATAGAAAGGATGAGAAGCGAAGGGAAAAAGAGAATACCGAGGTCTTGCGACTTTGTCTGCAGTCCTCTTCTAAAGTCCCGGCACGAGTGGTGGAATTCCCCTCGGCCTCAATGGTGGAGGAGATTCTGGCCTTCCTCACGAACTTGGCGGCATCGAGGATGTCAGGTGTCTTCATAGCGATGCTTGACCACAGTGCAGATAGCCCTCCACGGGGGCTCATTAGCTACTAATAGCCAACTACAATGAAGGAATGTCGACTCCGGTGATTGAGCTCGGAGGCCGAATCTAGCACCGGTACATCCCATGCGCTCCACAACCATGCTCGAAGGCCATCCACAAGTCCACCTCAGTGCAGGTGTGGGTTCGGGTTCCCAACATAAAGTTGGTGCGTGCCCGGCTGGCGAGCAAAGCGGCGAGGAAAATAAGGCTCAATGAAGCATTCCTCCTTTACCGGAAAGTGAGATACCCACGATATTCACTAGCCGGTTAAAGCGACCAATGTCAAGTGAAGTCTGGCGTGTCTTCGGCACCTCCTCGTCAACCAAGGACTCACCATATTGACCGGGGAATCGAGGAAAACATCGGAAAAGATCCACCCTTTGTGAATGCATCTGTTTCTTGATCTCGCAAAACCCGCCCTTCCATCTGCAATCCTCTACCAAGCGCAAGAAAGGAGTAGGCGAATCAACGGTCTGCGGACATCATGTCGGGGCGATCGAGGACCAACGAGCCATCAAATAGGTATATGGGAGCTCTTTCGGGACGGAAGGAGATCCGTGATGATGGCTCGCCCTTTCTCGATAGCTTCGAACTATATACGCAATCCGGTGAATATTAGCCACCATCACGGAAGGAGAGAGTTCCTTCTTGTGGGCAGGCTAGGATTAAGGACCTCAAGGGTAAAGCATCATCAGTTGATATGGAACCACACACTTCTTGAGCAGTTGCAAGGTAGCACGCTTTAGGAGTTGTCGGTGTGGATAGGCTTCACCGCATGCAGAAAAGTTGCAAACTTGGTCCACTGAAAGCCTTCTTTGCGTAGGCTGGCGTATAAGAGTTAGCCTCGGACTTCTCGATCAGCTCATTAACCTTGAAGTGGCGGTGATAGTTCACATATTTCCTCGCCAGTTGTCCTCCAAATCTTTGGAACAAGTAGTGTGAGCGCCGGACTCACTGCGATTTCCTTTTGGCGCAAAGTTGATTGGGCGAGCTATATAGTAATGACAAGTGAGATCCCATAAAGTCTTATAACGATCGGGCGTGTGTTCCTTGGCCATTTCGGTTCTGATTGGAGGAAAGTACTCGATATAGCATCTTCCCATGGGTAGACACGAAATCGGTACATCTCATGTAAAGCCAACTGACTTCGTAGGTGTTTAGTGAAAGCGTATTGAATCGGATTATAAAGCTCGAATAAGGTGAAGAAATGATTGACGCTGATTAGAAGGCCATACATGGTACGAATCGTGAATCTGAACCACAAGCGAAGTTCTCCATCCCGGCTTAGGGCGTAAGTGGTCGGCGACCCACGGTGCTTACGACGAGTGAACCCAACGAAGAATCTATGACTGGGCGGCTGCATCTCGCCCCAATTTAGCAAGGCGATTCTTCAAAGTCGAAGCAGGAACAAAAAGCTCATCACGGGGTGGTGTGTCCAGCCCTACAACCCCAGGGTGAAGACCGATGACGCGATTCCTATTGGAACCCGGAACCGGCTGCTGGGTAATAAACCCACAATGAATATGATCATGCTCCTCGGTCAGACGCCATGACATACGGCGTGTCACAGCATGGTGTCTAAGGTCGGTCAATGAGAGCTGACGAGGTATCCGGGGAATATACAAGGGGCCTCCGTCGTCTTTGTTCAACCACCTCTCACTCTCGATAAGAGCTGTATCCGGATCCTTAACTGAGTCGCCGAATAGATAATCTGTCTTTCGTAAAGTTGGTGAGGTAGGTGTCCTCTGACGGCGCATCGGTGACCAATCGTCGGAGCTTGAGAACTCCCCTCAAATCTGACTGGATCGTCTCGCTGATGTCGCGGTAAAAATCGAAGCGAGATAAAATCGCGGATCATCACACATGGAATAATAGTCACTATGACGCCCATCGACCGCGAGGGTCGGAAAAGCTCCCGAGGAATAATCAGCTGAAATCGAGAAAATATTCCGATTAGTAAATGGCGTTGAATTCATCTTACATAGATTGAGTCCGCGACCTTATAATAGTATGGCGATTTCATCCGTATTAATACCGGGAGAAGCGAAAAATATAGCCGCGTAATCCAAGCGGCAATATATTCGTTCTCTGAGCGGAAATCGGTGTGAAATCGCCCCGCTAAAAATATCGAGACGGGTGATCTTTGAAGCCTCAATCCTCACGAAGGAGAATCTCGGCTCTTCCCAATCGCCTCACAAAGGAGAACGGCGGGGTCATAGCGAGCGTGCACAATCGGCGTCGGTCCCCACAAAGGAGGATTTCGCTCTTCCCAATCGCCTCACAAAGGAGAACGGCGGGGATACAACGCATATATGCGAGAATATATGATGACTGGCACCACCCGAAAGAAGGAGGGCGTGCACGGCGTCTTGGCGAGTCAACGGCTCCTCGGTAGCGTGATCTCAACATCGGAAGGCAAAATACAACAAAAGTCGATACATGGCTAAAAATCAGCAAATAAAGTGTCAAAAGGCTACACAATCCGATCGCCGAGAGGCAAAGGCGCCGGTAGCCGTATGTGACGCTCCAGCGACCTTATCAACCAACACCAGTGGCCGGTCGCGGTATCCCAGCGCCTCCCTGGCCTTATTGTATTGTAATGACTATCTAGCAATGGGGCTGTGGCGGCGTGCTAGCGCCCTGGACATTGAGCGGCCAGCGCTGGCCTTAACCCGCCCGCCACCTCCGCATGCGGACCGCCCACCACCTCGTGGGTCGGCCCTTTCCTCGTGGTCAGCGTTACCGCGCTGAAAAAAGAAGAAAAAGAAGAAAAAGGACTCGTAAGGCTCTCGTGATGCATACCTTGTTGATTGAGGAAGAAAAAGAGAAACGGTGAAGCGAGATGAAAACAAGAGAGAGACCTGAGGGGCGGCTAGGTCAGCGAAAGAGGCCTTGTGGGTATTTATAACAATCCCACATGGACCCAATCCTCCTTGAACAAGGACTCCTATTTGGCAAGAAGTAGGAATTCTAATGGAGCCCAAATCAATTCCAATGGGACTCTAATCAGCCCCTAATTAGGAGCCCTAATTGGAACCTTATCCGGATGTCAAAATAGTGCCAAATCGGTCCGTTAATTGGCTCCTACTCCCTCCGCTATATTTGGAAAAATTCTGAAGATTTATTCGGCAGGATAACACCCCGCGGATTGCATCGACGCCAATCAACGCGTCACCCAATCCTACTCCAACTAGGATTACGAGTATAAACTGTTTCCCAATTTGTCGAGAAGTTCGGAAGAATATTCTCACAAGAAATATTCTTAGGGATAACTCGATCGTGCGGATTGCATCGACGCCGATCAACGCGTCACCCAATCCTACTCCAACTAGGATTACGAGTATAAACTGTTTCCTAAATTGTCGAGAAGTTCCCGGAAGAATATTCTCACAAGAAATATTCTTAGGGATAACTCGATCGTGCGGATTGCACCGACGCAAATCAACGCGTCGCCCAATCCTACTCCAACTAGGATTACGAGTATAAACTGTTTCCTAATTTATTGAGAAGTTCCCTGAAGAATATTCTCACAAGAAATATTCTTAGGATAACTCGATCGCGGCGGATTGCAACGACGCAAATCAACGCGTCGCCTAATCCTACTCCAACTAGGATTACGAGTATAAAGCTGTTTCCCAATTTGTCGAAGTTCCTAAGAATATTCTCACAAGAAATATTCTTAGGGATAACTCGATCGTATGGATTGCACCGACGAAATCAACGCTGCCACCCAATCCTACTCCAACTAGGATTACGAGTATAAACTGTTTCCTAAATTGTCGAGAAGTTCCTAAGAATATTCTCACAAGAAATATTCTTAGGGATAACTCGATCGTATGGATTGCACCGACGCAAATCAACGCGTCGCCTAATCCTACTCCAACTAGGATTACGAGTATAAACTGTTTCCTAATTTATTGAGAAGTTCCCGGAAGAATATTCTCACAAGAAATATTCTTAGGGATAACTCGATCGTGCGGATTGCACCGACGCAAATCAACGCGTCGCCTAATCCTACTCCAACTAGGATTACGAGTATAAACTGTTTCCAAATTTTCAACGAGGAGTTCCTGGAGAATAAATCCATATTCTTAAGGATAACTCGATAACCCTTAATTTCCTCCCACCATAATATCCAAGAGAGGAATAATCTGACGAGGCGCGAAAGTCATGACGACACCGGACAACGTGTCCAGTCCCGAAGAAACTTCTCCCACCGTGGATAATCATATCCCAACAACGGTCAAAGCGTCGCACTCGCCGACTAAAGGCTAGGACGATATCTCCATGAAAAGATCAGTTCTCCCGCTGTGGTTAAACCAACAACACACGTGATGACGGAAGAATTAGCCGATTGAGGGTTATGAAATTCCATGTACTCGACACAGCCAATGTGTCGCCAACAAGGAGTTCGCCGACATACGGAGAAGTCCAAAAGTCTGATGGTTAGTCAAACAACGACCAACCGACACGAGTTACAAACAAAACTCACCCACCAGCTTCGAATCAAGATAACAAGCGGTCAGACAATAAATGCAAAGACCGTGATCTTATCAGAATCCTACAAAGAACCGATGATCCAAAGAATCGAAGACTTGAAGCTATCTTTTGGGACCCTCAGCCGACTGAAGGCCGGGAACCATCATGTCCAAAGCATCCCAGACTCATCAAGAATCGAGACTGAGACGCTTTGGAGGGGGTATCTGTAGGCATAAAAAATTGCTTATCGAAACTCGTGACGGTGGGTTGGCAACTAACGATCCATTCGACAAACCGACGTCGCAAAACGCGTCACGCCGCAAAAAACGCGTAGAGCGAGTCGACGAGCACATGAAGTGAGTCGGCAAGACGTACGAGCCAATGAAACGACGTGCCGAGTTGACTAAACTCAAACGTTGACGAGACGGAATCAACCGTACTTAGTCCGTCAATGCAAGCGGGCGCAAGCTCACGAAAGTTGATCGGCATGGACTCAAACACAACGGCGACATTACCGGAGCAAAACTAAGCCCGGAAGACCGAAAGAATCGACGAAGAATCGACGCGAAACGACGGAAGACGCCGCAAGACGGCGCCGCGGCAAAACCTCGGCCAAAGTGGCCAGGTGGCTCGACCACTTTGGTCGAGCCACCCTACCAACTTGGCCGAGGTGCCTCGGCCAAGGGTCGAGGAGGCTCTACCACTTTGGTCGAGCCACCCTACCAACTTGGCCGAGGTGCCTCGGCCAAGTGGCCGAGCCACCAAGGTGGCCGGGCACACCCTCCATTGTATAAATAGGGGGGGTCTTGGACTTCAGAGGGCGGATTAGGGCGGATTAGAGAGGACTTCGGGCTTGAGATTTTGGAGGATTTTCTGAAGAGTTCTCACGAGATCCACGAGCCGTCGACGCACCGTTCCGAGCACCGGCGAGCACAAGTCTAGTCGACGTCTGATCTACAAGCGGAAGGTAACTGAATTCGGGTCGAACTACAGATACCCTCTAGGTTAAGCTTCGTCTTAACCTCGTGGATAGCTGTGATTTCTCCTAGTAGATCTCACCCGCCCGCGATCCTCTCCTTCGTGAGTGTGATCCCCTCGGTAACCGTTTCCTTCGTGAAGCGAGCCCCTTTACATCTGTAGTTCGAACCGGGTCTCTACGGATTGGAATTGCGGTGGTCCACGGACACAAAAGTCCCCAAGACAGTAAAGAACCCACGCAAGCGAGGATCCGATATATGAGATCCTCGTGTTTGTTCACAAGGATAAAAGTTGTAATTTTTGATTTTCATTATGCCTTTAAAATAAAAGGCATTTCTTTTGAATTTTGTTGTAGGCCAAAGAAGCTGTAAGCAAGTTCAAATCAATGACAATCATCCCAACTTTTACCGCGAACAGTAACGCGGGGAGAATGAAGAATGCATACTCTTATCTTTAAATTTGGGATATTCATTTCAATAATCATAAATGTTGAAAACGTAAGTTTAACGTTATGCAAATAAGACAACAAAAATTCAACAGTTTTGATAACAGATGTAATACACATTGTTTGTGACAAGAGTTAAGTTGGGAAGCACAAGGATTGTGATCCATAATAAACAGACATACATACATCACATAGAGAATAATAGAGAGTTTAATCAAAGTCAGGTTGAAAGGCATACCACCTATCTATCAAAATATATAATGTATCCTAAACTATTAATATTTACATAGCAAAAGGGGAATCAAGCAAGCATGAGGCTGAACGTGGACACCGTCTATTGGGTTCCTTCAGCCGGGTCGAACTCAGAAGCAACCTTATGTTCGATTTCATCGCTATCAGTAGAATCAGCTTCTTTATCAAAGGATGTGTACGAGGTAGTACTTTCTTGAAGTGCCTCAGCTGTATTGTCCACTGGAGTAAATGCTCTTGGCGGCCAATCCAATGAACTGACAGTGTATTTCCCTTTCAAACTGGACTTGTGATTTGCACCATGAGCTTTGGTTATAAGATTGTGTATTTTGCAGAGCCCATTATCCTAAAATCATATTGAACTGATCTATCAGTTCTTTCCATTCACATATTTTATATCTCAGTAATTTTTTTGTTTGATGTTGACTGAAAAGTAGGTAGTTGAAACTATAGTGTAGAAATATACCTCCAATTTCAGTTTCTCAAGCTCTGGAGCAGGGATATAAATAATTTCCTCCGTATCATGGTTAAAATTTACGAGGTTTAACATGTCAATATCATCCTTGGTATCAATTGTGATCTTGTACCTGAGATGTAAATGAATACAAGTATTATGTTGGTTACATAGAATTTAAATTGACCCATTTATTAATATAACATTTGTGGCATGGAGTTGTCTAAATGCAAACTGGAGTAAGGCTTTAGCAAAAAACCTCGATGTTGTCTTCCCTTGACGATTGACACAAGTTGGGTTTGGGCAGCCATATTGGTCATTAACTTCATACTTCATGCCTTTTGGGGCACATTGCACATGCACGATAGGTCATTGAGAACTCAGTGTAAATATGCGAGATAGTTGTGCAGATCGTGTAGTACAAATCCTGGTAGATTTATTTGGAGAGATGATGTTAATGATAAGAGCAAGCAATGATTAATAAAGATGTGTTTTTCGTATTAGATGAGATGGAGAAAGAAATTAGCCAAGGGAAGCTATACAAGACCCTAAATGAATATCCTAAGGCTTTGATAGCACTTTGTCACACCCAGACTGCAAGCTCGTTAGCGCAATGTAAGCCACTAGACCCACTAAGTCCAACTTATTGTTTGACTTAGTGCACTGCCAAAAAAGCTAACTCAGTTACTTCTGAATCCCTAGCTTTCATTATTTAAACACGTGTACTCTTTCTAGAGTATCTGAGGTCGGACTAAACCTTAGGACGGGCATAATAGTGGTTTCTTCCTTTTACATTATACATAACAAAATCTTAACTTCAAGAATCCAAAGAAAAATAAAAAGAACGGTGTCGTTCCTATTGGTAAACTAAAAAATAACCTTGAATGACAAACTTAAATAACTTAATTAATCAGCATCAAAGGAGATGCAACAGATGCATATAACATAATTTGATCATATATGAAATTTTACCAATTCAAATATCATGACTTATATCCTCCATCTTTGAATTAATTGTACATTCATTTTAATAATTTCCAACAAAGAAACTCAAAGTAGCAACATTATTCATTTTAATAATTTTTAGTAATTTTAATAATCATTCCCCCTCCTGATTTTTCCACCCACCCCTGTGCTATAACGTTTTTGATGTGTTAGTTTATCAAATGTTCCTTCGATCAATGCATTTCCGAACCATTTATTAAGATCTCAATTTAGCAACACTATTCTGGATAAAGATATGAACCTCAAAACTTAAGACTTTGGATTGGTCAAAATCTTTGAAAGGGACGAGACATATTTTAATACCAGAAAAGTTGTGGGGACATATTGTGTATAGTTCAAAGACATGTATTACATAAATTCACAAGTATGATAAATGTCATTGACAATTATCTTGCTCAATGATTAACTATAGTGGACATGTTTCCAGAGTATGCAAAGGATGGAATCTTCTTAATAAAGTCAAATGTGTTTATTTTTGGCGTGTTAGTACCTGAAATCATGTGTGAAAAGAAGAGCAGAGGGGCATATGCCATCCCTCCTCTCATAAACTTTATTGTACATGATATATAGTCTATATCAAAAACCATTTACATCAACAACTAAGGTGGGTTGAAAATTTCAAACTTCAAACAAAACACTGAAAATCAATAAACTGCGAACAGCCCCCTAAAATTTTGAGATTTGCACAAAACACCCCCAAAACTTTTAAAACTTACAAAAAACACCCTTAAAATTTCAAAATTTGCAAAAAGATCTTGAAAACATAAAATAAAAAACAGTACACTGTAAAGTATAAGAATTACAAACAGTCCCCCTTAAATTTTTAATTTACAAAAAACACCCTCAAACTTTTAAAAGTTGCAAAGAAGGCCCTAAAATGCAAAATTTTCTAGAAACTCCCCGAACATTTCTAACTAGAAAAAGTAAATTGAAAATCTACAATTAAAAACAGCCCTTAAATTTTGAAATTTGCAAAAACACCTTCTAAACTGAATTTACAAAAAAATACCAGAATTTTAAACCTACAACCACTATACTAAAAATCTAAGAATTACAAGCAGAGTCCTAAAATTTTTGGCTTTGCAGAAAACACCTTAAAACTTTAGAAGTTCAAAAATAACCGAAAAATTTTGACACTTACAAGAAACACCCTGAAAAGGTAAAAAATTACAGAGGTGCTTTTTGTAATTTCAAATGTTATATTAGGTTGCAATTTGAAATGGTACCAAGACTGCCCAAAAAACTATCTTGGTCGATATCAGTAAAAAATCTTTATCCTAAATCTTCAAGTTTTTTTTTTTGTTTAGTTTTTCAAACACTTCTCATATTTGTGTAATATAAGGTATTAAAGTCACTAACGTCTAGAAACTTCATGTATATTGGTGCTACCAAAAAATAAGTCAGGGCATGTAAGTGTAAATTAGGCAAATTAGAAATTATAAGGTATTTAAGTGCTAATTAGCCTTTTCACATTTTGCTAATGTTGCTTCCAGTATAATCCATAACGACAATATGGTAAAGAGTGTATTATTCAAGGGAAACATTGTGAATGAATAATGAAAAATGTCGCAGAAAAGCAAGTGAAAGTCTAAATGAAGGTCTGGGATATTGGTCAGTTCCTTTTAGTCTTAAATTGGATCTTGCTTTGATCTCAAAAGAGTTCACTATGATATTGAAGAAGACATTGAGTGCAATGCATACTTTCTTGCAAAAATTCATTAATGCGGTCTTTACTGACTTTTAACTCTTTAGAGTGTTCGAATTTCTCTAATGCCTTTTTTTTCAGTGCCATTGTTTCAGTTTGCAGAAAGTGTTACTTGTTGTGCGCGGCGGAAATTTCGGCAGCACCTCTGCCGAACAATGGCCACAACAAGAGAGCTAGATCACAATAAGAATTCCCGTCTCACCAAGAAAACAAGAATCTGAAGCAAATATCTCAACAAAGTGGGATATTTACTCTTCCTCTCATCAGTTCTAGGACTGACCTGTCGATGGAACCTAAAAGCTATTACAAATCAAATTAACAGCAAAAACACCAATTTTACGTGATTCGGCAAGTTGCCTACGTCCACGGGGTAAGGAGGGGGAGATCTACTATTTGAGAGAAAGAGAATACAAATAGGGTACAAATCTCACACCAAAACCCTAGAACAAAGCTCTCTAAACCCTCACAAATATCTCCCTCAAAAGGATGCTCAAAATTACCCTCTCTAGCACTTCTAAAATAAAAGGAACAGGTCTATATTTATAGAACCCTCTCTCTCATCTTAGGCCTTAAACAATTCGATGTGGGACTAAAAAACCATGTCAAAATATATATTGGGAAAAGGCCCTACTGTTCACGCGTTTTGAACGCGTGAACAGTAACCCCGCGTGAACAGTACATGGGCTCACAATTCTCCACCTCGACGAAGTTTCTTTCAAAACTGAGCCGACACTAAATAACCAAATGTCCCACTTGTTGCATCCAGGACGAAGTGAAATAAATCCACGACAACGGACTCAATCCACAACAAGTCGGGAACCCAAACGAGAGTTCAAATAATCTCCTCCCCATCAAAACCAACACCGGCTGCATCATAAAGACTGCCTACGTATCCTCTTGTCCAAGGAATCAAGCCTTCACGTAGTTCACCAAATGGCCGCCAACGGCCTCAACAATCACGAATATGCAACAAGTCTCTGCAGTGATCAAACTTATTGCTCGGAACCACCTTTGTGAGCATATCTGCCGGATTATCCTTCGTGTGGACCTTCACAATCTTCACATCACCATCTTCAAGAACATCACGAACGAAGTGATAACGAACGTCAATGTGCTTCGTCCTCGCATGAAGAGCCTGGTTCTTCGCCAAATAGATAGCACTCATGCTATCACAATGAATGGTAACGGACCGTTGCGATATACCAAGTTCCTCCAAAAGTCCTCGAAGCCAAATCGCCTCCTTCACAGCCTCCGTAATAGCCATATACTCTGCCTCCGTCGTAGACAAAGCAACCGTAGACTGCAAGGTGCATCTCCAACACACCGGCGCACGAGTTAAAGTGAACACATACCCCGTCGTAGACCGGCGTTTATCCAAATCCCCGGCATAATCCGAATCAACATAACCAACGCACAACTGCCCACCTGTAGTGTCCCGCTCATACACCAAACCAACATTGAGCGTACCTCGAATGTACCTCAAAATCCATTTCACGGCGTTCCAATGACCCACTCCTGGATCGTGCATGTATCTCGAAACCATGCTCACCGCCTGTGACAAATCTGGTCTCGTACATACCATTGCGTACATCAAGCTTCCAACTGCGCTCGCATATGGAGTCTTCGACATCAACTCTCGATCTTCAACTGTCTTCGGTGAAAGGTCAGCTGAAAGCTTCAAATGGGCTCCTAATGGTACACTGACTGGCTTCGTATCCATGCTAATATGGAACCGCTGTAGAACCTTCTTCAAATAAGCCATCTGTGTCAAACAAATTTTGCCCTTCTTCTTGTCTCTGCCGATCTCCATCCCCAAAATGCGCTTAGCCTCACCCAAATCCTTCATCTCGAACTCTTTTGAAAGCTGTGCCTTCAATTCATTTATAGCAGACCTGGAAATAGAGGCAACCAACATGTCATCGACATATAATAACAAATAGATATACGCACCTCCTTTCATCTTGCGAAAATATACGCAAGGATCAAACTGGCTCCGAGTGTATGAATGACCAAGCATAAAACCATCGAATCGCTTATACCACTGTCGAGGAGACTGCTTCAAGCCATATAGCGATTTCTTTAGTCTGCAAACCAACTTTTCTTTCCCTGCAGCTCGGAATCCCAATGGCTGAGTCATATAGATTTCTTCATCAAGATCACCATGAAGAAATGTTGTCTTCACATCCAACTGATCTAATTCCAATCCATACTGTGCCACCAATGCTAGCAAAATCCGAATCGACGAATGCTTCACCACCGGAGAGAAGACCTCATTATAATCAATACCTTCCTCCTGTGCATAGCCTTTCGCAACCAACCTAGCTTTGAACCTCAATGGAGTGCCTTCAATGCCCTCCTTCTTAGTGTATACCCACTTGCAACCAATTGCCTTCCGTCCCTTTGGAAGCTCAACAAGCTCCCATGTATCGTTCTTGTGAAGAGACTCCATCTCTTCCTGCATAGCTACCTGCCATGAATCAGCCTCCGAACTCTGCTCGGCCTCTCTGAATGTAGTAGGTATCATCTCATCGATACTCTCCACCGGAAGTGCATATGCAAGCTGTGTCCGACATACCCGATGGCATATGTATGTTTCTCCTCGTCTCCGAACCGCAATAGAATCCTCAACCCGAGCCGCCGGTCCTCGATCCCGCACATCGTACTCATATCCTCGTGTCACCGTCGTGCTTTCGCTGGCGTCACCTCGGTCGGCACTCTAATGGATATTGTACCATCACGGACAATGTGGGCTGCATCGATCTCCACCACTGCGATATCTCCTTCGTCGGGTCGCTCTCCACCTGATGAGAGTTGGGAAGCTTCAAGATAGAAGCCTCATCAAATGTGACGTCTCTACTCAGCACAATCTTCTTATCAACTGGATCCCATAGCTTGTATCCTTTGACACCACGCTTGAATCCTACAAATATGGCCTTCCTAGCTCGCGGTTCCAATTTATCTGTTCTCACATGATAAAATGCAGGGCACCCAAATACCTTGAGCTGGTCATAATCTCGTGCTGGCTCTCCTGACCACTTCTCCATAGGGGTCTTTCCCCCAATCGCAGATGAAGGCAGCCTGTTGATGAGGTGGCTCGCATATGTAAGTGCCTCAGCCCAAAAGATCTTCTCCAAACTACTATGCGCCAATAAACATCGAATCTTCTCCAGCAAAGACCGATTCAACCTCTCTGTCACCCCATTTTGCTGCGGTGTATGACTAACCGTGAAGTGTCTCTCTATGCCCTCGTCTCGACATAGCTGCTGAAAGGGGTCTAAAGTATACTCACCACCGTTGTCGGATCTCAACGTCTTGATCTTTCTCCCAGTCTGCAGTTCTAATCTCTTCTTCCACTCCACGAATATATCTAGGACTTCACTCTTCTTCGTCATGGTGTACACCCAACATCGCCTAGAATAGTCATCAACAAATGTGACGAACCAATGTCTACCACCAAGTGATGCCGTCTTGGTGGGACCCCAAACGTCTGTAATGCGTAGTCGAATACCTTTCGCCCGATGGATGGTCGTTCGAACTTCACCTTTGTCGCTTGCTAAGAACACAATGCTCACGAACTCAACTTTTCCACTCTTGGCTCCTTTAATAGCCCCTCGCTGCATAACGCTGCGGTGACCTTTCACCTGTGTGCCCTAACCTATAGTGCCAAAGCCTGCTCCTGTCCGCCTCTGAAATAACTGAAGCAACGTGGCCAATCTCGGTGCTCCCATTCAGATAGTATAAATTTCGATTGCGGACTCCCTTCATCACCACCAAAGATCCTTTAGTAACCTTCCCTACACCGTTTTTGAAAGTCACATTGAATCCCTTCGCCTCCAAAGCTCCAACTGAGATAAGATTTTTCTTCAGCTGAGGAACAAATCTCAC
The DNA here is from genome assembly GCA_012295165.1 of Asparagus setaceus. NCBI lineage: Eukaryota > Viridiplantae > Streptophyta > Magnoliopsida > Asparagales > Asparagaceae > Asparagus > Asparagus setaceus. The sequence goes on from CM022708.1 coordinate 8,258,884, forward strand.
CTCCTTCAACTCACGGACTACTCCGTCGTGCATCCTAATCCGCACAGTACCTATCCCACAAATGCCACAGGGTTGATCATTTCCCATGACAACAACACCCCTGTCGACTTTCTCAAAAGATGCAAACCAGTCTCGCCTAGGGGTCACATGATAAGTAGCGCCGGAATCAAGCATCCAATCTGATGCTTCCACATGATTCACCTCCGGAGTAATCAATAGAGAATAGCACGAATCGTCGGAATCATCGCCTTTAGCAATATTCACCTCATTGGCCTTCGGGCCCTTTTTCTTGCCATTTTCTTTCTCCTTGAGCTTTGGACAATCTTTCTTCCAATGTCCCTACTCTTTGCAGAATGCACATTGGTTCTTTGACAATTGGTGGCGCCTTCTTGACTTTGACCTCCCTCTATTGCCACCTTTCGGATATGGGCTTCTACCTCTCGTCGACAAGGCCTCGCCTGAAGTACTCGCACGGGAAGTCTCCTTGTCCTTCCTCCTCAAATCATGGTTGGTCAATGCGTTAGTAACTTCACTATAGGCGATAGAAATGCGTCCGTTTAACAAAGTGAGTACAAAGGTGTCATACTCCTCATCAGGTAAGGAGCCCAATAAAATAACTGCCTTGTACTCATCCGTTATCTTCTCATCAATATTTGCCAAGTCGGACAACAACTTAGTATAGTTGTTCACATGAGCCGCTAGTGAGGTGCTCCCGGACATCTGAAACCTGAAGAGTCTTCGCAGCAAGTGCAACCTGTTCTCAACACTCTTCGCGAGATACTTATTGTTGAGAATTTTCCACATCTTCATTGCAGACGTCACCCCAATCACATCATATTTCAGCTCCTGTTCCAAACAGGACCTGATCACCCCACACGCGTTCCTATTCATCTTATCCCATACCTCCTCTTCATATTTAGGTGGCCTCTCTTGGACCATGATGGTCTCCTCCAAATTTTGAGCATTGAGCATCACGTGCGTCGCTCATCCACAAATCAAAGTTGATTTTACCGTCGTACTTCACCACATTAATTTTGGTGTTCTGAAAACCAACTTGCATTTGTATTGTACTGCTTTGACTTGCTGCTTTCACCTTCTTCTCCCATTGCAAACTAACTCCAATTGTAGAGAAAGAACAACTTTGATAGGATTAAAGAATCACCCAACCAACCCTAGATCGGATTCCAAATAGATTTCCTAACCACACGAGGAAAGCGAAATCTCCAACGGCAACTCCTAATGCTATCTCCACCGAAGCCGAGAACTCCAAGAACTAAGCTTCACACAAGAATCTTCCTCCACCAAACTTCAAAACCCTAGATCTGAAATCTGGGCTCTGATACCACTTGTTGTCTTGTGTGGAAATTTGTGACACCTCTGTAGAACAATGGCCACAACAAGAGAGCTAGATCACAATAAGAATTCCCGTCTCACCAAGAAAATAAGAATCTGAAATAAATATCTCAACAAAGTGGGATATTTACTCTTCTTCTCATCAGTTCTAGGACTGACCTGTCGAGGGAACCTAAAAGCTATTACAAATCAAATTAACAGCAAAAACACCAATTTTACGTGGTTCGGCAAGTTGCCTACGTCCACGGGGCAAGGAGGGGGAGATCTACTATTTGAGAGAAAGAGAATACAAATAGGGTACAAATCTCACACCAAAACCCTAGAACAAAGCTCTCTAAACCCTCACAAATATCTCCCTCAAAAGGATGCTCAAAATTACCCTCTCTAGCACTTCTAAAACAAAAGGAACAGGTCTATATTTATAGAACCCTCTCTCTCATCTTAGGCCTTAAACAATTCGATGTGGGACTAAAAAACCATGTCAAAATATATATTGGGAAAAGGCCCTACTGTTCACGCGTTTTGAACGCGTGAACAGTAACCCCGTGTGAACAGTACATGGGTTCACATTACTGGTATGAGGACTCCATGTTTTTTGTGCTTGAATGGAGTTGTGTTTCAGATTGTCGCGGATAACCTGTTTTTAACCATGTTCAGTTTGCAAAATGTGTTGGCAGTTTGTGAAGTTTATAGGGGATGCTATGTTTAGTTTTTGATGTTGCGCCCTTTTATCGAAGGAGAAGAATAGTCAGTTTAGCAGTTTTAAGTTTGTAGGAAATGCATTGAGGGATTTGTAAAACCTGTGTACGTGTGAATATATTTGCAAAGAAAGATAGTTGGCGCAACATATTCTTACTTAGCTTTCCAATAAAGTTTAGTGTCTTCAAAGCACTAATTCTTGCTTGTGCAATGCAGTGTTGTCTTTCAAATTTTCACTCATTACTCCAAGATTTTTACGTACTGTCAAATATAAGGAACTACCAATTAGAACTATCATATATCACAAACTTATTACATATCAACTGACTATCATCTCATTTGTTAATTTATGTTTATGGAAAGTTTTTTTAGGAACATAAGATGGATCAGAGGCTCCCATCATAGAATATAACATGTCTCTGCGTGTGTACCATTATTTTTTTGTACTTCTTTACCAGCAATGCTATAAGGAAAAAAAAAAGAGAAAAATAAATGAGTTGAATTTCCTTTCAGCGCTATGATAATTAAAATGATATCATTCTGGAGAAATCTAGTAACAGAGATGATGACATCACTCTTAACATTCGATCCCAACTACATGATTATCTACAAACATGAAGCCCAAATAATACTAAACCAAGAAGAGGCTGAAAGATTTAAGCTCCTTGGTAGTTCACATCAGAATTCAATAGTAGCATAAACTTCTACACTTACCATGATCCACTCAAACTAATTCAGATTCATGCTCATAAACAAATATCTATTCAAGTATGGATTCAATAATATTTGCACGAACAAAAAAGTCAATGCTTAAAGAAAGCAAGCAGCAATCTTTATATGATTTCGCTCGGAGTCAAATTGTAGTGCGCCGAGAAATTTCAAATGTGATCATAGCTTTTGCATGTTAACATAAGAACCATAATCCAATTTTCAAAAAAACTGTAGTATATGTTATACCTTCTCTATAACAGCAAATAATTCCCTGATGGTTCTTGGTCTCGTTGCTGCTCAAGAGAAGGAACTTGTGCTTGGTCTCTTCCCCTTTTATAGCCTCCATCATCCTCTCAAATGAATCTCAATCCCATACCCTCCTTTCCTGTCCCTCACCTAATCTGACACCTTTCCTTACAAATCAATCACTGTTCCCATTTCATCTTTCCCTATTGAGGGAAGAGGCATAGGCATGGTTGATGGAATGGATTTGGGTGAGAGTAGAGGTAGTGGTATTGATCTAGGAAGGAAAAAGAAATGAGTTTTGTTGATTTTCTGAAAGTAAAAAAAGAAATATAAAATAACAATAAAATTGTCATACCTCTTCTCAGATCTCCAATTTGCCGAACCCATTTCATCTCACCCAGATTTCCTTCTCCCTTCCTGCGATTTTTTTTTCTCCCTGAATTTCCTCCGCTCATTGCGGTTGGGATTTTCCATCGGGATGCGTCTGGGGGCAAGAGAGGAGTGGGCTTCGGTGCTCTATGGGTTAGGGTTGCAAAGAGGTTGTAGAGGAAATCTGGGTGAGTGCTCCCTAAACTGCCCTCAATTCAAGAAGAGACGAAAAAAAACCAAAGGGGCAAAAGAGGAAATGAGCATATGAACAGTATTTGATGAAATTTGGTCGGGGCTCCCTAAAATATCCTTGGGTCCAAACCAAATTTGAGATGTTAAAACTGAAGATAAATTGAAAAATGGAGGGCAATTCCGAAAAAGGAGGAAAAAATTCATCTAGCTTTTAAACAATGTTTTTTACTGGAAAGTAGAATTCTCAAGAAAATCCATCGTCGAGCTCAGGCAACGGCTCCAACCAGTTAGAGGTGCAAAACAATTCAGAAGCCTGTTGACACGATCATCTAGAAATACTTCACTGAGATCCTTATCAATCTTCATCCGGCTTTTGTTTCCAAATAAAACCATATCTCCCAAAGAGAAATTTTTACCTCTAGATGATTCTCTCACTAATTTCAGTAGCCTTGATGCTACCTCCTTAATGGCAGTATCTGTAGTAGGCGCACATGAAATTGTCTTGCATTTCTTGATTAGGGGCGCAGACAATAGAGTCTTGAAATTTAGATGAAGATGAACATTCCTTCACGTCCTGTTGCAAATAAGAGATTGTTCCATGTCATAAAATGCATATATCCAATAAATAAAAGGGTAAACTACAAGAAACCGCCATCATCTATGCCTTGTTTTTTTTCAGAACCCCTCTCATCTAAAAGAATCAAGCAAAAAAAAGAACCACTCATCTATGAGCATTAATTTTGTAGTAGTGTTTTGTTCTTCAGAGGTTTCGGCAGATGTTTTTACTTGGATAGACGTTTGGACGGGAATCTGCACTTAAAAAACCAAAAAACTTTGGGACTTAAAAGGAAATAGAGAAAACAAATAGTTCTTGGATAAAGTAAAGTTTTAATATGTGTAGCATTACCCTAGAATTTTGCATGAAGACATTTGCTTTGATGTCGGCTAAACTACCAAATTGACATTTAAAAAAGACCCGTTTTACCACATTGGTATTTAAAATATCTCCGATAACGTTTTGATATTTAAAGTGGGTTTCCGTTAACAACTAAGTCCAAATTTTCGTCGGCGTTAACTTTTCCGGCGGGAAAATTTCTTTGCACCCCCTAACGCCTTAAAATCATTGTATTTTATACCCTTCTTCTTCTTCTTTCTTCCCACCCTCTCCCTCAAACCCATCCCCTTCCTCAAACCCATCCCCTTCCCACCCTCTTCCTCAAACTCATCCCCTTCCTCAAACCTAGCTCGGCCTCGTGATGGATCTATGCGGTAATCTGAGTGCCGCTCTGAAGACCAATTTTCGTGATTCGAGATCCGCTATGTTCTTGATTGTCTAATACTTTGAATTAGTCCCTCAAATCATTGAATTTGCTATTTAGTCTCTTGATTTAAGAGTTAATTTCAGAAAACCCCCAATAATCGAAGGAGAGCTCTTGAAGTGGCAGATGAGTTTGGGTCAAGGATGGTTCAAAAGATCCTGAGGATTTTGCTGCTCGAGCTCTCTTGTATATTGGATTGTTTGAGGAAGGGGATGGGTTTGAGGAAGAGGGTGGGAAGGGGATGGGTTTGATGGGTTTGAGGTAGGGGATGGGTTTGAGGGAGAGGGTGGGAAGAAAGTAGAAGAAGAAGGGTATAAAATACAATGATTTTAAGACGTTAGGGGGTGCAAAAAAATTTTCCCGCCGGAAAAGTTTAACGCTGTCGAAAATTTGGACTTAGTTATTAATAGAAACCCACTTTAAATACTAAAACGTCATCGGAGATATTTTAAATACCAATGTGGTAAAACGGGTCTTTTTTAAATGTCAATTTGGTAGTTTAGCCTTTTGATGTCTGAAGAACCATATGCTATTAGGGCCTGTTTGGTTTGATTTTTTGGGGGGAAAACGCGTGGAATCCATCTGACATGGGTTTTCTTTGTCAGAAAATTGCCAAATGGATTACTTTTTTGTTGTTTTTTTAACACAAAAAAATTATGGAAACGTTTCCAAAAGCGTCATGAAACGCTACCTTTTGTGGAAAAAATCAAATCCACTCAAAAAGTACAGAATTGGCTAGAAAATGCATGAAAAAATAATTAAAAGTTGGGGCGACATCCTTTGGGCTTTTCTTGTTGGAATGAAATGGAAAGGGTATATTGACAGCCATCTCTCTCCCTCTCTCATTTTGTTTGGCTCCTCCACTGCTCAGTGCTCTTCATTCTTTGATAAAAACTGATAATCATATTTTTATTATAATTTTATATCCTCATCATCTATCTTATATAAATAAATAATATGTTTTTATCTTAATTTACAGGTTAATGAAGAATTAACGAATAAAAACCCAAAAGACTCAAACCTCCTGATTTTTTACCATTTATTGAAGCCCAAAAATGAAGACAAAAGAAGACCCAAAAAAGCTCAAGGATCCATGAAGAAATCGGGTCAAGAAATCAACAAAAATAAAATTCTGCTGCAAACCAACCAATGGGCCAACCGATTGGTGAGCGGCAGAACCAGATTTGTAACTAGATTTTAATCCTTGTTTGCCAAGTTTCATCCAAAGGTTCTCCTTCATTGCTGTAGGTTATAAATAGGGGTAGAGGGTGAGGGGTTTGAGTATGAAAGATTTTATAATAACTCCATTTGGAGAGGAGGGTTACTCTTAATTGAGAAGACCTTCCAAAATTATAACTTTTTTTGTTGCAATTAATAAAAAAAAAATTCACCTCTTCATATTTTTCTTTTCTTCTCTTTATTTGATCATGAATATGAAGATTAAGATGAAGATTTGTCTTCATCAAGAGGCTAGAAACCTCTTGGAATGTAAGTTTTATCTTTTATCTTTATTTTTCTTGTAATATTTTTTTCTTGTTATTAAATATTCATGAAGCTAGAACCCTCTTGAATTAGATTTATTTTGATGCATTTACTTTCATGTCTTTATTTTCTTGCTTTAATTTCATGTCTTTATTTTATAGTATAGATTTATTTCTTTGCATAGCTTAGATTTTATTTCCTTACACTATTCACCTTGAGGCTAGAACCTACTTGGGATTAGTTTTTATTTTTGTTTCTTTGATTCACCTTGAGGCCGAACCCTCTAGGAACTGTTTTTATTTATTTTCCTTTTCTTTGATTCACCTTGAGACTAGAGCCCTCTAGGAAATTATTTTTGTTTATTTTTCTTTTCTTTGATTCACCTTGAGGCTAGAACCCTCTAGGGAATTATTTTTATTTCTCTTTCTTTCATTTATTTCTTTGTTGATTTTCAAGATGTGAAACTAATTCTTGTAGGAACTCTAGAAATTGTATGAAACTAGTTTAATTTCATTTATATTTTGTGAATCATTCTCTTGTGCTTAAAATAATCATGTTTAGAACAATCAACTAAAGAACTAATTGGTAGAAGGAATTCTAGAATTACTATTTAGTTATTCTTTTCATGAGTATTAATTTTACTTGGATGATAATTTGATAGGTTATGCTTTCCTTGAGTGATTTGATAGTCTATGCTTAATAAATCTAAAGTAGAATGTGATAAAAGAGAATAGTTCATATTTTATAAGTGAAATTGGCTAGTGGATTCAATTCTAGATTCCTCAGATCTTTAATTGAATCCTCCATCTTTACTTTCTTATTTTTCCCTTTTATTCCTTTTTATTCTTGATTTTTATTTATTTGTTTTATTTTCTACTATTTTCTCCATCATTCTTTCTCCTCACTTAATCTAGTTTTGTTTTATTTTGCACATATTCACAATCACTCTTAATCTCTCCACAACCACATTTTTTATCACTCCTAATTGTCGCACACACAACATAAGAACCGATTTTGATTAACTTCTACAACACCTTCCTCGTGGGATCGATAACTTTTTATACTATAACTTGATAGTTGTATACTTGCAACTTTAGGTACATATTATTAAATACCTATCAAAAACCCTAGCTGAAATCCCTCAAAATCAAGCCAAAAAGATGGTCATATAGAGTCATGCATGCATCTCGTAGCTCTTTTTTCATTGAATTTCCAAATGAAGAAGTTCTATATCATGCAATAGCCCTAGATCATGTAGATATGGGCTCCTTTGGGGTTTCGTTTGTGAAATGGTCGGAGGATTTTGGCCTGAAGTCAACTCCTCAGTCCATTCTCACTTGAGTTGAAATCGCTAACCTTCCTCTTCACTTATGGAACATTGAGTTCTTATAACTTCTCCTTCAGGACATTAGAGAGGTAGTCACAGCTTCTTACGATGTTGTGCTTAAGTCTAATGCTAGAAACTGTAAGGCACTCCTTCGTGTTTAGCTATTTCAGAGATTCCTTGATCTTTTATTTTCACCTATGTGTCTCCTAATGACGATAACATCAAGGAAGGATCGGTTATCACTGTGATTGGTAAACCACTTTTAGAGAAGGAGGGTAACGTTAGAGAATATTTTGAAGAATTTGTAAGAATGGAGGCCGAATCCTCAAAATCCTTTGCTTGGGCCGTAAAGAGTAACGAAGATGACACAACAGGTTCCTAACCACCCGTCTCGATTGTGCCACAGGCTGAGCCGCCAGTTGTTGGAACATCCACAGCAATCCAAGATTTGAAGGGCGAATCAATAATTCTAAACTTTTCAAATGAAGCAGGAAATGAGGATATGATGGAGGATTCTTAGGAGTAGATTCCTGTTTCTACCAACCTGCCTAATCAGGCCCCTGTTGATCAAGCAATTAATCTACTGGAAATCAATTTGAGGTTCTTTCCTATTAAAGTTGATAAGGCCTCATGGGAGCCTTTTATCAAAGCCCACCTAGACATTCTTGTAGGCCCATCTCAGCAAGCTCCTAGCAAAACTCCCCTATTTCTAGCTAGTTCCTGCAACTCTAAAGACTCTCTTGATGGTATCTCTTCTACTGCTACACCTCCAGTTTTCGAGAGACCCCAGGGGTGCTCAGCTATCCTGAGGAATCTTCATCACATTCCCTATCATAAGCACCTGGCTCTCTCCAGCAAGGCTCACTCCCATGGCGGGAAAAAGGTTCAGTCTTCTACCTCCTCTTCTAGTTCTTTGCATATTACTTCTTTTCATAAGTCATAGCTAGTTAAAATCTCTGCTAACTGTGGCATGAAAGAACCTATCCCTGTGAAGGGTATTAATAGACTTAGAGATTTAGAGGTGGAACGGGCCGAATAGTTTTTGGCTTTCCTATCTAGTAGGTTGTTCTGGCTGCTTTTTCCATGAAGATAGGCTCATGAAATGTGAGAGGTTTTAATGATCCTTTCAAAAGAAGATCGGTTTGGGACTGTATTCTCTTCTCAAGAATTGAAATAGTTGGCTAGCAGGAATCCAAACTTAACTCCATTAAACCTAACACTCTAAAAGCTTTAGATGGTCATAGAATTAGGATGGAATGACTCTTTACACTCTTGCTATGATTCCTACATTGAAATTTTCTCTATATCAGTTGTTCTTACTCATAAAGTCTCAAACTGGAAGTTTGTTGTCACCTTTGTTTATGCCCCTCATGATAAGGAAGATAAGGAAGTTTGTTGGTGAGAACTCACTAGAGTTAGTCAAATTTTTCCATTGTCTTGGTCTCTTTTTGGTGATTTTAATGTTACATCAAATCTAGAGGAAAGAAGTGGTAGGTCTGCATCCATAAGAGATATTAACTCCTTTAAAACTCTAGTAGACTCCTTGTTCCTTAAGGACCTACCTTTAAGTGGAAGAAAATTCACTTGGTCTAACAGTAGAGATAGATTGGATAGATTCATGATATTAACTCATTTCCCCTCCCTTGTCCAGTACGCTTACCCTACTCCATGCTCTGGCCATAACCCTATTGTGATGGACTCCTAGGCTCTACAATTACATCCTATCTTTAAATTTGAGAAATGTTGGCGTTCCCATGACTCCTTCCACTCTTTCATCTCTTCATGTTGGTCTTCCTTCAAGTGTGAAGGAAATCCAGTTGTGTCCTTCTCTGCTAAGCTCAAACTTTTCAAATGTCGTCTTAAATAGTGGAAGAAAAATATTTTTAACTCCTTATCCTTATCTAAAAGGAAGTCCATATCAGCTCTAGAAGCCCTTCAAGTCATTGAAGAGGACATGGCTCTTATTCAGGAAGAACTTGCATCCAGAGTTTCTCTCAAATCTAAGCGTGTCTCTATAGCTAAAGATGAAGAATCTGGAGACAACGGTCTAGGGTGCAGCGGCTCAAAGAAGGTGATTCTAACACTTCTTTTTTTCACAAAAATTACTTCCAACCATAAGAGAAAAAATTTCACTCCTAATCTCATGGTTGACAGCTCACTATTTATCAGCGAGCAGGAGAAGCAACTTGCTTTCTATGATTATTACTCTACCCTTTTCGCTGCTAAACCATCATTAGCTTTTGTTATTGACCAACAATATTAAAGGGAAAATTGCATTAGGGACCTTGAGAAAAGGAATCCAAGCAAAAAAGACTGACCTTTTTGGACGAGCATAAGACCCCTTTAATCCAAAAAATCATGCATCCAACCCCTAAGACCTTAGTCCATGTGATCTTTTTTAAAAATTTAAAAATACACTCTCCTTCTTCATTCTTTTTCACTTCATTTTCCTTCTTTTCCTTCTCATTTCTCCGTAAACCCATAAACACCTATCATCTCTCTCCTACCCTCTCATGTTCAACTTCTCTCATCTCTCTCCTACCCTCTCATTTTCAATCTCTCCCATCTCTCTTATCTATCATCTTCTCTCCTCCACCACTGCCGTCTTCACCTTCATTGCCTCTCCTTCAATGTCGCTGCCTCTCCTCCTCCATATCTTTCTTTCTTCTCCTCCTCCATCTAGACCTTTCCCCAATATCTTAGAAAAATATAGATGAGAGAGGATGACAAAACATGCATGTTTACTTAGAAATTAGAAGGCAATCAGTGTCGCAACAGAAATTTAAAGTTAAATGATTATAAATCATCAACCTAAATACACTGCAAAACATGTCAAATCTTCCAAACTTCCACATGATATTATATAGAGGACACTGTCAGATCTGCCTAACTCCCCATATATGACATTCTATAAAGGAACCCCCATAAGACTTTGTTTCAAGCAAACTTGAAGATACTCAAAAAGCAAAAAGACATCACCAAATCACCAATTTAGGATCTCCAATCTGTGTTTACTATAGTGGATGATCCAGAGCCTTTTATAAGCATACTACAAGATGGCTGAGATACGTAGTTATAAGCGTAAAAAAGAAAAGTAATTGCAGTTTATAGGGAATATGACAGTTATATTCTAAGATCGAATCATAATGTTCCAATAAATGATTTAAGATTTGACTGTCAAATGCTAAAAACACAACTTACCTCATTAGCCTCAAGAACTGTATCAATTTCTGAATGAAGTCACAATTCACTCAGGTGTTCACATATAAATTAGGAAGAAACCGAAGAACAAAAATGAAAGCACTTGTTCTTTCCAACATATTGGCAAGAAGAAAAATAAATAGAACACTAAAACAAAAATCCTAGCAGAAGTTAACCAAATGGAGCTGTTCACTGTTCTTTTTCCCCCGTGAACATCTTCCATATTCTACATAAGCAATCAGCTACCAATTACACAATAGTCTAATAGGTGGGACTATGAAGGGGTTGAAAAGGTGAGTAAAAGAGCCTTGCAGCCTTTATACCATCTTAGAAATTAGTTTAGAGGAAGCACTCTTGGATGAAATTATCATCCCGAGCACCAAAACATCAATAACTATGAAAACCAAAAGCTTAGCTGTACGCCAAAAATCTTTCTCCACCTGATGTTCTTTAGGCAGAAGATGAAACCCGAGGCGTGGCATTCTTGGAGGATCCGCTGGCAACATATGTGGAGCGGACCCCACGATCTACCCTCTGATAACCACTACCATCCCCACCTCCACGACTTGATCCGGCCCTGCCACCTCTGCCTCCAAAGTCAGTCTTGTTACTGAAATCCCCCCTTCCATAACTCCGGCCACCACGCCCTCTTGGGCCACCTTCATTCCTGAAACCGCCCATTCTTCCAGAGAACCTACCTCTGCCACTCACTGCAGATAGATTTGAGGGGAAAACAGAGTGATTAATACAGATTGATAATGTATGGCATAATGTTGAAATTGAGTAAAGCATAAGTGGTATTATCCTCAATTGCTGTGAAAAAGATCTAGCAAAACTAACGGAAAGCACTTCTGGACCGTTACTTACAACCTATTGTTGTTGGTTTACCTCCTAGCTATCGCCCAATTGTGGATGGACACCCCCTAGTTCTATTGTAGCAGATAGATCCCTTGAATGAACTTTTTTGACTCATTTATCTTCAGAGAAAGAGAATTATTTTATGACAAATAGACCTCCTGGGTGTAAGAGTCAACAAAAAAAAAAAAAAAAAACACTGAGCGATTCTATATGCAGCAATAGAACTAAGGGGGTCTGTCCGCAATAGGGTGATAGTACAGGGGGTCTATCTGCAATTAACCCATTCTTGTTTCACACTTTGCACTAGCCTGTTTTGTTCAAATTTTTTAATTTTCAGTCAAGTGTGCTTGTACACAGGAGTGGTGGTGAAATGTTTGGATTCAGTGTTGGTTATCTGTGTCTTTCTGGATATAGGTGGCTTGTTGTTTTAGGTTGTTTTTTTTTTTTCGCTCTTATTAACTGTCATATAAGAAACAAATTATCTGTCTGAATGAAATATATCAAAATTCAGTAACCTCAAAACTGGCCAACAGACAAGCAGAAGAAAAACCAAGATTGTTAATAAAATCTATGAGTAACTCGTTTGGATAGCTTTCTGAGTCCTTGTTATCCTCTTAAAAGTTCCTTACAGAAGGGGTTTCTTTTTGCATCATTTTTTATGTATAACCTTTTTCCTACTTCAATAAGAAGAAATGATAAAATATACCAATCAGAGCAGTGGTAGTGTTGCTCATCTTGGTAGCAAGTCTTCCAGCAGAGTAATCAAATGGGGTTTTCTAGGCCCATTTGCATTCCATGAACAATCTTTGCTAACTCCATTCAAATAGGTCCACACAGAGACTGTTCTGATCAATGAACTTGGAGCTCTAATCTAGCTCCAATTACATGAAGGCTTGTTTGTTGTAAATAGAGTACACATAATGTTTGGTTTGAGGAACCTCTACTGCAACTCCAACTTTAGCAGGTGCAAAACTGGTGTTTCCTTTGTTACATGAGTAAGAGTAATTTTACAAAGGAAAAAGACATCATGGGTTGATGTGGCAGGTCTCTTTACATTTTACCTTTTTCTAACAGGTGCAGTTGAAGTTACGGTGAAATGGACGCAACTCCTATAGCCGGAAAAGGACCTCAAAGGGGACTTCTTACTGCTGCAGCTGGATTTTTAAGCAACTCAAATCGTAGCGAATCATACACATATAATATAGTTTGTTGCAATGGAAGCGGCTCAGCACATGACCAGGTTTCTTTTGGTTTAAATTCAGACTTTGTCATCCTTTCTACAGTGTCATTAAAAATTGGTTTTGCATCTCTTTTAGGTGTAGGTAATTATTGATATATTTCTATGTTATTGAATTGTAGATCCACATAAAGAAAAGGAACATGCTGGATAGCAAGAAGTTGAGCAATCTAGTCTATGTGCAATTCAAATTTGAGAAACAGAACCAAAATGGATACAAACAAGGAGGGATGGACAGAAGAGGGATATCCTCCTTGCTAAAGATGCTAGGCACGCTGCTCCATGGTTGCTGAATGATATGACTCTGATGAGATTTTGCTACTCGGCACGCCTAATGATGATGAGCGATTGCTCGCTTTCAGACTTGACTTTTGAGTCCTTTGGCCTTTGTTTTGTTTAGCTTTAGACTTTAGACGTGTATTCGGAGTTTGCTCTTTACTACTTAAGATCTAGACTCTTATTATCTATTTTGATAATATTTTAGTTTTGTTCATTGTTTTATGCTTGACGATTTCATTTTTATGTTAAGATTCAAATGGTTAATACTTAATAGTTATGCTACTACTGGTCAATGTTTTATGCTATTGTTGAGAATTTTTTATTAGAGGAACTTGAAAGTTGAAAGAATGAGATAGGTAATACTCTTTTGATAAACAGGTATGTCTTTTCATTCATATAAGTTTTCCTTATCTGTACAGTATTTTATTAATATTGTATGATTGTACAAGTTAATTTCTTGACTTAGGCCCTTATAAATCATCAAATATGCATTTGTATAGATTTTCTAGAAATTTTCTTATTCCTTTTAATTTTAAACATATTTAAATTGGACGGCCTTTTTGCTTGGCGCTTTTTCTTGCTTTTTTCCGCTTTTCCCGCTGAAGCCCCAAAAAGCCTAAGCGGTGCCTCATCGCTTTGCCCCGCTTTCTGCTTTCCACAACCTTGAGGCAATACTTGTCTAACTCATTAATTTCTATTAGTATTTGTGTTTTATCTTTTGAATTTTTTCCATTCAATTCGTTAGTAGTCACAAATGTTGAGTGAATTGTTTGCTTGACCATTGTGTACTTCAAAAACTTGGAATGCAAATGACAATTGGCATCAAACAGGCATCTAAAGCTTGTATCATCTAGAGGTAAAATAAAAAATAAAAAAAACTCTAACAGCTTGTTCTAATTTTGCTTATTCATCACATTTTTGTATCATTTGGATCATTCGAATATCTCAAGATTTTTGTTCTCCGGTGCAACAGTTTATTATTTCATCCATACTTTGAGAATTGATAATGTAATTAATTATTTAGTTTGCCATTCTATGAATTTTATAACCCTTTACCACCTAAAATATTTCACATCAATGCAATGCTTATAGCTTATAAGCGCTCATCTGTTTTTGATGTCATATTACATATTCATTATACTATCTACAATGTTTTAAAAACCTACATCTAGCCCGCCCAGGGGCATCCACCTAAGCCTAGGCAGTACCTAGACTACCTGCCTAGGTTTCGAGAGTGCCTAGGGGAGCGTGGGCCACATACGTGGGCTACATCCTTTATGCCTTGATCGTGATTTTCTCCGTTGCAACCTTCACGTCAACCAACCTCCAAACTCCTCCAGCCTTCAACTACACCACCTCTACCTCCTCTGACCTTTAGCAAAACCTCCACTGCCACTTAATCGAAGAAAGAAATCCGCTTAGGCGTCAGTCTGGTGCTTACGCTTTCTATAAAAGTGGCTTTTATTATCAATTATTATAATAAAAAAGAACGTAGATGTATTATTACAAGCAATGTTCTAAAAAATGTACTAGGCGGGACGCCTAGGCGTCCGCCTAGGCATAGGCAGTGTTGTAAAAAGCGGGAAAAAGCGGCGCTATAGCGGCGCTACGGCCGCTGGTCAACCGCCCGCAAACACCGATTATGGGTGTAATCGCGGGTAAATCCGCGTTTTACTCGTAATAGCGCTTAATAGCGCGAAATTGCGCTGTTTAGCGCTTAAAAGCGCTAAATAGCGCTATTTTTTTTGTTAATCCCACTACTCGAACCCGACCCGAACCCGTAAATAAAAACCTATTCAGCCATTCTCTCTCTCGCCTCTGACTCCCGATCCAGACTCTGGACACAAACCCTAGCCGTCGCCGCCGCTCTCTCGCCTCTCTCGCTCGCCGCTGCTCTCTCTCTAGCCGCCACCACTCTCTCTCATGGCCATCTCCAGCAGCAACTCCTCCGTCCTCCGGCGACCACCTCCCTCGCCGCATTCTCCGGCAGCAGCTACACCTCTAGTCGCCTCCATTTCCAACAGCAACAACACAACCGCCTCCAGAGAGAAAAATGTAATCTTGCTAATTTGATAAACAGGTATGTCTTTTCATTCATATAAGTTTTCCTTATCTGTACAGTATTTTATTAATATTGTATGATTGTACAAGTTAATTTCTTTGACTTAGGCCCTTATAAATCATCAAATATGCATTTGTATAGATTTTCTAGAAATTTTCTTATTCCTTTTAATTTTAAACATATTTAAATTGACGGCCTTTTGTTTGGCTTTTTCTTGCTTTTCCTTTGAAGCCCCAAAAGCCTAAGCTTTGCCTCATCGCTTTGCCCGCTTCGCTTTCCACAACCTTGAGGCAATACTTGTCTAACTCATTAATTTCTATTAGTATTTGTGTTTTATCTTTTGAATTTTTTCCATTCAATTAGTTAGTAGTCACAAATGTTGAGTGAATTGTTTGCTTGACCATTGTGTACTTCAAAACTTGGAATGCAAATGACAATTGGCATCAAACAGGCATCTAAAGCTTGTATCATCTAGAGGTAAAATAAAAATAAAAAACTCTAACAGCTTGTTCTAATTTTGCTTATTCATCACATTTTTGTATCATTTGGATCATTCAATATCTCAAGATTTTTGTTCTCCTGCAACAGTTTATTATTTCATCCATACTTTGAGAATTGATAATGTAATTAATTATTTAGTTTGCCATTCTATGAATTTTATAACCCTTTACCACCTAAAATATTTCACATCAATGCAATGCTTATAGCTTATAAGCCATCCGCTTTTGATGTCATATTACATATTCATTATACTATCTACAATGTTTTAAAACCTACATCTAGCCCGCCTAGCTTTTAAAACATGAAAAAAAAATTAAACCCCTTACCCGGCCCATTACCCAAACCCGAACCCATGTTCATAACCCAAACCCAAACCCATTAACTTAACCTTAAATTCTCTCTAACTCTTTCTCCCATAGTTCCACTCCAAACAGCCGCCTCTTCAAACTCCCGACTCTCCCCCCTCTTCCAGCTCCCGTCGCCTCCGCTCCCCCTTCTCCCGCCGCCAGCCGCTCCCCATTCTCCCGTCGCCTCCCGCTTCCCGTTCTCCCGCCGCCAGCTCCTGCAACCTAACACCGCCAGCCGCTCCAGCCCCCGGAGCCTGTCCTGCCGCCGTCCGTCCTCATTGGTAAAATTTTCATATTTTTTATTTTTAAACTACTTTTTAACTTATTTACTCTTTTAGCACTTATAAACTGTTTTTAAACTTTAAAAGTTAATTTTGTTCAATTTAGTTTAATTAATTAGTTTAATTAAGTTAATTTTAGTTTAATCTTGTTCAATTTTAGTTAATTTTAGTTTAATCTTGTTCAAATTTAGTTATTTAGTTAATTTAGTTAATTTTAATTTAATCTTGTTCAATTTTAATTAATTTTAGTTAATTGTAGGAATTTTAGTTTAACCTTGTTCAATTTTAGTTAATTTTAGTTAAGATTAGTTAATCTATATAATTAGTAATTGAGATTAAAATCTTGTTCAATTTTACATATAGTCTTATAGAAGAGAAGCCTAAATAGATGTTAATACTTATTACTTAATAGATCAAGTTATGTGATTTATTTGAATCTTTTATTTGTCATGATTTGATGATTTGATCTATGAATGGTTTGTTTGTTGAATTGTTGTGATGTAGAATGTCGGATATTTCTCCTAAGAAATCTACGGGTTCCACCTCTATTCCCGCGAAAGCCCCTGTGAAAGATAAAAGAAATTCGGGAGATATCGGTTGGGAGTTTGAGTTTCTTCCGGATCCAACTGATTTGTGTTTGATGCAATGTAAATTGTGCTCACACAAGATTAAGGGGGGGTCTTTAGATCGAAGCAACATCCTGCCGGCAGAGGAAACAATTGCGTAAAGTGCTCTTAAGATTTCGGCTGCTGATAGGAAGGTCTAAGAAGCTATGGATGCTAATTTCAGGAGGAAGAAACTGAAGGAGATGCATATCATGGAGTTGCAAGATGAAGCACAGTTCGACAAGCTGGATCCAACGGCTATTGAAGGAGAGGCAATTGTCTCTTCTACACGTACAACGGGCGGATCTTCAAAGAGGTCTAGAGAGCCGACCGTTGGGCCGATGGATGCTTATACAGCTAGTGATCCCGAGCTAGCAAAGAGATTGAAGGGAAAGATGATTCAGCCTGGAGTGAAGGAAGCTTATATGATAGAGAAGAGATTGGGTCCACAAGCATGTTGCTAGATGGGCATATGAGAATAGCATTCCTTTTCATGCCCTCTCTACCGACTCCTTTATGCGGATGTGCAACGCTATTGGGGATTATGGACGTACCTACCGACTGCCTAGCATGTATATGTTGAGGGGGGCCGTTGTTGAGGGGTGCTGTGAATGAGACTAGGGACTCATTGAAGGAGCATGAGGAGTGGGGGAAGAGTGATTGTTCTATCATGACAGATGCTTAGTCAGATAGGAAGATGCGGTCGATCATGAACCTGTGCATCCACAGCAGGCTAGGCACGACTTTCCACAAGTCAATTGAGTGCTTCGGGAACTTGCACACGGGGGAATACATTTTTGAGTGGGTGGATGCATGCATTGAGGAGATTGAGTCACAAAAGGTCATCCAGGTTGTCATAGATAATGCTTCTGCAAATATGTCGGCGAAGCAGAAATTGAAGGAGAAGTGGCTGAGTATCTTTTGGACCAGTTGTGCAGCTCATACTATTGACCTAATGCTTAAGGGCATTGGGAAGTTGCCAACCTTCAAAACAACTATTAAAAAAGCGAAGGTCCTTACCGTCTTCATCTACAGACACCACAAGAACTTGAACATGATGCGCCGCATGTGTGAGATGAAGGAGATTATTAGACCCGGAGTCACTCGCTTCGCCACTGCATTCTTGACCCTACGGAGTGTTCATGAGAAGAAGCTGAAGCTAAGACTCATGTTTTCTGATGAAGAATGGAGGAAAAGCAAGCATTCCAAGACCGCGAGGGGTAGAAAAGTGGAGGCCATTGTTCTATGTGAGAGTTGGTGGCAATCTATAAACAAGTTATTGAAGATCTATGCTCTCCTTTTTCACATGTTGAGGGTGGTCGATAGCGACTATAGACCCTCAATGGGATTTATCGTGGGCATGCTTGAAGACACAAAGGAGGAGATCAAGCTTGTTTTGAAGAAACAGGAGAGCCTATGCAAATCGGTGATTGATATTATACATTCCAAGTCTGAGAATCAATTATATACACCTTTACATATGACAGCTTATGTCCTTAACCCTTACTATTTCTTTCGAGATGATGTTGCTAAGAACTCTAGGGAGGGGAAGGAGGGGTTTCTAGATGTGGAGCTGCTCTATTCCGATGAGGAACACCAAGGTAAGGTTACTAAGGAGTTTATAAATTAAATATATCAAATTATCAATCACAAGTTATTTTTTACACTGGTGAATTCAACTGAGACAATGTGTTTGCAAGTAGTTGGTGGTATATGTATGCCGATGATTGTCCATTTCTGCAAAACTAGGCGATGAAGATTCTTAATCTCATTAGCAGTTCTTCCGGATGCGAGAGGAACTGGAGCACATTTGAGGGGGTAAATTACATAAATATCTAAAAATAAATAAATTGAAGTTATCCATTTATGATTTTACTAATTTGTTATTTTCTTCTTTAAATATTCACACGAAGAAGAAAAACTGATTGGAGTCGAAGAGGTTGGAGGATCTTGTGTTTGTGAAGTTCAATGCCAAGCTCAAGCAAAAGAAGAGAGGAGAAGACAAAGACATGCTAACAACGCTGGATCGTACTACAGCACGTGCATGGATCCTAGATGGAGTCCCCTCCGATGACGAGGAAGAGACTTATCCCGGTTCGGGTGTTAGTTGGACGTTAGTGGAGAATGTATCTGGAGCGGCTGAGGTTGCAGCGAACCGGAGGAGTGAAAGAATAGCAGGAGCTGCAGAACCTTCGATGATTACTAGCAAAGAAGAGTCTCTTGCCTCCAACGATGATGTCACAGACGAGGATGAGGACTTCGTCGACATGAACTCGGAGGAGAATGATCATGCTGGGGAGGATTTCCATGATGATGCTGATTTCATTAGATTATATGATTATCCCATGCTAGACATTTAGACTATTCATGTTTTTTTTTTTCCTTCTTCAGCATTACACTTTTGAGTTTGCGATATTATTTACTATTGTGATGACTTGTTATGTTGGACATGGTGATGTTTCTTAGTATTTGGTTACTAATTTGGCTATTTAGTATTTAGGGTTTTTTCCTAGAAACCACCTTAATAATAGAGTAATTATACAGAAACCACATTTCATTTTCAATTTATACATAAACCACCTTTAAAGTTGGTTATTGTTGCAATCAACCACCTCCCAGTCAAATTCTTCACTTAAAACCCAAAATTACCCTTAAAAAACTCACATTCAATGTACATGACACATTTTTTAGTATTTGGATCTTATTAGGATACAACTCACATACCTTGAAGTTGAATTTTTTAAGCTTATTTTTAGTTTTTTAGTGAAAATTTGACTAGGAGGTGGTTGATTGCAACAAAAATCAACTTTTAATGTGGTTTATGTATAAATTAAAAATGAAAGGTGATTTTCGTATAATTACACCATTATTAAGGTGGTTTCTAGGAAAAAACCCCCAGTATTTATGCATGGTTGATTATGGATCTAAGCTTGTTATTTATTTTTTTACAATTTTTTATGAACTTAATACATATTTTTGTGAATTATTATAACTAATAAATTAAAAAATAGGCAAACGCCTAGGTGCCTAGGCTCTAGGCCCCGGGTCGAACGCCTAGTCCGCCTAGCGCCTTCTGTAACATTGATTACAAGCACTTTGTGAGTTCTATTGATGTCACTTCCTTTAGGTCCAAAAGTTATTTGGAAAATAAGTCTTCTACCTTATAGTCCAAAGATGATTTTATGTATTTTCTTGTGAATTGTACTCAAATTTTTTGTTTAGTCATCATTCTCCTAGTTCTGAATTTTTTCTACCTTTGACACAGGACAATACCTAATATTAATATCTAGTAATAATGCTACTTATTCTTGTAAGAATACTACATATGTATTTGATTCTGATTCACAATCTGGTATTGGTCTTCCAATTGTTGTTTATAAAAAATGCAATGCTTAAACTAAGTTTTTGCATTATGTGGGAATGCGATGCTTAAAACTGGCTATTTTATAAACCCCACGCCTTTGTTTGCTGTTGATATTAGATCACTTGTTCTTTACGGTATCCACTAATCTCTTTTGGTTACCACCTAAAAGATGGCAATTTATGATAATATGTTTCTAAATATCTTCCTTTTATATCATTTGGTAAACTATAATAATGTTCTTCAAAAACGTTGGTGAATTTTAATTTGAATCTTGAAGTTCTCCAAGAATTTTAATTATTTTTCTTCATGAATTCCACAAGTTCTCCATTATTAGTCATCTTCTTTATCTCTACTCGAAAATTCTTGAGGCATGTTTGACTACTACTTATTTTTGATAACTTTGAAGTTACTTATCACTTATTTCCAAAACTCCTTATAATGAGATCAAAAATAAGTGAAGTGTTTGGTAAAACCCTTGACTTCTAAAAATATAAGTGTAGTTATGTGTTTAGTAAACTAATAACTTATAAGGTTATGATAGTTATCAAATGACCAAAAGGACATCTTGTTGAATCTTATATCAGTAGCTAACTAATCAAATTATATAGTACACAGGTAATCACTATTAGTAAATTTATTAATTAATTAACTAAGTAAATAATAAAAATCAATTATTTCACATTAATAAGGTTATTAATGATTAACATTTGATCTAATTAATTAATTTATATTAAAATTTTTATTAGTTATGGTTATTAATTACTAATATTGAAACTATTTAACTAATTCCTTATTAATTAAATAATAATTTAATAAAATTAATTATTAGTTAATTAAATTTATTATTTCATAATTAATTAAATGAATCAATAAACAAATAATTGATTAATATTGACACTATTAAATTAATCAATTTCTTATTAATTAAATAATTACTAAGTAATTAATTAAATTTATTATTTAGTAAATTAATTAAAAATAATTACTTAAATAATTAATTAAGTAGATAATTAAATATTTAATTAATTAATATTGATACTATCCAATTAACTATTTTCTTATTAATTAAATAATTACTATTTAATAAAACTAATAATAACTATTTAAATTTATTATTTCATAAATTAATTATATAATTAAATAATTATTTATTTAATTAATTAATATTGGAAATTATATAATTAATTTATTATTTTGAGATCCACTATAGATTGATAAAGGATTCAAGGAAATTTTGGTCTTTTGGCCTAAATAAGGAAAACTCCTTATAAGTAGGTAAAACATAAGTTGGGATTGGGATTTCCCAACTTATGTTTTACCAACTTATAAGTAAGAAATAAGTGAAAATTTTAACTCTCAAGCAAGGCAAAAGTGGTGCCTCGCCGCTCCACTTTCATCGAAAGCTGCCAATAAAAGCGGATGTGGCGCTTTCTGCTCAGAAACGCTTCAAAAAGCTTGTAAAGCACTGACAAGCGCTTTTAAACGCTAAACAACGCTTTAAAGAAATAAATATGGGTTTATATTATACCCGACATGAACCCGACTCAATTTCTTAAGTAAAACCCTTACCATCCCTCTCTCTCTTCTCTGCTTCTGCGACTCGAGACGAAAATAAATCCTAACAAATTCTCGCTCCAACCGCCTCATCCACTCCCCTCATTCATCTCGCTACCTCTAGCCACCAAATGTGCGCCCAAATCTGCCTCCAAATCCTTCTCCAGCAAGCTCTACATTCACCATCACGATTACGGCTCCACCTTCTCTTGAGCTCCTCATCGAAGCTCACCATCATCATCTCCGGTCGAAGCTCACGGTCATTATCACCATTTCCTATCAAAGCTCACAATCATCGTCACCATCTCCAGTTGAAGCTCCTACACCTCCTTCTCCAGTCCAAATCCACTTTTTTACTTAGCGCTTTTTGCTGCTTTATGCCGCTAAAGCCCCAACCGCTTCGCTCCGGTTTTCGCTTTCCACAACCTTACTTGTGAGTTGGTTTGGGTACAAGATTGATTGGGTAAACTAGGTTTTGCAATCTTACGCTATTATACTATAATTATCATATTGTTATTCACATTGCATAGAATCGTATATTTCATGACAAAAAAAACACATTAAAAAGGATTGTCACAAGTAGTAATTTTACATGGTCTAACCAACTAGTAATTTTACTCACCAACCCCCAAGAAAAAGGTGATAAAAGACAATACATCCAATCTATACATTTGATGCACTAACCAACTAGTAATTTTACTCACCAACCCCCAAGAAAGATCACAAGTTTAGTTTATTTGTAACAGGCTGAACATGGATAATTACATGCTCTGGATATGTATAATTACATGCTCCACCTTGAGAGTGATTATTAAAGAGTATATTAGAAGCAATGATTAAAAAAGCTTCTGAGTGCTTCTGAGTCTCGTTTCAATGTATTTTGAAGGAAAATCGCTTCAAAGAGCAAAAAAAAGTAATTATCCCTAGAAACATACATCACATCACATGAAGCATAACTGATGTGTGCATTTCATGGCCCCATGGACTTTTCTTTTGAAGGATACGCTACAGATAGGATAAAAGGGTAAAAAAACATTTTAACTAAAATTAAAATCCCCCTTTCTTCATTTTCTTTTATTGAAATTAGAAAAAACAAAGCAATTATGTTATCTAATTGTATAATAGGTTTGCTTCTTTTGTGTGCTGAGGGGAACAATTCCTTATGCTAATCCAAATTATTATCCAACAATACTGAACTTTAGATTTTTTTAATTTTTTATTTTTCATTATTTTATTTTTTTATCTAAATGGGTATTATATTTGTCACTAGCATTCAACCTTCTCTTTTTGTGAGTCATGTATATTTCCTTGTTCATCTGGACTTTTGATCAGTACAACAGTTAAGTTCTTATTTTAAAATAAGAAATTGTAACTTGAGGCCATGCATCATAAATATGCCCATGTGACTAAACAATATAGATGTCTTATGTAGCTTAATTTATTATGTTTTGCATTGATACATAGAATATTTAATTATTATTTAGTGTCCAGGATCTGAATGTCAGGTTGTAAATTGTTGTACCACTATAGACTATATGTGTATAATATTTAGAAAACCTAAAATTACAACATAATTAATTGTAAGACTTAATGTTACAAAAGGGTTCAAAGCTTCACCCTGCACTCCTGCCTTTTTAAATATTGATTAGGAGTGATTGAAGCTTATCGTAAAAAGAAAAATAATATAAATAAGAAAGAGGATGTGATAATAATATCCCCAGCTTTTCTCCTTAATTCCTAACATCCTGCCAGTAATAATCCATCAAAGTTATTCAATGTTGAAAACAACCTTCCCAGTAAAATATAAGTGTCATGTTGAACCAATGATGAAAAAAGCGGAAACACAAGGCGAAGCGTTAAGACCCTTTATTGAAGTCAGGCATAAGCTTCAAAGCTTGAGGCGTAAACCTCATGAGTTTAAGCATTTAATTTTAAAATCTGTAAAAATTATGAACATATAATATGTAGTGGTATAATAATTTACAAATAGATACATTAATGTCTCAATTAATAAATAAGAATTAAATATGAGCATAGACACAAATCACAACAAACTAAGCACTTTATGAAGTGTGAAGCGCACAGTTCAGCTATGCTTTAGGCGATGAGGCGTAAGCTTCACGGGATAAGTAGCTTAACTGTTGAGTTTTGAAGCGTTTACCCTACAAAAGGTTTGAAGCGTGTTTCAAAAAAGCTTTTTCAAACATTGTGTTGAACTGATTGTAGGGTTATGTTAGTTTAAACAAGTTCATAACGTATGGAATTTAATGATTTAATCATTCTCTTTAATTCCTAACTTCCTGTCAGTAATAGACCATCAAAATTTATTTAATGTTGTAAAACAACATCCCCAGTAAAATAAGTGACATGTTAAACTAATTGTAAGGTCATGTTAGCTTAAACAAGTCAATAAGGTGTGGAATTTATAGACAATTTTAAAACATACCTCGTGAACCAGCAGGCCGCTTTTCTTCAACGAAAGCTTGGCGGCCACTAATCATTACGGGCGAAGCCTGAAAAATTACAATTACTTTTTTACTAAACTATAAATTTATTTTACATCATAGCCAATATAACAATATTTTAGAATTACAAACAGATGAAGAAGCATAATTAGCACTTCAGAAAACAAGTGTGAAAAGCACAAGGAAGGACATAACAAATAGGAAAAAAAATGCAAGGTGCAGAAAAAGATTATAACAATACAAGAAGCAGAAAACAAGAATAATAGCGATTTTATTGTTTTCCAATACACATTCAAAAAATTTCTGTTTATCCCCTAGTTATGTACTGGTGTTAAATGGATCATTAAGCAGCTCTAATTTTGATATGGAGATCTTTTCTCGAATACTTATCACTTTTATTCGATGGGGATGGTTTTGTTTGTTAAAGTCAAAAAGAAAAAAATATTTCAAGTCATTGTAGATATAAGTCTCTCAAAAAAAACTTGACACTTGACATGCCAAGTGCGCAAAGAATCATTACAAGATATGATGCTACACTACAAACAAAAATTTAATATTTCCTCCTGATTCTAAGCTACTTAGACAATCAAGAAAACTCAATCGCGGTTCATCTTTCGGTTAATTGTCAAAGAAAATTTTGTATTAATTAGCAGTTGAAAATATGGAACACGTTGAAGCTGTAATTATATTTTAGTGGCACATGAAAAACGTAAGTTTCCATATCCATGTGTCTGTCTACACTTGACCCATAGGGACACAAGATTTGCAAAATTTGACAGCTTAGATTTGGCTAAGTGGGTAAATGGGCCATAATGGGTAATGAACAACCATTATCAAGTAGATCGAGTCAACTCATACATGACCTGTACTCGTATACCTTGACCCATAACCATTACCAGGGCAGGTTAGAATTGAATCAAGGGGGTAGATAATAATTGTGACCCCTAGTGCACATGGAATCTTATTTTCTCTATATTTATTACTTTTATCTAGGATGATTCAATGAACAATTGCAGAGATGCTAAAGATGTTCTTCTAGGTGCTATGAAGTTATTTTATCCTAATACATGTGATTATGTTTAAATCCTTCTTTATAAGTTAAAGGAGTGCAAGGAAAGAAATCATTTGCTAGGGCACTAACCATGGAATCAAGAAAGTAGTTTGATCTTAATCCGAGTAATTTAATTTCTATATTTCTACTTGTTTGGTGGTTTAAATTATTTTAGTGTATTCACATGTCTTGGGAGTACACAACATGTTGTATATTAAACTTGAAACATCAAATATAGCTAATTAATGGTATTTACATGGTAATGACCGTCCTTTGATGCAAATGATGGCCATCAAGCTCCTCAAATTGACAAACTGCTCCTGTTGATGTGAAAGGAACCGAAGCACATTCATAGGGTAAATTAATACTCATGCTTTATCAAAATTTTGAAGAAGCTAATGTTTATCAAAAATCATTTTATGGTACATATCAACTTGATTTGATTGATTCTTGTTTTGAAGTTTCACACTAGAAAAGGTAGATTGGAGAGTAAAAGATTGTAAAACCTTGCATATGTAAAGTTCAATGCAAAGACCAAGAAAGAAGAGAAGAGGGGAAGACAATAACTTCCTGCTCCTGAAGGATCATAACAAGACCTAAGGATGGCTTCTTAAAGGAGCAAATTTCGATGATGTAGCCTCTGGGTTGAGCCTTGCTATGAAGATGACGATATTGAAGGATTTATCGGTGGAGACACTGTTAACTTCAAGA
This sequence comes from Asparagus setaceus, assembly GCA_012295165.1. NCBI lineage: Eukaryota > Viridiplantae > Streptophyta > Magnoliopsida > Asparagales > Asparagaceae > Asparagus > Asparagus setaceus. Next base: position 8,285,098 of record CM022708.1, read on the forward strand.
ATAATGTGACAGATGACTAGAAAGAAGATTACATGGACTCCAAGGAGGATAGTGATGATGCAGAGAGTGAGGGCTGTGATGAGGACGAAAAGATGAACCCTCCACTTTTGAGTTATGAATTACACTTTGACTTTTGAGTTATGAGACATAACTCGTTTATTTTTTCGCATTTTATTACGTAATTTATATAGCTAATTATGTGTGGTTGTGGACTATTAGACTTGTTGAATTGCTATTTGTCATTGACTACAACACAAGCTGGATCTTTCTAAATTTTTATTGTGAAATAGCGAAGGTATTGTCATTTGAATTCATGTCCATAGCTGCAATAAGATTTGAGGACAAAATTCACAATTAGGTTAAGCCTGCATGTAGATAACCATGTACAGAGAACCACTGAGCAGAGAGGGATTAACCTGAGGGCTGTTGCTGCAAATCTGAATCCAATTTCACTTTGGATCTTAATCAGAAGATCTTATCTTAGAGGTTTGGCAGGTCAATTGAAGGTTTATGATATCTAGGATTTATGAAAGTGAAAGGTTTAAGGTGTAATAGAAATCCTAAGGAGATATTATGCAACTTCTAAAACTAGTAAAGGAGATTATCATTTATCAATAAATTAAGTCTCCGTAAAGGTAAAGACCTAACCACCATCAAGAGCTGGTCGCTTTGGTACACATTGGAATTTGGTGGAGAGAAGGAAATTTTAAAACCATACAAAGTTTCATAAAGCATATACTATATGGGTTTCACAAAACCATCATGAACTTTGGGGGGTTTTGCATAAAACTACCATAAACTTTTTTATTAGAACACAGCCATGAACCTTCAAAACTGTAGAACAAATTACATGTACAATTGGAAACTACTGTCAACAACATTAACAAAGATAAAAGGTTTAAACTACCTTTGAAAATAGGAGATGCGAAGAGAATAGTATAGAAAATATATAAAGTACCAAGAAAAATTGTCCAAAACATGTCATGAAGCATGTGAAAACTTAACGGTCGCTAAGCATGATAGTGTAGTGAAAAAGTTAACAGTATTTTTCTCCAATAAAAAAGTTTAACCCAGACAAAATTCATGGTAGTTGAGTGAAATTTACTAATATACACACACAGATCATACACACATACATATTATATCATCGTCATACGAATTTTACTTAAAAGTACAAAATTAGTTACACAGTACGTGGTATGTATCGGGTCACGGTACGAATTCGGGTATGCAATTGGCCACTTAGAAAATTTGGATTCGTTAGGGGGTAGCTTGCTTTGGTACGCAAATTCGGTTAATGGTACGTTGTAAATTTTTTTAGGGTGCGCTTAAAGTTTTCCAAAATATATAGTAGAAAACTAGAAAGCTAATTGTGAATTTTAATAATTTTTTCGTACAAAGTACTTAAATACTTCTTTCTGATGGTGTTTGTTTCTTTGTCTTGTTTTTTTTTTTTTCACAGAGCTCGCTTTAGGATCATGGTTTCATTTTACATTTAATTAATATACGTGTTTAGTTACAGTAAAGTCATCAGCTCATACACTCTATTGTGTGTCTCCCTTCACTTCATTGCACACATTGCATTGTGTCTTGCGCACGTGCACTTAAAGAGACATTGCATCTAGCATACTTGTAAGTGGTACGCCAATTTTGGGAACCGGTTCGTGTATGGGAGGGAATCAGTTCATAAATGTACCGGGAATCGGTTCGCAGGAACTATACGACGGTTCGAGGGGGGGTCCGGGGAATCGCGCAACTATAGTACAAATCATTACTCCTCATATAAAATGCCAACTATGACAACGAATCATAAACTTAACAAAAATAACCAATTAACCCACAAACCCAAACCTAAATGCACCCATCAAGATATCAACCAGAATAGAATGAAGTACAAGGCTTGATTGACATTACTCATCAACTTACTCGACACCAATCCAAGAATTAATTGCTAGAGATTGACAGATACAGAAAACAACATTAGCCAAAGATATGATTCTCATTTTTAAAAAAAAAGAAATCAATCTCCTAACCTAAGACACCCATCAAAGTATAACTGATATCCAATAAAGCTTACTTTCCTCTGGGAAGTTCACAAGAGTAGTCAAATGAGGAACCTGAACTACCTAACAACAATAAATCTTCTCAATTGTGAACTTCCCAGAGAAAAGTAAGCCTTATTGGATAACAAAGAAGGAAGTTGAAGGAAAAAGCAAGAAATGCTCAGATATGACATGTTCGGTGGAAAGTTTGAAGAGAAATGATGTATCTAAAGTGCTCTAACTGATCCCGGAGATGAAAAAAAAGATACAAGATTCAGGATGAATACAGCTAAAAGATGGAAGAAAAGCCAAACATAGTGTGAGATTCGCAATCACAAAACTGATTTTATACCCATCACCGAGCCTCAATTCCCATTTTTTTCATTATTAATTGCAATATAAGAACAGGGGAGCTGGGTGAGACTTTGATTCATTGTTGATCAGCATAAGGACTCAGATTTAAAGCACATTCAGTGTGGCAGAAGTCATCTTATCGCAACTTCGGTGAGTGTTATCACCTGTAATAGCTCTTTAGTGTTCTGAGACCATGTTAATGAGTCAATGTGCACAGCTGTAGGCGATGCATATCAGTGAGTCAATTACTAACCTTGTGTTAGTAGCTAACTTACATATGCATCAACAGTTTGAATAGCGTGTACTCAGCAAAGACACATACATCAGTTGTTTTGTTGTATAGATCTTTGATCCATCAATAAAGACGGGTATGTATTTGGACATGGATATAGTGTCACCAGTAGCTGTTTGCCAAACAAAAAATGAGGAAAATAAGACTATTAATGTGTGTTCGTACTTTTTTGCAAAACTATGAGTTTACATTTGTATGTGTTTGAATTGCTCCTATGTTGAAAGAGTTTAAGCTGCATGACCAATTTTTCTAGCCACAAATGGACCTCTTTGGATGTGATGTTAATCTCCTGCATGTCCATGGTTTTCTAGGCTAAATTTGGTACCAATCAGAAGATGATGCTAGAGGGGTACCTTGTCGGGAAAATGTTTTATGAACCCATGCGCTTCCTAGCATATCCAATATTCATGGGAAAAGATTTTGACGATACCAATGAAAACCTTGATGAGATAAATACAGTTTTGAATCAATAGCTGTATGTCAAAGATAGTTTTATTTAATCCAAAAAAACTTATGCACAAGGGCAAACTCTTTAAATGTCAAACATGGATTTGTAGGTGGCAGCACCAATTTTGAGATGAAGAATTAACAACTATACAAGCATTTTTTTTCCAGTGCAAGAATGTTGTCAAAAATCCGTCATTCATCATTTGGTTCATCTTAAACAGGTGAGCATCATTCTATGCAATCATTACGGAGATTGCCTAGTAGCATCCTTAGCTACTATCTCACAGTTGCATTGACTTGATTTTGATCTGCTCAAGCTAAAACCAGTTGGAGTTGGGATAAACATTAACTTTTCATTTCTCTTTAAGTACATTTTATAAACTGATGCAATTAATATTGTAGAATAGAATATGTAATTATGATAATAGCAGCCCAACATAACACAACAATACCAGGGTAAAAAGTAATAATGTAAAATGGAGGTTCAAACAAGAAAATGATGCAACTATAAGTCTACAGTTACAGTCTTAGTATTATAAATATTTAATAGATATTTCTTTAATGGGGGTGAGTACATGGTTTTCTAGGCTAAGTTTGTTAATTAACTCTAAATCAAATAGATATTTCTTTAATGGGAGGTGAGTACATGAGAGATACTTTATGTAAATTTACCTCTATTGCACTCTGGACAGAAGCAACAGTCTCAAACTCTATGAAACCAAAACAGAATCCTTGTTGCTGCAATTTAAATCAAGCAAGAATTAGACAAGACAGAGAATAGATGACTTCTTCGATATAGCAAGAAGCATAGTGACAGTAGGAACAATAAAGAACCTTATGGCTTCTAACTTGTATGCCACCAGGCTTAATAGGTCCAAACCTCCTGAACTCCTCTTCAAGATGTTCAGGTGTCGCATTTAGTGGTAGTCCTTTTATGTATACTGAATGACCATCAGCTGAAAATATGCAGATTTGCGGCTGTCATAACTATTTTCAAAGTCAATGAAGTTTATTTGATAGTTTATTGGGACAAAGGGAACAATTATCACCTTCAGATTCTGGGACACCACTGGTTTCTGGAGCATTTGAACTGACAGCAGAAATGTCAGGTACAGGAGCTTGAGTAGGAGCAGGGGCCGACTGTCTTTCTGGTTTGGAGGGTATAGCCTTAACTGGAGCAGGTATTGAAACTGATGAAGGGACGACATTCTCTTTCATGAGTTTTAACTACATCCAAACAGCCATCAAGTCATCAGCAATGACCTTTTATTATCTAAAGTCTCTTCACGGTATAATTTACATAAGAGATTAAAAGTGTTCATACTAGGGGCGATCACTAGTACAATATACTAAAATTTCCTCATGAAGCCAACATATGGAAGTTATATATTCGTAACATTCAAAAGAAACTCTTCCGTAATATAATATGAGCTATCCAAACTTCCACAGAAGTGAATTTTTATCTGTTCATAAATTTAGAAGTATAAACAAGTATCTTATACATAGATGGTTATATCTAGATAGTTGAGCATGAAGCTTCGAATTTCCAAATAAAACTTTTATAAAATTTTAAATGCCAACAAGGCATTTACTGTCTTATATTAAATGGTTGAAGTATTTAATGGAAATATAAAGAAGAAACAAATAAGGAGTTCAAATGAACGAGGAAAAACCAATACTACAAGAAAGCACGCAACAAAATTTATACATGATCTCAAAGATTGAAATATCTCAAAAGACTGAAACTGTGAACCTTGGGATTAGGTTATCCTGAAACTTGCTTTGCAAAAGATACTAAGCTAAATACCTGAAAGAGAGAGAGGAAGGGATTGGGAGGGGGGGATAAGAAGTTATCAATCATTATGACAAATATGTTACACTGACTATTTCACAACATATACAACTTAATAAATGCAAGGATGTAAGTGGAAATTGCAGCTGAACTTCTACTCAGGCAATTGACATTATCATCATCTTAGTTAAGAGTGCATTCACTTGACCAACTACGCAGTTGAACATATAGGACATGTGCCTAAAACTGGTCCAGTAAACCTGCTAAGCCTATGCTGCACTCTGCACGTGGAAAAGACAACAATTTACGAAATCATTATTGAAATTTCATTAATAAGTAAAACATGAATGTTTCAATTTTATTCTTCCAGGAAGATTACTTGAATAAAAATTATACTGCTTACTCCCTCCAAAGAAGAAGAAACTGCATTAAGGTTTGACCTTCCACCTGGCATGGGAAGTGAAACTATTTGGACATAGAGGTAAGTATAACCACCAAAACGTGATAGAATGCCCACATAAAGGACATGAATAGCCTATGACCATATAGCCTAATGACACATAACCTAGAAAAAATTGAAATCTCGCAAAAGGACCAAGGGTCCAGGACCCATTAAACAAGCCCATCAACTTCACTTTCCAATGATTTGGTCCTTATCAGATGGGATGTAAACTAATCTAATGTTTGATGATCCGAAAGGAACTATCACCATTGGGAACTTAACTGGTAAGTAATATAAAAAGACAGTTCCAAAGCAACTACAAATTAGAAACAGAGACTTACAATTGAAGCATATGATTTCTTTGGTGCCTCTTCCTGAATAGCAGTAGAATCATAATTTGCTGCCAACGCCTGTGAACTGTTTGGAACTTCATCTTCGACCTCACTTTCCGGTGTTTCCTCCTCCACAACCGGGTCCTCATCTTGCTCCGGAGGGTTATGAACTTCTTCAATTGTATTCTCTTCTTCTCCAATCACATTCTCTTCTGGTGGCAACTCAGATTGTTCCTGAACCTGTTCCTCAAGTGGCTGTGGAGCCTCTGCAAGCAAAAAGAAAATAGTAAATTAAGGATGCACTTAGAGCACATTATTTTAGATAGTATGTCCCGAAACATACCGTGTTCTATTGTGCAAGGAGCAACAGCTCCATTTGCCACATTGCCATGTTGCTGATCAGTCTCATCCAGATATCTACGAATGTCATTCAGGACAAAGTATCCCTTGTCCTGGGTGGCAAGGAAAAACGACTGCGTGAAGTTTCTCCTGATATTGTCCTTCCCAGTAAGGTACCCAGTCACGAGGACAAGCACGCCACCATCAACTGATTCTTGGGCATCCACTGTCTTTATCTCAGCCATCAATCCACCATCATCCGTCAAAGTTATCTTCTTATCTATTGCCTTCAATCATCATTTGCAATAAGTGACAGGAAAATAAGATCACATTGAGATAGAAGTACGAATGGGAACAAATATTTCATTTCTTTGAAGATTCTCAGGCCTGTTTAGGAGTTGTAGCTGTTAATAGATAGCTTGATATTAGGTTTGAGTTTATAATGTTTTCTTTCTTTCTTTCTTTCTTTTATGCTCTGATTTTTATAAGACTTCATACAAGTAAAAATTACAACATGTGTCATGGCTTTATCTCTAGCTCCATACCGGAAAACAAATAAATAATAAACCACAAGGTTTAACTTTTTTTAGTCTCACAATTTACTCTAAAAGAAACTTGGATTTTCCCATTACATCACTCATTTCTACAATATAAGTAAGTGAATTAACCTTATATATGTGAATGGCTCAAACCAATTAGAACTTGAACATCAAAATCATTGATTTATTATCTACTTACAGCTCATTTTCCTATTCTGCTTGTCCAATCAAAAAGAAAAAGCGAAAAGGAAGCAAACTTAAGCTAATGAAAAGGATTGTGTTTTATCAGCTTCGTTCCTCTGTTTTCTTCACTTTTCTTTTCCATCACTTTCTGAGAAAGCAAAAAAAACATCCAACAAGTTTGACCTCAACAATCTGATATATCCAATCCCCCATGGGTTCTAAACTACAACATTCATCTTTCCAAACATGAAAACAATACCCTTAACACCCTACCAACCACATAATGGGACATAACAAAATCCAAATTATAGAATTTGGGTTTTTTGAGATTCTCATCTATTTTGAAAGAAGTTTCCAAAAGCCCATTAGTTACTCCAAACTAGTCCCTCTAGTTTAAACCTGTTAGTTTGACCCCAAACAAAAGTATTATGGCAGTTAGTTTTTCTATTTTGCCCTTCAAGCTCCATATCCCAATTCTAGTGGTCATGAAAAACAAACTAACACCCCATCAATCATTTTCTCTCAATTTAATTGCTCTAAACAAACCCAAACAATAAATTTGATATCAAGCAGATTACTCAGTCTCAAGATTCAATATTTCCTCCAAGGCGAAGTTTTGTGGCGAAAAATCCAAGAATCAAGAAAAAAAATAGACAAAAATAAGATGAATCCAGTGATACCCAGCAACGTCATTCTCTCCAAATGCTTACTTGTAGAGTAGTGATGGAGCTCATATCGCCCTGACCCTCGGGCCGGCCGAGCTTGCTGTTCTCCTGATAGAATCGATGCACGTGCTCCGGCGAATTATACAAGATATTGTAGTACTGCTGAACAAACGCATTCCCCACCTAATAATTTTTCAATCCAAACAAATTAGAAGAAAAAAAACGAAAAATTGACAGAAATTATTCCCAAATTGTTCAGAGAAACCCTAAATAGGATCGAGATTGCTTACAACTTGAGGGGGCGGAGGAGATCCAGCTGCTGCCTGCTGCTGAGATGCCATTGCAGGGAGTGAGATCGCAAGAATATCGACCGAAGGAGATTAAAAAGGTTGAGGTTCGGAAATTGAGAAGCTCAGGAGCGCTGGTTTTCTTCGATCTGAATCAAATTGGAGCTCGCTAGGGTTTTCGAATTCCGATCTGAGAGGAGGAGACAGGGACTGGGCTCTCTATTTCTCTTTCCTTCCGCTTTTGTTGGGTTTCACCTTTTGGGGTTTTTTTTTTTTTTTTTCATATTAGACCCCACATCTTCGTATTTCGAAATTAACCAAAATTTTTATATTTCTAAATAGGGATTTTTAGGGAATCACTCCTAATTTAGGCCCTGTCAAACGTTACTATTCTTGATTATCCGACCCATATCCTGATAACATATGACCACCTTCCTCAAAAAAAAAACATATAACCACCAATATACTTTTTTGTCGACTTTTCCATCCAAAAAATTATAGTTTGATGCTTTTACCCCTACACATGTGATATGCCTGTTGGTAGGCCAACGTAGAAGCAAAAATAATGGAAAAAATTAGAAGAAAAAATTGGAAGAATAGAATGTATGGCTACTAAACCCGAGGGGGGCCCGTTACGCACAGGGTGGGGGAAAGGCGAGACCAAAGGTCTCGTGTTCGATCCCCCATGCCTGTTAAAATCGACTCGGCAGGTAAATACCTTGACCCAGCGGGATTAGTCCCATCGGAAACCTGTGGGGATACCTCGTGGTCGAGACCAAAAAAAAAAGAATGTATGGCTATTGTAATAGTGGCGAAGGAAAAATTGATATTTAGTGGTGTAGCCTGAAATTGAAGCTCGGGGGCATTCTTGTTTTTTCTCTTAAAAGTACTAAAAGAATTACATCGTTAATCATGTTCAATAGTCTTAAAAAAATTTGAGAGAAAGGTTGAAGTCTCCAACTCGAAATCTTAACAAAATATTTTACATGAAACGATTGTTTACAATAAAGAAAAGAGTACTCATAACGATAAAAAGTAACTATGGTCTACTTTCACTTAACTTGGGTAAATAAAAATTTCCCCAATTTTCCATCTTCATTATATTTAATACCGGCATAATTATATTAAGAGAATGATGTATATGAGGTGGCGGCGCATCTTACTAAATGAGCTACTAATAGATAGAGTGATGAGGCACACACCTTTTAATATGACTAGCAATGTTGGTCTCACCACATAGTTATTTCTGGTAGCTCATTTAGCAAAATGAGATGCCACATCATGCACATTATTTCCTTATTATCAATCGTTGAAAATATAATATCAGAATCTGATCAAATACTCTGCTTCAATTGTTCAAGAGTAGTGATAATTACACTACTTCTACACTACTTCTATACTATAAAAGAGAAAGAAGTATGGGGTCCATTCTCTGCAGCTTTTTTAAAATTGATGACTCATAAAGATAGCCCACTTTTATTTCTCTTATAGTGTAAAAATAATATAGATGAAAGTAACGTAGTTATCATTATTCTTGTTTCAAATGTGTAAAAGCCATGTTATCAAATACACTATTCATTCAATTTCATGATAGTTCAAGGCACCGATAGGTCTATCTTCCAGTGTTAACATGCAGCTAGAAATTTTTTTAGTGGAATTCTTCGTGATCAGCACTCTCATGAATCCTCTCTCCATCATGGATTGGATTGTTATTTAAAATGAAGTCTGATGGAGGAATCAATGGATTATAGCATATATTCAGTGAGGCATCCCTTTGACAAAGTACACATTGTTAATTGTTTCTTTCCAGCGATTAGATTATACATGAGTTTTTATATATGTTTCTATCGATGCATTCTTGAAAACGGTTTCGTCGTAATCTTTTTATTGAAGCTAGTTAGGAGGGCTTTGTGCGTCGCACATGCTTGGTCTGTGAAATTGTTGGAATGTAATTTCTATTAGGCCCATCAATTCTCATAAGCTGTCTTAAAAGATCCTTCTAATTGCTAATTATACTCTTGATTTGAAGGATTAAATTCAAAATAACTCAAAAATCCAAGGATCCTAGTAACAATTTCGATGATTTGATAGACTAACGTCAAAATAGCTTAACAATTGGGGGGACCGTACCTAATTGCAGTTTCAACGATTTGAAGAACTAATTGCAAATATGAAAGATTCAAGTGGCTAATATAGGGGGAAAACCTTTTGGTATTTGTTGGATTATTTTCACTTCGGTATTCCAAAGTTTGCCCACTTTTCACTTTGATGCCTCAAGTTATTCTTCGAACAATTTGATACCCAAATTACTTCACTTTGATACTAGCATTTGATACCCCAAAGTTTCAATCACATTTTACTTGTACATTAAGTCTAGATTCCATTATATTTTTAGTTAAATTTATATCACATATTTAGCGTATGATATAAACATTTGGATCCATTCTTCTCAGAAGATAAGCATGCGATCAAAAGTACGTGTCAAGATTTTTTTTTTTTTTTTGTGTTCATTAATGGACTGTTATGAGTTTTAATGGACATTGTTGCACATACTATATCTTAGGATTACATGATTTTCTATATTTCTTATGTTTGCTATTTTAAGATGGTGCGCATTGAAATTTCTAGGCCTTAATTCTCAGAAGTCATTTCAAATGTATCCCTCTAATTGCTAGTTATTTTGATCTGAAGGACTCATTTCAAAATACTTAAGAACAGCTGACCTAATAGCATTTTAATATGATATGATGGATTAATTTTAAAATAGTTTAAGAATTAGGAGACCTAATAGCAATTTCAATGATTCGCTGGACTAATATCAAATATGACTAATACAGGAAAAAAACCCTTTTAGTTATTTGGTGGCTTGTTTTCACTTTGAACCCAAAGTTTACCCTTATAACTTTGATACCTCAAAGTATGTTTTAACACTTAAAACCCAAAGTTTCAATCTTGTTTCCCTTAGATATCATAATTATTTCTTTAACACTTTGATACCCACTAAACATGTGATACAAACTTAACAAAAAATCAAACGGGATATAGATAGCGATATCAAAGTGAAGTATGATTGAAACTTTGGGGTATCAAAGTGTTAAAATACTTTGGGGGTATCTGAAATGAAATTAAAAACTCCGGGTATCAAAGTGATAGGAAAATTCTTTGGGGTATTAAAGTGGAAAAGATTGCTTAGTTTGAGGTAGCGAAGTGAAATTTGGACTTATTTGATTGAAGGTCCCTACAATGCTACTTACACGTACACCTCATCCACGTGAATTAGGGCTTAGCTAGCTCACCAAGGTTGTATGTTACGCAAACACCTATTACGTAAACAGCTCAAAGGGTTACGAGGGCTTTTTCATAAAACTAAAGTAAATAAAACGACATGGGGTTTTTTTTTTAATGCCTCATAGTTTCTATAAAAAAAAAGATATATAAGGTGGACTTCTCATGTCAAAAGACATGGCCTTAAATGCTTAAACTCATAGCGCACAACGAGAAGTTTGGCTTCAGTACATTGCAAGGGACACCTAGCATTTTGACCGTTTACCTTATTTGATTTCTATCTCTTTTCAGTATATACAATGAAGGTAATCAGCTCGCAGAATGATATGCCTTCTCATGACACTCTCATGCTTCCTTGTGGATCTTTCAGCAAGGTAATCTAGTTCCAAACATCTTCCTTGAAGCCCTTCGCATTGACAGGTTCGGAATTTATAGCTATAGAAAATGTTAGTTGGTTCTATAGGGGAAATGTTGTTGTTATTTATTTATTATATATTTGGGATTTTTCTTTAGGCTCTTCGGAATCTTCTTTGTTAGCATGCATATGTACTGTTCTAATATAGCTCTATAATATATTGAAATTTTTTCACATGCCTCTGAAAAAGAACAATCCTCCTGATCCGTCCTTGTAATATGATAATGACTATTTTTTCCATCTACATTAATAAAATTCATAGGCCTATTCATGAACCTGTGCGAAGTTCCGACAAAAAACAAAAAAAAAAGCCCGAAATAAGATAACTATTTTAACTTCCATATTACCTAGTTGTATAAAAGATGGATGGGCTATTTCTTTTCTTTTCATTTCTATCCTTTCTCTTGTTTTTTTCCCAAGTCATTACCTTTTGTTCTAAACTGGGTTTAACAGTAGTTTGAGAAAAAAGATGCGCCAAAATTTGACCTTCTTGTTCATCTATTTTGTTCCTATTTTGCCCCTCTTTATTTTTTTGTATGTTTCTCTGAATTAGAGGATATTTTGGGAGGTTATGCAAAACATTTTAGTCTCCCTCTTTGTGCTATTTTTTTTTTGTTTTCTTCTTTGATGGGATGGGAATGGTGAGGCATCCCTGTTTGTCGCATTTTGTAATGACAGAGACTTAATTTTTGAGAAAACAAAAAAGAGACGCCTAAAATTTCACCCAGACGTCTAATTTTCAAACCAGAAGTCTGAAATCCTAATCTAGATATTTGAAATCTGAATTTTTGTAGATTTTATAGGTTTCAACCTATCTCATACCTTTCTCTTGCTATTCTTAGGGAAACTTTTCTATTCTTTTTCAACACAAAATACTGATCTAATATGCATAGGAAACATATCATGGGTCATGGAATCGCGAAAAACATGATTTTTATCATTTAGGATTTTAATACAACTTCTTGGAACTTTGTAAAACTTCCCATATTCATGAAAAATGAATTATGATACTTGTTGACAACATAAACTAACCTATAAAATGTGGTCTACTGATTTTTCTTAGAATTATATGGTTTTAGGGTCAGAAAAACATACGTGCATGTTCTACATTAAAACCACGTTATGTACACAATCATATATTACAGGAAAGAATGTGATATCGTGATGGGTCAAAATACATTCGAGATGAAGAATTTAAATGTATTTATGAATCAATGGTAGAAGATAGAAAGTTGGTACTTGCCTGAAGATATTTCTACCAAAAAAGATAATCTTGAAGTTGACGAACGACATGCACAAAGCTCTCTTCTTCCTTCTCCTTGCTTGGCCGACCCTATGAATGTCAAAAATCAAATATTCTGGTCTCTTGGTTATCTTGGCCTTATATAAGGATTTTTGGCTTAACGGGTTGACTAACGGTTTGATCGCTTTTGACTTAAAACTCGTTTAGGCTTTTTAACACATAAATCCTTGTATAAAGCTCTATTTTGATAACTAAAATTCAGAGATACTTTTAAACTCATAAATAAAAGAAACTATCTAATCTCTCATCATCAAAAAGTCGATTACGAAACTATTTTCCTTGACTGGACGGTGTGGGGTGTTGCATCCTACCACCCTAAAGAAAGTTTCACCCTCAAAACTTCTCATTCTATTGAAAAACTATGAATAATGATGTAACTAAATCCCTTTAGCTACTCCATTGGTATACAAGCAAACGCAGTTGAAAACGTCAATTCACCAACTGTTAAAATTCAAAGTTATCTGAAATTGAAAACCTTAAATAATCCTTCATTTTAACAAGAAAAGGATCTTTAACTATTTAAAAATCTTTCAACATTAGAAAATTCCTCTATTTAAAACATTTCGTCCAACTCAAATGTGAAAAATATGTCTTTTCAAAGTTTGGGGTGTAAAATGCAAAACTATCTCCCTACCAAACTGAAATTCTAAAGCAATAATTCATTCAAACCTTTGAATCAACAATCACTCATGATTAAGATTGCATAAATCAAATACAATTTCTTGAAAACAAAACTTGAGTTCTTAAAAATTTGTCAAATCTCAAACTCTAGGTTTAAAGTGCAAAATCTTTAAATAACAAAATCCTTTATTAAAAATCATCAAAAATTTCTTCAAACCATGTTAGAAAGCTAAAATACTTTATATGAGTAAGCTCATAAACTGTTATAAAAGAATTTTGGGTCAATTTCAAAATCTTGTCAAATGGGATCTAAATCGCAAAATAATTTTGCTTCTCAAACTTTTCTAGAATTCCAAGATAAAAATTTTCTCCAACAAGATGAAATTTTAAACTCAAAATTTTCCTTAAAAGAACCCAAATAATTTTGTTAGAAAACAAAAACATAAACCAATTAAGCAAAAGAGGGTGTTTTGGGCAAAACCCCGATCAGACGTCTGCCTCGTTGGATCAGACATCTAGTATTGGGATTAAAATGACACCGAGACCACTCTGATAAAAAATCAGACATCTCTCCTCTTTTCGAAACTTCTCTCAGAGGGTTTCTAACTCTCCAAATCGTTCCCCAACTCGAATTTCACCAATTCCTAGCCTATTTAAGAGGTTGCCACTCCTTTATTCTCTCCAACAAACCCTAAACCAAAACTCTAGCTTTAGATTTCCCGCGTTTCCACCCAAATCTCTTCCTCTTTGCACATGATGTCTTCCCAATCGAAGATGGCACAATCCCGATATTAATGCGGCATACAAGTTAGTTCTTGAGGAAGATATTGAGGCAAACCATTTATCTAAGAAGATGGGTTACCTTAACCGTGACGCTCGGATCATTGCGGGCATTGTGATGACTAAATTTTTTCCAAAGGCAAGCGGTCACGATGATATTTCTCATCAACTCGTCTTTTGGTTGCTCTGCTTCATGCCCATGTCAGAGTCAATCTTCCGAGGTTGTTGTTTCATAATCTCACTCACATTTCCTCCTCCATGTAGTCAGTCATATTCAAGTATTTGATCATGGCTCTCCTCATATCGAAGTAATTCTCATTTGATGGCATCACCGAAGTCTCCAGTCTGGCAGACTTCACCAAAAAGAACATCAGTCTTATGCATGTTGAATATCGATAAGCTCCTGAGGTGCCTGATCCTCCTTACCCTCCAGCTCACGTTCCCAAGGTTGAGCCTCCTCTAATTATCCCTGAGGTTCCCATGAGTGATGATGTGTTCCTCGACTGCATTTAGGACACATTTTCTCAGATGTTGAGGTACAACAATCATCAAGCTTAGTACAACAATCATCAAAGATGTTAGTGCACATGTAGCTGCTTTGTCTTGGAGGTTACTGACTTACTATAGATAGGTAAAAATGTCGAACCGTCGGCCAAGCACCCTATGATGCCACGAGGAGACCCCCAGGGGTATAACAATTATCCTAAATTGACCAAAAGGCTCCAACATGACAAAATAGACCTAAGAGGAGCCAAGGACACAAAGTCACGCAGCTTAGACATAAGCGGAGCGAGAACCAGATCAGAACTCACCCAAAAATAGAATAAGGCATGTTTACGTATTGCTAGGATCACGCAATGCTAAGGTCATGCAGAGCTAGGATTTACGCGGTGCTAGACCTGCGTAAGATTAACAATGCATAAACTTTCTGCCAAACTGACAGCCGAACTGGCAAACAAATCTGTGGCATATCAGAAGCGTCAGAGCACAACAAGACAAAATCCCTACATAAAGTTTACACAGAGCTACAAAAGTGATCAATGAGAGCATTTACGCAGTAGTACTAATGCCGCATAAATGATATAATCTATAAGAGTTATTGAGAAAGGACGCCGCGTCACTATCCATTCGGCGCCCGTACACTAAAATGCTAGCAGAGTAGTTCACGTAAGGCTAAAAGCGCGTAAACCCCCTAATACCACGTAAACAAAGGTTTCGCTATGCATAGAGACTCTTAGCTCACAACCAAAGGGCTCCAAGTTGGTTCCAAGGTTCGAGTGCTCCTCAGCTCTAGGGGGGTTGCTTCTCCTCTAGAGAGCTCCTTGGATTCTCTTTGGTCCTTTGAGTTACATACTCCCTCTTCATTAGAGTTTTCTCATTGGCATACTATCTCTGCATCGAAGTTTTCTCATTAGGGTTCCTATCCACCCGAGAGCTGCTACTACTCCCCAAGGAGTTCTATCCTCTCATAATATTCTACAGTACAGCTAAGAACGACCATTCCCTTAGTCAGAGTTATCTTCTTCCTACAAGAGGGTTTGCAAACAAACCCAAATGGAAAAAAGAATAACATTTAGTCTTCATCACTTGAGATCGTGCTACTCTTCCTCCAAGGTGTGAACTTCACTAAGGGGTGATGTCAACACCCTCCACCTCATCATATAGTCCACGAAAATCTCGATCTATCTCTATCTCCACACGGTTAAGAACCCACCAAAATAAAAATAAGGAGTAAGCGGACCAGATCTCTTCTCTCCTTGTTCAAAGCCCAGGTCGCGAGGATGTTCACATCACCTAATTTATGCAAAAAATGGACAGCACGCTTGGCGAGATTGGATTTCTCTTCAAAGGAGAGCATTGTGTTGCAATATGATGGGGTTACCCCAAGAACCATCATTGAGAGCCTACTCATCTAGTTTGACCAAGATGCCTATGAAAGGTTTCTAGAGGAAGGCGGACATCACCAAAACGCAATAATGAAGAGTCGAGAAATCTCTATCACAAGACCTAAATCTAGTTTTTGTAGAGCTAGTTTATGCAACCTTAAGCCAAACACCACATAATTATGAAGATGATAATGTGAGCTCAGCTAAGAAAAATTTACGCGCTGCTAACACTCACGTGCCATCAAAACAACTTAAACATAAATTCTAGCAGCGGCCAGAGGTGGAGCCACACTGTGTGAGCACAACTCTGCATAAAATCCTAACATCGCGTGAAACTTTTACCTCATGTAAACCAACCCAAAGGAGACGTTTGAATGCTAAACTCAGATGGAATCGTATCAAATACCTATTATTTTATTAGAATTTGGAGCTCAGCTCCCGCGGTGATCTGAGGGACTTTCTAGATGCGTGCAATCAATCACATTCCAGTGTGGATCATCTGTTACCCTAGTTTTTTGGCTAAAAGATGGCTATCACTATCATTCATTGTGTTGTCCCAGTTGCTACTATGCAGAGGACAACCTTATGACATCACCTTGCCGTCCACATGACCCTAAGCACAAGAGGACTTTGGTCTTTGATGGACTATCTAGGAGTGCGAACTTAGGCCTCCAAATGAGGCGACGTAAACGCTAAGATAAGTTGAGACAATGATCACCTAGTATCCAGAAGTGCAAACCCAAATCTTCTCAGATAATGAAAGTCTCGCAGGAGAAGAGTTAGCCAACATAGTGACCTGACGGCAGTCACCCTTAACATGACAAGGAGAACAAATGAGCCCTTACACAATAACATGGGCTTATGACTGTTACTATTTGATGATGGACTTGAGGAAGACGTAGGCTTAGCATTGAGGTTGACCCACAACCAAAAGAGGCGCCTCTACAAGGGGAAGGCCGAGACAATATAGCATGCAGAGGCGTTGAGGATTACCCAGACGGGGAGACATCTTAACCTACTCTCCTGATTCAACGCTGCCAACATATGATACCCCAGAATCAGAGGATGAATATTTCCCGAAGTTTGAAAGACTAAAAATCAAATGTGATGGCCCGTATCGATGCACTCGATCCAAAGTAGCTATTCCTTTGGACTACAGCTAGATCCAACTAGCAATAGAAATTGTCTATCCAAAAAGTGAGAACGCATCAGGAAGCATTCATTCTGATGATGAATCGGGGTCAGCATATGCCTCTTCTAATACCGAGATATCATCTGATCTAGGGTGGTCACCGTTAATATGATGATCATTACATTTTATTGCATTTTAATACCCTCATTATCTATTTTATTTTAAATAAAATATCTGCTAATAAAGTGTTTTTATATTAATTTGCGGGAAATGAAGGATTAAGGAATAAGAGAGCAAAAGAACTCAAAACTCCCTCATTTTTCCACCCTTATTGAAGCCCAAGATCAAGCCAAAAGAAGCTCATAGAAACCAACACAAAAGAGCCCAAGAATTTCAGCCAAAAAATTTAGAATAAAAAAAGTATTGATAGTAGTAACGATACTTGTATTGATAACAGTATATATACTTGTATCGATACTATTATTGATACTTGTATCGATATGGGTATCGGTATCAATATCAATACATATATCAATACTAGCATCGACACATAGTAAGTAATTACAGATTAAAGACTGAAATTGTGTAACTTGGGGGCTAAGTTTGATCTAATGGCTAATATTGATTTGTGTAATCTATAAATGTGGCAGAGAGTGAGGGTTTTGTGGTGTGAAATTTTTTTGTTAAAACTCCATTTTGGGAAGGAGGGTCACTCTTAATTGAGAAGGCCTTTCAAAATTATAAATATTTTATTTGTAATAAATAGAAATTTTATCTTCCTTTTAAATTTTGTTCTTCTTCGCTTTGATGATGAAGATGAAGATTTACTTATAAGGGGCCAACCCTTTGTAATGTTAAATTTTTTTATTTTCTTGCTTTAGAATTACATATCTTAGGATTTTATTTTCTTGTTTTTATTTTTTGTTTGATAGATTAGATTTATTGCTTTGTAGTGTAGATTTATTTCATGCTTTTATAGTGTAGATTTATTTTCTTCCTCTTTTATACTTTGATTTTCTACTGCCTATTACTTTTTTAGTGTAGATTTATATCATGCTTTTGTAGTGTAGATTTATTTTTTTCCTCTTTTATGCTTTGATTTTCTATCACTTGTAGTTTAGATTTACCTCTTGTTCTTTTATGCTTACTAGTATAGATTTTGTTTTCTTATTTTATTTTGTAAAATGAGTAACTAATTCTTGTAGAAATCTAGGATTATATGAAACTAGTTTAATTTCTTTTGTGGTTTATGGATTGCTCTCTTTATGCTTAAAATAATCATGTTTAGGATAATCAA
Organism: Asparagus setaceus; assembly: GCA_012295165.1. Taxonomy (NCBI): domain Eukaryota; kingdom Viridiplantae; phylum Streptophyta; class Magnoliopsida; order Asparagales; family Asparagaceae; genus Asparagus; species Asparagus setaceus. The sequence goes on from CM022708.1 coordinate 8,303,531, forward strand.
CTAGGAAACTAATTGGTAGACGAAGAATTTGATAATCTATACTTATCTTGAGTGGTTTGATAGGTTATGCTTATAAATTTTAGAATTACAATTTAGTTATTTTTTTATGAATTGTGATTTTGCTTGGATGATAATTTGATAGGTTATACTTTCCTTAGGTGGTGTATGCTTAGTAAATCTAAAGTAAAATATGTTAAAAGAGAGTAGTTTATAAATCCTAATTGAAATTAACTAGGAGATTCAATTCTAGATTCTTAGCTTCTCTACTTGTTTTTCCTCAATCTTTCTTAATTTGATTTTTCTCCTCCTCTCTTGATTTCCCTCTTTTGATAGTTGAATCTTTGTTTTCTTTTTACTTGTTTCCTCCTTCTTTCCTCTTATTTTATTTTTTACTTTTATGACAAATCCCTCTCTACATCTCTACACATTCTAGTTCCTTGCTTTTTATCCACACTTTTCTAGGACCAAATTTAGAATTTCTAAACACAGACCTTCCTCGTGGGTTTGATACCTATACTATACTATAACTTGATAGTTGTTCTCTTACAACTTTAGTGCATATTTTTATGCCCGATCAAATTTTTTATGCTCGATCAAATTTTTTATGCTCAATCAAATTTTTGGCGCCGTTTCCTTTGAAGGTGCTTGTAGATAGGATCTCTCTATTTTGATTCTTTGATTTGTGTGTTTCGTTGTGAAGGACTAAACTAGAGGAAGAGGATTGAAGATTGAAGAAGAAGATTTTACTTGAAAAGATGAGTCTTTTTCTAGTATTTTCAATTCTACTTTCCAATTAGGCTTTTCACATTAGAGATAATTAGGAACATAAAAAAATTCTCTTGTTATTCTTAATAAAATTCACCCTCCACTTGAACAACTATTAACAAGATAATAAATTCAAACAAGAGCTCTCTTTCTCACATTTGTTTGATTGTTGACCCTAATTAAACAAATATATATTTTCTTTTTTTTTGCATCTTTTTGTAGTTGTTTTTAATTCTTAGGGTTGCATTGCGTATAGTTAGTAAGAATTCACCAAAGTGGTTTGAGCATTTTGATTTGAGCACTCACTTGAAAATACTCTTAAGGGCAAAAACCCTTAATCAAGATAAGCTGAGGAATTTTTTCACCATTTTCTTAGCCCACAAATCACTAATTCCTCACTACACACACCCAAACTTCAAAACTCATTAGACGTTAGCCCCTAAGAACTCGAGCTCATTAAGGAACAAGAAATCTTTAAGTGAACCGGTTTAACTTTATTTGAATTCGTTAGTGTCTAAGGCAAGGTTTAGGGGTAGTGTAAAGCACTCCGTAAGGAAAGATGTACTTAATCGATCTTTAATCTCCCTCTAGTACTATCCTTACCTGGCTAACTGACTAAGTAAACTTTAATATTTTCACTCAAGGAATTTTTGATTATGAGCTGGTCTAGTTGATTTTAGGCTTAACCCTAGAATTAAAGGTGATTGTTTCAAGTGGTTGCTCTTGATTTGTTTAGTTAGATTTTTCTTTTATCTTTTTTTTATTCTCTCACTAATCCTTTAGGTCTTTTAATTTTCCTTTAAAAAATTGAAAAAAATTAAAAATTAATTAACTTTTGTTTCCCTAGATCTTTTTCCTAAGTATCTTTTAGATATAAAAAATCCAAAAAGAATTTATTTTGGTGTATGTAAGTTTGGATTAGGAATAATATCAATTGTTTAATCCATGCTGAACTAATTTTTGAGACTAAAGAAATGGCAAATCCTAATTCACCCGTTCTTCAATACATGTGTTATCCCACTAGGAATACAATCCCGTCTTGCATTAGGCTTCCTGATGTTCATGGAGCTAATTTTGAGCCTAGACCTAACTTCATAAATATGCTTCCAAAATTCTTAGAAAATGAATCCAAAGATACATACATTTTTATATCCGAGTTTGAGGAAGTTTGTTTTATGATTAAGATTAGAGAGTTATCTGAGGATGCGATTAAGCTCAAATTTATCCCTTTTGTTCTTAAGGACAAAGCTATGAAATGGCTGTATAGCTTACCCACAAATTCTATCTCAATCTGTGATGAATTTATTACCGTTTTTAAAAAAAATTCTTCCAAATTCATAAAATGGTAAGGCTTACAAATAACATTCAGAATTTCAAGATAGTCCTAGGGGAGCCATTTTGAAAGTATTTTGATAGGTTTAAGGATCTTTTTATCTAATATCCTAATCATGGTCTAGAAAAGCAGCGATTATGGTAAATTATCTATGAACAATTGGATTATTCTTCAAAGACATTCTTAGAATCTATGTGTCAAGGGGATTTTATAAAGAAAAATATTGATGGAGCCTGGAAATTTTTAGAAAATTTATTTGAGAAAGCCATGCAGCGGGAGCACTGTGATGAAAGAATTTCATCCCCAACAAAAATCAGTGGTTTTTTCCTAGAGTCAAACATAGCCTTAGAAAATAAAGATGGCTACAACCCGGCATCGGTTAAAAGTCCTAGAAATAAAAGAACGAACTTCAGCTCAAATCAATCAAGTTTCTGCCCTAGGATATCATAACTATTTATCTCCAGCCCATGTTTTAAAAGAATGTCCTCTCTTAAGAAACAATTGACCACTAGGTCAGGTGAACACTGCATTCCAGCATCATGGGAATGTTCCTTGGAAATCATCCGAAATTTTCATGGAATTAGGGAAATTTCTTCAAAAATTAAAATTTTACTCCCTCTTCCCCCACAATTTCCTAGAGGAAACACAGCTCCTTTCACACGGCAAACAATTTTTCTCAACCCAATTCTGCTTATCATAATCAATCTCTTCAAAATCAACAATAAATCCTATCCTCTGGAGTTCTGATCATGAGAGACATTTCAGTGTTTTAGAGAAGGGTTTAGAAGACATGATTAAAGTTTCTACACAGACCACTAACATGTTGACTCATTATCCAACACACTAAATTTCTTCATGCAAATAACTAGTCAATTGCTCAATTCCAATACTCAAGCCATAACTAGGTTAGAAAATCAACTTGGTTAACTAGCTAGTTCCATGAGTGAAAGAGAGAAGGAAAATTTTTCGAGTCAACCTATTGCAAACCCTAAAGACCCTGGATCGAGTGCAACCTACCTAGCTCAAGTGAATGTAATCCATACACTGCGATCTGGGAAACAGGTTCATAATCAAGTTAGGATGCCTTCGGATCAAACTCCATCTTCTTCTCCTCCTATTCAAAATGCTTAACCTAAACAAACTCTCTCTCTTTCTGATAACTCTATTCAACTATCACTCCTTTCTGATGACCAAGAAACCAAAATTGAACCTGAGTCTAATCTCAATAGGGTTAAGCCTGTTGCTCCCTTCCCACATGGACTTAGGCCTAGGAAAAACTCTCCCCAGGTAGAGAAAATCCTAGAAACGTTTAGGCAGCTCAAGGTCAACATTCCTCTCTTAGATGCCATCCAATAAATCCCATCATATGAATTTTTTTGAAGGATTTGTGCACTAAGAAAAAAACTACTAATGTTCCCAAGAAAGTCCTTCTATCTACCAATATCAGTGACATGCTTTCAAAGCCCATGCCTTTAAAACATAAGGATCCTGGTTGTTCATATCACATGTGTCATAGGAACAACCTTTATTAATAAGGCACTTCTAGACTTAGGAACTAGTGTGAATCTTTTTTCCTATTCAGTCTATCAATAGGTAGGGTTAGGTGAATTAATATTCTGATCTTTGGTCCAATTCTGAACCCAACATTCCATTGGTGGAAATGCGTATCAACGACACACACATTGATTTTAGTTTGACTGATTACTCCTTACCAACCTACCATAACATACTACAAGAATTACTAAAAACCCCAGAGAGAATAGAATTCAAGCATATAAGAGAGTTCATTATTTTACACTTGTTTAAAATTTAAGGTAGAATTTTGGTAATAAGGTAGGATTTGATGTAGGACTTGAACTCCTCATTTTAAAACTTTTATTTTATATCTTTACTCGTTGTCTCATAATAATAAGAAAAAATTATTCTTCTCTTGTTTGAGAGTTCTTGCTCTTTTATTAAAAAAAAGAAAAAAGAAAAAAGAAAGAAATTTAAAAATGAATAAATGAAAAAAAGAAAAAAGAAAAAAGTAAGAGAAGGGAAAAGAAAATTTTGGCTACATCCTCCTCATATCAAAAGTAATTGCAGCTTTTATCATTTTATCATTGTCCAAGGTTATAGAGATACACATATACACACCCTTTGTAAAATGTATTCCAATTTCACAACCTAGTAAGAATCAAACTACACATTATGTTTCCTCGTGTAAACATAAGCCCGCGCCAAAAATGGATAAACAAACACAACACTCAATCCAGTAAGAAGCCAGTAGCAATAATCAAGATTAGCCCGGTTCAAATCCTTCGAAAACTAAAATGCAGAACAACATACGCTTATTGTACATGGAGAATAACGAGTACTTGTGATCGTAATTTCTAGAAATAAAATTGCACAAAGTATATAAAATTAGATATATGCACTATTATATTCCTAACCCATCCGTACTAAACAGATCCAATAATTACGTGCAATTCTTTTTGCTTATACTATATAAAACAAACAATACTTTTGGGTACAAAACTTTATTCCATACCTAAAATTGAGTCGTCTATGTTATATTATAAGTCCAAAAATTAATAGTAATTATTGGACGGGATCTAAGGATAATGTTAACTAATTTTTTATTGACCTAAAATGGATATATAACACATTATTGTGTTATATATCCCACTAGTGATATTACAATTTTGTTTGGGTTAGGGTTAGTGAACTTAGTGTTAAAAGTATTAAACTTTAGGTTATTTAGTGATTAAGTAACTTTAATTATGAGTTTAGGGTAAAGGTTGTTGTAATTACGATTGGATTAGTAGGATTTAGGTAATTAGAGTTAAATTACGATTTTTAGGGTTCAAGTTAAGATAATTAAGTTATTGGAATTTAATATTGCATAAGTTATTAGTCAATTATGAAATAATAGTGCAAAATCCAAAAAAAAAGTCCCTAACCTTAGGGTTTTTAGGATAGAAGATGGAGAAGTAGTGGCAAGGCAGCGTGTGGCTAGAGAGTTGACTAGGCAGCGGTTTTGGCGGCAAGACTGCGGCTATAGGGGTTGAGGAGGAAGCAGCATGGAGTTTGATAGAGGGAGAGAGGTTGTCAGTGATGATGAAGGTGATGAGGTTCATCATTAGAGGTCGTCAACGAGATCTGGGAGCATTGACGTGCGGGCTTAGAGAGGGAACAATGATGAGAATGAGGGATAGGGCGGCGGGATTAGGGTTTTGGGCAGTTCCGTGACAACGAAGGCGACTAGGGTTGTTGGCGAGATTTGGGATCAACAACGGGCATAGTTAGAGAGGAAGTAGCAGAGAGAATGAGGGGCAGCGGGATTTGGGAAATTTTGATGAGCAATGGAGAGAATTAGGGTGTTGGGCGTTTTATTTTTTTAACCATGGGTCCCATCATCCGTGGTGAGGTACCCGTCGCTTATGCCTATTGACAATGGAATTCTTTGGCGACGGGCTTTACGCTATCGCCAACGTTTACATTGGCAACGGGGTATTGGCGACGGATAATACCCTGTTGCCAATGTCAACATTGGCGATGGGTTGGCTCTTCGTCACCAATAACCCGTCACTAATACCCTTGTTTTATACTAGTGTAATATGATAATGGCTATTTTTGCCATTTACATTAATAAAATCCATAGGCCTATTCGGAACCTATGCGAAGTTCCGACAAAAAAATTAAAAAAAAGAAAGAAAAAAGAAATAAAAAAAGAAAGAAAAAAGAAAAGAAAAAAGTTTCCCCAAAATAAGATAACTGTTTTAACATCCATATAAACATAAGGATGAAAAATTGCAGTAAAATTTTAAAATTTTAATTTAAATTACCTTTATTCAAACCATTGATGTGTACAGAGATACACATATACACACCCTCTGTTAAATTTATCCCAATTTCACAACCTAGTTAAGAATCAAACTACACCATTGATCTGTTTCCTTTTGTAAACATCAGCCCGCGTAAAAAATGGATATACAGACAACCCAACAGCACTCAATCCAGCAAGAAGCCAATAGAAATAATCAAGATGAGCCCCGTTCAAATGGTTCGAAACCAACTCTCTCCATTCTTCTCAGTTATTCCATCAATTATCGACACAAGAAAAGTGCTAATAAAGCTCTCAGTGCCGAAAATGCTAAGGTGAAGCGCCAGTCCAAGGCTCTGCAGTCCATTGAAAGCCTGATCATAGAAAAACTCTAGAAGCCCAGCCATCGTGAAAACATCAGCGACACCAAATAGAACATACTGAGGTACGAGCCACCACAAGCTCATATTGATGTAGAACGCGTTGCGGACATATTCATAGAGAAACGGGACCGTCACAAGTCCAAACGCGGACCTGGTCGAGGAAAATAGCTTGCAACGAAGAACATGTCATATCTCTCAAACCGTAAGTCGGAATTGGACGAATTATATATGTAAATCGCGTATTTTTTCGAGACGGAGTCAACCAAACCGATCGAAGTTCGGTTTGCCACCATCTGTTTCGCCAAATTCCCTCCGGATTGAGAGATATCAGCGTTTTTGTCAGTTTTTTTACTATTTTAGGTAATGTTTTAGGAGTCTGTTTTGACTAGGAAGCAAATCCGGTTTGATTCCAAATTTGACCGATTTACTTTTCTAATCATAGGGAGTCTTTTAAGGATAGTTTTCTCATTTCTATTTTTGGCAAAGTTCGGGTCAATTAGAAGTCTTCTTTCTATTTTTAGTAAAGTTCGAGTCATAGTAGAAGTCTTGTTTATTTTCTATTTAAACAGAGTCTTGTAAGCCCTAGAGGCATAACTTTTTATCAAATAGATTTCGTTTATTATATTTTCTTCATGGATTCGAAGCTCTTCGTGGATTCGGAGATCGTTTTTTATGGATTCAGAGAGCAACCATTGGTGAATTCCGAGGTTTTTAACTTCCGCGTTGCGTTACATATGTACACTGTACAGGTATTTTAGGCTCATTAATCAAACCGAGATTTCTCACAAGGTTAAGCGTCTTTTTTCTCCACCAATGCTTCTAGTATCATGGACAGTGTTGAGATGAGCACACCAATGGTTATTCTTTGGAGAATGGTGAGCCTGATGATAGTTTCATAAATTTTCATGATATTGGGATGAGTACTAAGTCGTAGATGGGGATGAACATGATTATGGAGACGCCGATGAAGCTCTGGAGAGCTGCGGGCGAGACTTTGAAGTGCGGACCGATTCTTCGGTCGAGAGTGCTGCCTTGTTTGGTGAATAGAGTTGAGAATAGGGCGAAGACTGTTGCGTAGTTCAAGGAGCTTGACCAGATTGGGATGAGTCGGAGGACTTCTTTGGCTTCTTGGACTAAAGCATCGTTCGCTACGTCTGCATCTTTGTTAAACCTGCACACAACTGACACGAAGGTTAGAAGTTGAAGGGGAAAGATTCTTATTCCTTAAATGCAGATTGAGATAGCTTAACTCTTTTGAAATTACTACTCTTCTTGTTTTATTTTTTCACATAAACCATCTGAGAGCAAAAGAGTAACTTTTTTTTAACTCTTTTACCCTCGGGAAATCGATTTGTGAAAATAACAAATTACTCTCACTTTGAGGGTAAAAGAGTAAAACCATTTCACTCAAAGGTCCATCTGCAAGAATAAAACAAGAGGAGTGGTAAGTTCAAAACAACAATACTACTAGGGTCTATCCATAATAAATCTACTGTACCTTTTGTTTGCACTGTCAGTACTAATTTTTTGGGCTATATAACGGAAATTCATTAATTGCGTATAAACTTAAGCTTCTCTAGTGAAATAATTTATAATGAATATTCCAAATAGAAGATTCAATGATACGTGATTAAGCTAAAGCTCTAAACTAATTGGTTAACCCGTTAGGAGAAATTTATATTTAATTGTTGAAATCTTCTAAAATATTTGATAGAAGAGAAGCATTGTTTACTAGACAAGAATTCATAAAAAGAAGACTTCACGGAGAATTTATTCGATTTGAACCTTGCAAAGATGCTCTCCAACTTCTTACTAGTGCAACAAACGCTCTCCCAACTCTACCGAATTGATTTTCCTCCTCCAGTAGACAATACTGATAAATTTGTGTCCCCATCAAGAACACAACCAGAGCAACCACCATGAGAATGCACGGTATCCCAAACCCAAGCCCCCAACTAACATTATCCTGAACATAACTCAATATCAACAGTGAGCCAATGATAGCAGCATTCATCCCAAAATACCACCAATTGAAGAATGAGCTCCTGGCCACAGACTCATCTGGATCATCATCATCGAACTGGTCAGCACCAAACGCTTGTGTGCAGGGCTTGTGACCGCCTTGCGCGTAAATACAGGAAGAAGTAGAAGAAGATGAATTGGGAATGAGATGGAGGTTTGTTAGGGTGGTTGACAGTGTTAACATGCCTAGACCCTACACACGTTGATAGTTTCACACATTTCAGAATATTTCAGGGCAAAAAGAAGCTGCTTGAAAGGGGAGGAAAATTTTTTCTTAAGATCAAGCTAACTTTCTTATGAATAAATTTCACAAAACTATTGCGATTAGATTATTATCATGAACTTTTTTACTAAACTGTTATATATATATGATGGATTCAGTTCTTCTCCAATATAAAAAAAAATAGTGGAAGTACCATTATTTTTGTCATAGCAGCTGATTTTTTTTAATTGTGAATTCGGAAGGAGTGAAAATTAATTATAAGGGTAGTGAGCGCAAGATTTAGAAATAATCATAACCACTTACTAGACGTACTCAACAACTATGATAAAAATAAATTCCATCCACAACATTTTGATACTGAAGAAGATCCAAATCCCATATATATAGAATGCAATTAGGATACATTAACCTGCACATGATGTGTTCTAGACAAGTTTACCTTCTATACACTACAAAAAACTTAGTAAGTTACAACGTTTATAACTACATTCAATAACGTTTTCGAAATGTTGTTATTCGGGGCACCAACATTTTCAAAAAATATTGGTATGACAAGTGTGGGCATTAGACGCTAGCGTTTTGTTGAAAATGTTGGCACTGCACAAAAGAATTATTGCAGAACTTAGAACAAGTTGGTTAACATAGAGCACTCTTGGAACCAAAGAGTGTTGCAAGACCCACAGCTTACACAATATTTTAAGGCTACACTTAATGGTAAGCTTGCACTAATGATTTCAACAATTAGTTTGTGGGTAGTTTACTATTTTAAAGCGTTGAAAATCTAATTGCTTACCCGATGTGGGACTAAGAAGGGGATGAGTCTTTTAGAAGGAATCTTGCAATTCCCAACATTTGTATCCAAAATGTTGGCAATTCCCAACGTTTTAGACAAAAATGTTGGCAATTCCCAACATTTTCTCTGAAAACATTGGTAAATACCAACATTTAAAACAAATGTAGGTAATTAAGTGTTGTTATCTCCAATAATTTTTGTAGTGATATTACCGTCTTCCCTCCTATTTTTAGGTGGTTTAGAATTTTTATGATCTGGTTCTCAAGGTAAAAAGTTTATGTTTTTCCTATTACATTATATAAAATATTAAGAAGTATGTGGTCCCATGAATTATAAATTAAAACATAATCCCTATCTTGTTATTAAATAAATTAATATTGACTTTCTTGTAATACATCTAATCTAAGTAAGAATATATATAGATATAGAACTTTTAGGTTAACTGTATATTAGACCATATCAAAGTGAACATTTTAGATTAGTGGACTATCATTCTCAACGTCTTAGCTAGCCACTATACCCTAATCTCCTAACCCTCAACCCTAAAGCCTAACCCTAATAGTGGGTGATCATTGCCATCTTACAAATATCAACCTAACCCTACTCCTATTTTCTAGTCTTAATTAATCAAATATAGACAGACCCCAATTCTTCTGTGTTGCAGATACGCACTGATCAAACACTTTATTCTTTTCAAAACTTAATCATTTATCATTTGACATACACTATGATTCATTTTGCTTTGAAAAAAAAAAAAAAATCTAAAACTACTTTAACCCATAAATGTACAATGTAAGAAGTAAAGTAAGGAGAAACTAATAGATTATAATCATATTTTGTGTGTACATACCATCCATCAGGGGGGAAAGAATCCTTGAAGTATATATTGGTGCACGTGTATTACGTTTTATTTAGTCGGTTTACGGAGGGCGAGCAATTTCAGCGTTGAACGCTGTCATGCTAGTGGGTCCAGCTGTGATCCAACTGTCAAGGTCAAAGCTAACGGTGTTGCCACCGAAGACATCTGGTGGTCAACACTTATTTATTTCACTAAAATTAATTTGGGTTTTTTTAAGGGAAAATTGCTTCTAGCCCCCAAAATCAAAATAAATATCCTCCCCCATCCCAAGACTTTTTCAATGCTCCAAAAGCCCCCAAAATCAAGCTTTGTAAGTAATGAAACCCCTCCAGGTCACTTGTGTCCCCCATCAGTGTACTATTTTTTCAAAAACCCCAAAATGCCCCCTCCTCTCTCTCTCTCTCTCTCTCTCTCTCTCACTTCTCCTCCCTCTTACAAAAATTCTCTCCACTTTCGCTCCATTTACTCTGGTTGGTTTATCGCCGATTGATCTCATCCATGATTGGCGATTCGCGTGATCCGCATTGGCCCGCCGCCTCCGACCACTGGCTGATTTGAAGCCGAGCAGCACCACCTCCGTCCATTGCCCAATAGCCGCTCAAAGCCGTCCACGCTTCACGGCCGTTGCTTTGATGCCCGCACAGGGTCACCACCATCTACCTCCACCACCGCCACCGCCTCTATCTGTTATGTAGCATTGAACAAAGTATCTGTTATGGTTCAGTGCATGGAAAAGGTTGATTGCATATATTGCAACAATGAGAAAAATCAATGATTTCATTGTACTTGCTCTTATGATCATACTTTGTGATTTTTTGAATCTTATAGTTAGTTTGTTACTGTTTTGTATCATCTTTGACCGCTTAAAAAATTATGTGTGCATTTGATTATTGTTTGTTTATTAGAGTCATGTTAAGTGGTCTGCTAGCCTTGTAAATCTTTCGGAGATTTTAAACCTTTGGAAGGCTGTAAACCTTTGTTGTCAAGGTTACGGCTTTGTTGTTAAGGTTAGCTCTTTGTTGTTAAGGTTAGGGTTTTGTTGTTAAGGTTAAGGATTTTTTGTTAAGGTTAGCTCTTTGTTTTTAAGGTTATAGCTTTGTTGTTAAGGTTAGAGCTTTGTCGTTAAGGTTATGGATTTGTTGTTAATGTTAAGGCTTTGTCGTAATTTTTTGGGAGGAAAATTTTCAGTTCCTCCAAAATTTTGTATATTGTTATAATTTTTATTATTTTATATATTATTATAATTTTTAAATTGATGACTTATTATAATTTTTAAATCGATGACATGATATTTTATATAATGCTATATTTTTTATTATTTTATATATTATAGTAATCCATAATTTTTGTTATTTTATATATTATTATTTTATATATTATTATTTTATATATTATTGTAATTTTTATTATTTTATATATCATAGTAAATCTATAATGCTATATTTTTTATTATTTTATATATTGTTGTAATTGTTTTAAAATCGATGACTTAGCAACCAACATGTAACCTTGACAACCAACCCGTAACATTAACAACCAACCCGTAACCTTGAAATCCAACCAGTAACCTTGACAACCGACTCGTAACCTTAACAACCAACCCGTAACCTTTACAACCAACTCGTAACCTTAACAACCAACTCGTAACCTTAACAACCATCTCATAAGGTTAACAACAAAGCCATAAGTTTAACAACAAAGCCCTAACCTTAACAACAAAGTCTTAAACAAAGTCTTAACCTTAACAACAATGCCCTAACCTTAACAGCAAAGTCTTAAATAAAGCCTTAACCTTAAGAACAAACCCATAACCTTAACAACAAAGCCTTAACCTTAACAATAAAGCTCTAACCTTAACAACAAAACCGTAACCTTAACAACAAGCCCATAACCTTAACAACAAAACCTAACCTTAACAACAAAGCCATGAGCTTAACAACGAAGCCCTAACCTTAACAACAAAACCATAAGCTTAACAACGAAGCTTTGGTGACAAAAGAACGTCGTACTTGGTGAGTCTATGTGCAAGTCATTAAAACTGAAATATTTTCTCAACCGTCCAAATATAATTAACTAATGACTTTATTTGACCTATTAATTATGATAAGTTTATGTCCGTCAGCCTGGGCCAACTTCCCTGCTTCTTCCGTTACAAAATACTAGATAACCCTTCAAAAATAAAAAAAATCAACCAAAACCCTACTTAGCTTCGTTAACGACCAAAATTAGGTCAACTCGAGGGGCAAAGGCGAAGATGGCGATCAACGGCGGCGGAGTGGTCGGGATCTGGATCAACGGTGGCCACGCCAGCGAAAGACGCGTGATGGCACAAGCGAGGGAAGGGGGGTATTGGTTTTGGAGGGAACTAAAATTTTTCCCCCCAAAACCCATTTGTAATCATCTGACATTATGAGAGAGAGAGAGAGAGGAGGGGCATTTTAGGGTTTTATTTTTTTATTTTAACATCAGGTCACGTGGGAAGTCCTTTGGGGGCTAAAGAAATGTAATAAAAAAGTTTGGGTGCTGTAAGAAGGTTGAAAAAGTCTTGGGGGGGGGGGCCGAATACTTTTAATTGTATTGGGGGCTAGAAGCAATTTTCCCTTTTTTTTAATACATACCCCTTAAATCAGGAACTTCTGCAAAACATCACCCTAAATCTTAATTTCTATAAAACTAGCCCACAAATCATCAATTTTGAAAATACACCTCCAAACATTGGTGGAGCTACGTAGTGTCTAGTGGTGTCACAAGACACCACCGGACTTTCTATTTTATAGGTATTTTTATTTAATTTACTTGTGTTATAACCAAAAAATCACAAGTTTGATAAGCCCTTAAGAGTCGGCCACGTGTCAGTCGGATGGGTCAGATCATGTGATCAAAAGACCCGATCCGAGTATAGACATAGTTCGACCAACCAAGTCGATCCCTCCAACAGTTTAAGTTTGAGTTGAAAGGCATTTTCAAGTTGGAATCCACTAAAGAAAGCCTGAGTCCGAGTCAAAAATCATCTTTAGGTCGGACTACACCAGAAAACATTAGTCCCAAGACAAGGAAAGGAATGTCTGACAGCATCGTCAGCACCGCTCATATTAAATGCGTGGCCATTTTGTTATGATGAATCCTCAGATGGCGTCCATACTCTGTCACCCAGTCGTTATCACATTAAATGCACAACCAGATGTTATAATGACTCCTCAGATGTTGCCCATACTCCGCCACCCGGTCGCTATCACATTAAATGTGATGAGAATGGCTCCACAAGTTTGCCTAAATGATTGTCAACACGTATAAAGTGGGAGTAAAATGTCAACTTTGTCGGTTGGGTCGGATTACCAATTTGCCCCCACACTCTCCAATAAATAGATGTTACTTCCACCATTCTAAGCTCTGGACTATCTAAACCCTAAATTAGATTATGCATTTCTCTTCATACTACTTTTATCAGTTGCTGACTTGAGGGTTGGAGGGCACGCTGGGGGAAATCTCCTCCCGGGCCTCTAACATCTGCTACTTGTATAGGGACATACTTTTCAAGCCTCTTTCCAGTTTATCAACCATCAGAGAAGATCAAAGGCCCCTAATCTTCTCCTCATATATTCCTATTCACAAATTAACTTTCAGACATAAATAGTTTAGAGCCCACCATGGGGCGACTTCTTTTTCTCTTGAAAAAATGACTGATCCTAATCGCTCTCAGATCCCTAGCTTACAAACTCCTGAGAATCTTCAAGTGCTCGGCTATGTCACTCGTGTCTAACTGGATGATTCCTCCCAGAGGTTAGCACAATCATTCCAATAGCAACAAGACCTCATTTGCAAGTGAGCACCTCGGTCATTTCCCTCATTTCCAACCTCCTCCATCACATATCACCCCGCTCTCAGAGGGGCAGCCCTAGTGACAGGGAGATGAAGAGCGGGTCATGGAGACCACCCTGCAACTTACGTGAAATCAAGCCTATTTTACTATCAATCCCCAACAGGCTCCTCAACATCAGGACATGGCCTGCAAAAGCTTGAGCCATTATCCTAATCACGCCCTACCGGCGGCATCGCAAGGAATGAGGTACACCTATGCGATCCAGACATTAACAACTATGGCAAACCCTTCTGCGGCCAGCCAACCTTCTAGTTATGATAGGACTTTCAACATGATGGTTGACATCATTGAAGGAAACACTCCTCTCTCTGATGAAATCATGAATATTCCTTGCCCCAAGTTCAAGATTCTCGTGATATCGGAAGGCGAAGGCAACCCGACCGACCATGCACAAAACTTCTTTGACTTAATGTGCATGCAAAGATGTGACGAATCCACCATATGCGAGCTTTTCCCATCACCCTCAGCGGCAGTGCCAAAATATGATGGAACTCTTTAGAGAAGAAGTCCATCCATAGCTATGAATAGCTCACCCAGAAGTTTGTTCACTACTTCTTAGCAGACACAAACAAGAAGGTACCCTCCGCCCTCTTGTTGCAGATCAGCCAGAATCTTGGTGAAACTCTTAGAGAATATTTCAAGAGATTCTAGGCCAAATGGCTAGAAGTTGATGACCCCGACAATATGGTAGCAATGGTAGCAATAATCTCGGGTCTAGAAGATGAGAAGCTATCAGACTCACTCATAATGAACCTCATGACCAACTTCGACCAGCTCATGGCTAGAGCACGATCGCATATGGATGCAGAAGACAATCACATCTATAACAAGGCGGACCGAGCAGGGGCTTTTAGAAGCAAGAAAACTAAGGTCACCAGAAATTCTAGATCCCAATACTCGATAAGAAAGACAAGAGAAGAGATGTGATGAGGGTGATTATCACATTTTAATTACATTTTATACCCTTATTACCTATGTTATATGAATAACGATATTACTAATAATCATTTTATCTTATTTTGCGTGCTAATAAAGAAATAATGAATAAAAGCCCAAATGACTCAAATTCTCAATTTCTACCAATATTTGAAGCCCAAATCAAGACAAACCAAGGCCCAAGATACCAAATTGATCCAAGAGAAATTCGTGAAGAAAAATCAAGAAAGCACGAGTCAGAGTCAAAAATCATCTTTAGGTCGGACTACACCAGAAAACATTAGTCCCAAGACAAGGAAAGGAATGTCTGACAGCATCGTCAGCACCGCTCATATTAAATGCGTGGCCATTTTGTTATGATGAATCCTCAGATGGCGTCCATACTCTGTCACCCAGTCGTTATCACATTAAATGCACAACCAGATGTTATAATGACTCCTCAGATGTTGCCCATACTCCTCCACCCGGTCGCTATCACATTAAATGTGATGAGAATGGCTCCACAAGTTTGCCTAAATGATTGTCAACACGTATAAAGTGGGAGTAAAATGTCAACTTTGTCGGTTGGGTCGGATTACCAATTTGCCCCCACACTCTCCAATAAATAGATGTTACTTCCACCATTCTAAGCTCTGGACTATCTAAACCCTAAATTAGATTATGCATTTCTCTTCATACTACTTTTATCAGTTGCTGACTTGAGGGTTGGAGGGCACGCTGGGGGAAATCTCCTCCCGGGCCTCTAACATCTGCTACTTGTATAGGGACATACTTTTCAAGCCTCTTTCCAGTTTATCAACCATCAGAGAAGATCAAAGGCCCCTAATCTTCTCCTCATATATTCCTATTCACAAATTAACTTTCAGACATAAATAGTTTAGAGCCCACCATGGGGCGACTTCTTTTTCTCTTGAAAAAATGACTGATCCTAATCGCTCTCAGATCCCTAGCTTACAAACTCCCGGAGAATCTTCAAGTGCCGGCTATGTCACTCAGGTCTAACTGGATGATTCCTCCCAGAGGTTAGCACAATCATTCCAATAGCAGCGCACCTCATTTGCAAGTGAGCACCTCAGTCATTTCCCTCATTTCCAACCTCCTCCATCACATATCACCCCGCTCTCAGAGGGGCAGCCCTAGTGACAGGGAGATGAAGAGCGGGTCATGGAGACCACCCTGCAACTTACGTGAAATCAAGCCTATTTTACTATCAATCCCCAACAGGCTCCTCAACATCAGGACATGGCCTGCAAAAGCTTGAGCCATTATCCTAATCACGCCCTACCGGCGGCATCGCAAGGAATGAGGTACACCTATGCGATCCAGACATTAACAACTATGGCAAACCCTTCTGCGGCCAGCCAACCTTCTAGTTATGATAGGACTTTCAACATGATGGTTGACATCATTGAAGGAAACACTCCTCTCTCTGATGAAATCATGAATATTCCTTGCCCCAAGTTCAAGATTCTGCATATCGGGAAGGCGAAGGCAACCCGACCGACCATGCACAAAACTTCTTTGACTTAATGTGCATGCAGCATGTGACAGACCCAGTCATATGCAGAGCTTTTCCCATCACCCTCAGCGGCAGTGCCAAAATATGATGGAACTCTTTAGAGAAGAAGTCCATCCATAGCTATGAATAGCTCACCCAGAAGTTTGTTCACTACTTCTTAGCAGACACAAACAAGAAGGTACCCTCCGCCCTCTTGTTGCAGATCAGCCAGAATCTTGGTGAAACTCTTAGAGAATATTTCAAGAGATTCTAGGCCAAATGGCTAGAAGTTGATGACCCCGACAATATGGTAGCAATGGTAGCAATAATCTCGGGTCTAGAAGATGAGAAGCTATCAGACTCACTCATAATGAACCTCATGACCAACTTCGACCAGCTCATGGCTAGAGCACGATCGCATATGGATGCAGAAGACAATCACATCTATAACAAGGCGGCCCGAGCAGGGGCTTTTAGAAGCAAGAAAACTAAGGTCGACCAGAAATTCTAGATCCGGCTGACTCGATAAGAAAGACAAGAGAAGAGATGTGATGAGGGGTGATTATCACATTTTAATTACATTTTTATACCCTTATTACCTATGTTATATGAATAACGATATTACTAATAATCATTTTTATCTTATTTTGCAGGCTAATAAAGAAATAATGAATAAAAGCCCAAATGACTCAAATTCTCTGAATTTCTACCAATATTTGAAGCCCAAATCTGAAGACAAACCAAGGCCCAAGATACCAAATTGATCCAAGAGAAATTCGTGAAGAAAAATCAAGAAAAGACAAATTCGGTTGGAAACCAATCGGTTGACCAACCGGTTATTAACGGTTGGCTAACGGTTGGCTAACGGTTGGCTAACCGATCGACCAACCGATCGGTTCCCAAATGCATTCCGATTAATGGTGGATTTCTCTTCCTTTTGGCTAGGTTTGATCCAATGGTTCACATCAACTCCGTTGGGCTATAAATAGGGGTGAAGGTGAGTGTTTAGAGTGTGAAATATTTTGTAAAACTCCATTTGGAGAGGAGGGTTACTCTTAATTGAGGAGATCTTCCAAAATTGTAACTTTGTTACACAATAAATGAAATTTTTCACCCCTTCAATTTCCTTTCTCTTCTTCTAATCCAAGGACCAAAAGGAGGATTAGATTAAGATCGAGGAGTTGTTGGTTTCTATTTTATTTCTTTTCATTTTCTTTCTTGTTCATTTATTGCTTTGTAGCTTAGATTTACTTTCATGCAATTTAATTCCATGCAATTTACTTTCATGCAATTTACTTTCATGCAATGTATTTAATTCTTGTATTTACTTTCTAGAATAGATTTTTCTTTTATTTAATTCACCTTGAGGCTAGAACCCTCTTGGAAATTACCCTTTTCTAAGTGTGGAGCCAATATTTGTGGGATCCCTAGAGATTGTTTGAAACTAGCTAACAAATCCAACTCATTCATTTGAGATTGAGATAAGCTAAGTGGATCTACTCTAGATTCCTCATATCTTTAATTAATCCTCCATACTTTACATTCTTGATTTTGCACTTATCCTTATTTTTCATTTGTTTGTTATTTTTCTTTATTCTTGATTTTGATTTTCCTTTACTCTCTCCTCTCTCTCTCAATCTTGCTTTCTTTTATTTTGCACTTATTTTCTCTCAATCTCATATTCCCTCCATGTGCATATAATCTCAAACCTAGTTTTGTTATTATGTGCATATAATCACAACCACATTTTCAACTTTATTTTCTCCTCCTTTGCACATAATCCACATCCACTCTCTCTTATCTCTCCATATCCACTTTCACCATTTTCTTACTTTCATTTTATTTGAATAAACTCCTAATTGTCCCGCATAATTTGAGAACCAAAACTTGAGCAAAACTCCTCCTACTTTCCCGTTCCTCGTGGGATCGATAATCTTTTATACTATAACTTGATAAGGGTTGTATACTTGCAACTAAGGAGGTAACCATTTATTTCCCATCAAGTTTTTGGCGCCGTTGCCGGGGAACGGTGCATAAGTAGGATTTTCATTAAGTGTGATTTTTATTTTGTGTGTTTTCTTTTGTGTAGGAACTTGGAGCTTGAAGATCAAGAGTTGAAGATTCAAGATTGAAGAATTGCCTCCAACGAGGCTTTGCATTGCTTTTGCGTGGGTAACTTCTCCATCTAGTATTTTCAATTCCACTCTTTAGATAGTTCATATACATTAGAGACAATTAGGATAAAAAAAAAATAAAAAATAAAAAAAATAAAAGGATTTTTTTCCCCTTGTCGACCCTAATAAACTTCATTTTTTTTATTGTTGACCATAATAAAAAAAAAAATAAAAAGATTGTTATTTTTTTTTGCATCCTTTTTAGTTGCTTTTAATTCTTAGGGTTGCATTTCATATAATAGTAGGAATTCACCAAGTGATTTGAGCATCTTGATTTGGCACACACTTGAAAATATCTTAAGGGCAAAACCCATTAATCAAGATAAGGTAAGGGATTTCATCACCCTTTCCTTAGCCCAAAATCACTAATTCCTCATTACATACCAAGCCTCTTAAACTTGATTAGACGTTGGCCCCTAAGGATTGGCTCATTAAGGAACAATAATTTCTTAAGTGAACCGGTCCAAGTTTATTTGGATTAATTGGTGTCTAAGGCAAGGTTTAGGGGTTGCGTAAATCCAAAGGAAAGAGGTACTTAATTGATCTTTGATCTCCCTCTAGTACTATCCTTACGGCTAATTACCCAAGTAAACTTTGATCTTTTCACTAAGGGAATTTTGGTTAGGAGTTGGTCTAAGTCAAGTTTAGGCTTAACCCTAGAGTTAGGGTGATTGGAAAGTGATTGCCTTGATTTATTTTAGTTAGTTTTTCCTTATTTTTTCTCTCATCATCTTCTTAACTTTTTCTCTTATCCTTTTCAAATAAAAAAAATTTTGATTTTGGTGTATGCAAACTTGGGTTAGGGATAATACTAATCGTTTAATTGTTTTGATCCATCTCTTGAACCAAACGAAATGACCAATACCAACCCACGTTCTTCAAGATGTTTGTTACCCCACTAGAAATGCAATCCCCTCTTGCATAAAACTCCCGAGGTAAATGGAACCAATTTTGAACTTCGACCGCATTTCATAAACATGCTTCCCAAATTCTTAGAGTCGAAACCAAGACGATACATCTTTATCTCCTAATTTGAAGAAGTTTGTCTCATGATCAAGATGAGGGACTTAACCGAAGATGCGATCAAACTCCGATTTATTCCATTTGCCCTTAAGGACAAAGCCAAAAATGGTCAGATAGCTTGCCCACGATTCCATCTCAACTTGGGGTGAATTTGTAACAGCTTTTTCAAAAAATTCTTTCCTATCCACAAAACAATCAAGCTTAGAAACAACATTCAAAATTTTAAAATTGTCCGGAGAACCTTTTGGAAGTATTTTGATAAATTCAAAGATCTTCTTATCCAATGTCCTCACCATGGTCTCAAAAATGGCGATTATGCCAAATCATTTATGAAGGATTGGATTATTCTTCAAAACTTCCTTAGAGTCAATGTGTCAAGGGATTTCATGAAGAAAAATGCAGATGAAGCTTGGGACTTTTAGAGAGTTTATCCGAGAAAACCATGCAAGGGGAACATTGTGATGACCGTGTTTCATCGGTTCCCAACCCAAAACCGATGGTTTGTCCTTAGAAACAAACATAGCCTCAAGCAAAGATGGCTACAATCATGCGTAGGTTAGAAGCTTTAGAAGTCAAAGAACGAGCTCCACTCAAATCAACCAAGTTTCGCCCAGTTGTCATAACTGTCTGTCTCCATCTCATGTTTCGTGAGGAATGTCCTCTTTTAGGATCCGTCACCACTAGATCGATAAACGCCGCATTCCATAGTCAAATGAATGATCCATTTTCTCCAACCTACAATCCAGGTTGGAGAAATCATCCAAACTTTGCATGGAACCAGGGAAACTACTCCGGAAATCAAAATTTCACTCCCTCTTCAACCCAACAATTCTCTAGGGGCAATGCAGTTCCTCTCAATTATCAACAACCAAATCTGTCATTTCAAAATCAGTCTCCTCATCACCAATCTGCAAATCACACTCCTCAAATTGCGGATCATGATAAACGTCTTAATGTTCTGGAAAAGGGTCTAGAAACTTTGATTAAAACCTCTACACAGACCACGAACTTATTGACTCAAACATCAAACACGTTGAATTCCTTCATGCAATCAACCGGGCAAATCCTCACTTCCAACACTCAAGCCATAGCTAGGTTAGAAACCCAACTTAGTCAACTAGCTAATGCCATGAGTGAGAGAGAGAAAGGAACTTTTCCGAGTCAACCCGTGCCCAACCCGAAGGACACGGATCAAGTTCAACCTACCAAGTGAAGTGAATGCAATCCATTCACTACGGTCGTAGACAGTCGATAATCGTTAGAATGCCTCTAAGTGAAACCCCTAAACCGAACAAATTCTCCTTCGAGAAATCACACCCTTAAACTTGATTAGGCGTTGGCCCCTAGGATTAGCTCATTAAGGAACAATAATTTCTTAAGTGAACGGTCCAAGTTTATTTGGATTAATTGGTGTCTAAGGCAAGGTTTAGGGGTTGCGTAAAGCCGAGAAAGGAAAGAGGTACTTAATTGATCTTTGATCTCCCTCTAGTACTATCCTTACGGCTAATTACCCAAGTAAACTTTGATCTTTTCACTAAGGGAATTTTGGTTAGGAGTTGGTCTAAGTCAAGTTTAGGCTTAACCCTAGAGTTAGGGTGATTGGAAAGTGATTGCCTTGATTTATTTTTAGTTAGTTTTTCCTTATTTTTTTCTCTCATCATCTTCTTAACTTTTTCTCTTATCCTTTTCAAATAAAAAAAAATTTTGATTTTGGTGTATGCAAACTTGGGTTAGGGATAATACTAATCGTTTAATTCGTTTTGATCCATCTCTTGAACCAAGCGAAATGACCAATACCAACCCACCTGTTCTTCAAGATGTTTGTTACCCCACTAGAAATGCAATCCCTCTTGCATAAAACTCCCGAGGTAAATGGAACCAATTTTGAACTTCGACCGCATTTCATAAACATGCTTCCCAAATTCTTAGAGTCGAAACCAAGACGATACATCTTTATCTCGAATTTGAAGAAGTTTGTCTCATGATCAAGATGAGGGACTTAACAGAAGATGCGATCAAACTCCGATTTATTCCATTTGCCCTTAAGGACAAAGCCAAAAATGGTCAGATAGCTTGCCCATGATTCCATCTCAACTTGGGGTGAATTTGTAGCAGTTTTTCGAAAAAATTCTTTCCTATCCACAAAACAATCAAGCTTAGAAACAACATTCAAAATTTTAAAATTGTCAGGAGAACCTTTTGGAAGTATTTTGATAAATTCAAAGATCTTCTTATCCAATGTCCTCACCATGGTCTCGAAAAATGGCGATTATGCCAAATCATTTATGAAGGATTGGATTATTCTTCAAAACTTCCTTAGAGTCAATGTGTCAAGGGGATTTCATGAAGAAAAATGCGATGAAGCTTGGGACTTTTAGAGAGTTTATCCGAGAAAACCATGCGATGGGAACATTGTGATGACCGTGTTTCATCGGTTCCCAACCCAAAACCGATGGTTTGTCCTTAGAAACAAACATAGCCTCGAAGCAAAGATGGCTACAATCATGCGTGGGTTAGAAGCTTTAGAAGTCAAAGAACGAGCTCGGCTCAAATCAACCAAGTTTCACTCGGGTTGTCATAGCTGTCTGTCTCCATCTCATGTTTCGGAGGAATGTCCTCTTTTAGGATCCGGTCACCACTAGATCGGATAATGGCGCATTCCGGCGTCCGATGAATGATCCATTTTCTCCAACCTACAATCCAGTTGGAGAAATCATCAAACTTTGCATGGAACCGTGGAAACTACTCCGAAATCAAAATTTCACTCCCTCTTCAACCCAACAATTCTCTAGGGGCAATGCGGTTCCTCTCAATTATCAACAACCAAATCTGTCATTTCAAAATCGGTCTCCTCATCACCAATCGCAAATCACACTCCTCAAATTGCGGATCATGATAAGCGTCTTAATGTTCGGAAAAGGGTCTAGAAACTTTGATTAAAACCTCTACGGACCACGAACTTATTGACTCAAACATCAAACACGTTGAATTCCTTCATGCAATCAACAGGGCAAATCCTCACTTCCAACACTCAAGCCATAGCTAGGTTAGAAACCCAACTTAGTCAACTAGCTAATGCCATGAGTGAGAGAGAAAGGAACTTTTCCGAGTCAACCCGTGCCCAACCCGAAGGACACGGGATCAAGTTCAACCTACCAAGTGAAGTGAATGCAATCCATTCACTACGGTCGTAGACAGTCGATAATCAGGTTAGAATGCCTCTAAGTGAAACCCTAAACCGAACAAATTCTCTCTCCTTCCAGAAATCACACCCTTCGATGACCCGAACGGAACGAACCGAGTCTAATCAATTTAAACCGGTTGCTCCTTGCAGGATAGACTCGGGCCTAGGAAGCACTCCTCTCGGGAGGAGAAAATTCTAGAGACTTTCAAGCGGGTTAAGGTCAACATTCCTCTTTAGATGTCATTGAACAAATTCCTTCTTATGCCAAATTTTTAAAGGAATTATGTACTAAAAGAGGCAAATAAATGTTCCAAAGAAAGTCTTTCTCGCCAATATCGGTGAAGTCCTCTCAAGGTGCGTACCATTGAAACATAAGGATCGGGTTGTCCTACCATTCCATGTATCATTGGTAATACTCGTATCGATAAGGCTTTTAGACTTAGGGGCGGTGTCAACTTGCTTCCATATTCAATCTATCGGCAACTAGGTGTCGGGAACTCAAGCCAACTAGATGCACACTTCGATTAGTGATAGATGCATTAAGGTCCCTATGGGTGAAATAATAGATGTATTGATAAAGGTTGGAGACTTTATTTTTCCGTTGATTTCAGAGTCCCGAAACGCAACCCGCTTCCAATCCCAAAGGACGATACCCGTGATCTTAGGAAGACCGCTCTTAGCCACTTCTAATGCTCTCATCAACCGTAGAACTGGTCACATGAAGTCGTCTTTTGGGAATCGATCACGAACTTAATATTTTCAATCCAGAAATAATATTGATAATCACTTTCAAATCAATTACGCCCAAGAAAGTTCAACGTAAGTAGAGAATGAATCGACATTAGTTTTGAGGAAATCTTTCATGAGGAACTGGAAATTTTAAAAATTCAGTTTTATTTTTCAAAATGAGGAAACGTGTTGAATACATGCCTCTTGAATGCAACATTCAAGAACTCTTTTCGATGAGCTTAGATTTTTGAAAGAGCAACCAAAATGTCAAATTGTCATTAATCAAAATCTAAGTTCAAAATGCATAACACCAATAAGACCTACCTTAATTTCTTTGCAAAACACATTGCAAACCTTGGAATTTTCGTAATTTGAGAACATCATTGATTATATCATCTTGAAATTCTTTAAATTTCGGGTAGAATTTTCAACAATAAGGTAGGATTTAATGTAGAATGTAAGTTTCTCATGTTTCATCTTTTATTCTACATTTTTATTTTTGTCTCATAATAATAAAAATAATTTATTCTTCTCTCATGTGAGAGTTTCTTGTCTTTTCAAAAAAAAAAAAAAAAAAGAGAGAATAAATTTTGGCTTCACCCCCTTATCTTGAAGGTATTTGCAGAATTTTTATCATTGTTCAAGCTAGCCAACAAATGTAAGTGCTTCAATTATTATCTGTTTTACTTTGTGCATATTAGAATTTGCATTGAGGACAATGCAAAATTTAGGTGGGGGTGGGAATTAGTCATTTTATCTTTATCTTAGTTATTTTTTTCCTCTTTTTCTTACCATTTTTTATCTCTTTTCATCATAATAAAAAAAAATCACTTGCCAACTTAATAGAGTTGATTAATAATTGATCTATTTGATAGAATTTAAGTCTTCTAATCCTTAGTTAGTTCTATACTCAAGTTTACCTTTTATGATAACTCCAAATAAATTTCTCAAGAAATGATTTTCAAGTAGTATACTTTACTTAAGTTTTAACTTAGATTTTTAATTAAAGTAATGAAATTTTGGCATGCCTAACTTAGAGTTGAAAATAATTTTTCAAGTTGTCTTGATCCAAATATTGTTCAGAATATATATACATATACACATATATATACTAACTTAATAAAAGAAGAAAAATTTCTCTTAAAATCATTGGTGGTTCTATTTTACTAAGCCTAAGTTGACTGAGTAATTAAGCCCGAGGAGTATTTCTATACTTAATGACCTAAGCCCAATTGGGTTGGGATTCATTGGCCCAAAACTCGCTAAATGGTTACTTAGAAAGCCCGATTAAAAGAACAAAACCACCAAGGAATAAAGAGTTTAAAATAAAAAAATTTATACTAATCATGTTATATTTGTATATGTTCTTGAAAAATTAAATGGATTTAAAGACTTGAAGTTTGTTTAAAACAAAGAGTTAGCATGTTCTTTTCAAAACTTTCAAATTAAATTTTGAGTTAAACTTGGTTTTGTATAACTATAATGAAATGATTTTCTTAAGAAAATTACATTGGAGTTATGATAAAACGTTTTCTTGAGTATTAACCAACTTCAATTGGAATGTTTGAAGATATCAAATGAATTAATTATTTTATTAACTTCTTTAAATTGGCAAGTTGACTGAATTTTGTGGGTATATTCACTGCAAACCCTCACGAGACTACAACTCGTCCACTAGGGTAACCTAGGGGTTTAAAGGCTTGTTGTATGTGCTAAATACAACCGCGATTCCTGTGAAAGTGAGTTAGGTTTTCTTTTTATTTTCTTTGCTAGAGGACTAGCAAAAGTTTAGGTGTGGGGGTATTTGATTATCACATTTTAATTACATTTTATACCCTTATTACCTATGTTATATGAATAACGATATTACTAATAATCATTTTATCTTATTTTGCGTGCTAATAAAGAAATAATGAATAAAAGCCCAAATGACTCAAATTCTCTGAATTTCTACCAATATTTGAAGCCCAAATCTGAAGACAAACCAAGGCCCAAGATACCAAATTGATCCAAGAGAAATTCGTGAAGAAAAATCAAGAAAAGACAAATTCGGTTGGGAACCAATCGGTTGACCAACCGGTTATAATCGGCTAACCGACGGCCAACCGATCGGTTCCCAAATGATTCCAGATTAATGGTGGATTTCTTTCTTTTGGCTAGGTTTGATCCAATGGTTCACATCAACTCGTTGGGCTATAAATAGGGTGAAGGTCGAGTGTTTAGAGTGTGAAATATTTTGTAAAAACTCCATTTGGAGAGGAGGGTTACTCTTAATTGAGGAGACCTTCCAAAATTGTAACTTTTGTTACACAATAAATGAAATTTTTCACCCCTTCAATTTCCTTTCTCTTCTTCTAATCCAAGGACCAAAAGGAGGATTAGATTAAGATCAGGAGTTGTTGGTTTCTATTTTATTTCTTTTTCATTTTCTTTCTTGTTCATTTATTGCTTTGTAGCTTAGATTTACTTTCATGCAATTTAATTCCATGCAATTTACTTTCAAGAAATGATTTTCAAGTAGTATACTTTACTTAAGTTTTAACTTAGATTTTAATTAAAGTAATGAAATTTGGCATGCCTAACTTAGAGTTGAAAATAATTTTTCAAGTTGTCTTGATCCAAATATTGTTCAGAATATATATACATATACACATATATATACTAACTTAATAAAAGAAGAAAATTTCTCTTAAAATCATTGGTGGTTCTATTTTACTAAGCCGTTGACTCGAGTAATTAAGCCCGAGGAGTATTTCTATACTTAATGACCTAAGCCCAATTGGGTTGGGATTCATTGGCCCAAAACTCGCTAAATGGTTACTTAGAAAGCCCGATTAAAAGAACAAAACCACCAAGGAATAAAGAGTTTAAAATAAAAAAAAATTTATACTAATCATGTTATATTTGTATATGTTCTTGAAAAATTAAATGGATTTAAAGACTTGAAGTTTGTTTAAAACAAAGAGTTAGCATGTTCTTTTCAAAACTTTCAAATTAAATTTTGAGTTAAACTTGGTTTTGTATAACTATAATGAAATGATTTTCTTAAGAAAATTACATTGGAGTTATGATAAAACGTTTTCTTGAGTATTAACCAACTTCAATTGGAATGTTTGAAGATATCAAATGAATTAATTATTTTATTAACTTCTTTAAATTGGCAAGTTGACTGAATTTTGTGGGTATATTCACTGCAAACCCTCACGAGACTACAACTCGTCCACTAGGGTAACCTAGGGTTTAAAGGCTTGTTGTATGTGCTAAATACAACCGCGATTCTGTGAAAGTGAGTTAGGTTTTCTTTTTATTTTCTTTGCTAGAGGACTAGCAAAAGTTTAGGTGTGGGGGTATTTGATTATCACATTTTAATTACATTTTATACCCTTATTACCTATGTTATATGAATAACGATATTACTAATAATCATTTTATCTTATTTTGCGTGCTAATAAAGAAATAATGAATAAAAGCCCAAATGACTCAAATTCTCAATTTCTACCAATATTTGAAGCCCAAATCAAGACAAACCAAGGCCCAAGATACCAAATTGATCCAAGAGAAATTGTGAAGAAAAATCAAGAAAAGACAAATTCGGTTGGGAACCAATCGGTTGACCAACCTACATAATCGGCATAACCGATCGGCCAACCGATCGGTTCCCAAATGATTCCAGATTAATGGTGGATTTCTCTTTCTTTTGGCTAGGTTTGATCCAATGGTTCACATCAACTCCGTTGGGCTATAAATAGGGTGAAGGTCGAGTGTTTAGAGTGTGAAATATTTTGTAAAAACTCCATTTGGAGAGGAGGGTTACTCTTAATTGAGGAGACCTTCCAAAATTGTAACTTTTGTTACACAATAAATGAAATTTTTCACCCTTCAATTTCCTTTCTCTTCTTCTAATCCAAGGACCAAAAGGAGGATTAGATTAAGATCGAGAGTTGTTGGTTTCTATTTTATTTCTTTTTCATTTTCTTTCTTGTTCATTTATTGCTTTGTAGCTTAGATTTACTTTCATGCAATTTAATTCCATGCAATTTACTTTCATGCAATGTATTTAATTTTGTATTTACTTTCTAGAATAGATTTTTCTTTTATTTAATTCACCTTGAGGCTAGAACCCTCTTGGGAATTACCCTTTTCTAAGTGTGGAGCCAATATTTGTGGGATCCCTAGAGATTGTTTGAAACTAGCTAACAAACCAACTCATTCATTTGAGATTGAGATAAGCTAAGTGGATCTACTCTAGATTCCTCATATCTTTAATTAATCCTCCATACTTTACATTCTTGATTTTGCACTTATCCTTATTTTTCATTTGTTTGTTATTTTTCTTTATTCTTGATTTTGATTTTCCTTTACTCTCTCTCTCAATCTTGCTTTCTTTTATTTTGCACTTATTTTCTCTCAATCTCATATTCCTCCATGTGCATATAATCTCAAACCTAGTTTTGTTATTATGTGCATATAACCACAACCACATTTTCAACTTTATTTTCTCCTCCTTTGCACATAATCCACATCCACTCTTTCTTATCTCTCCATATCCACTTTCACCATTTTCTTACTTTCATTTTATTTGAATAAACTCCTAATTGTCCCGCATAATTTGAGAACCAAAACTTGAGCAAAACTCCTCCTACTTTCCCGTTCCTCGTGGGATCGATAATCTTTTATACTATAACTTGATAAGGGTTGTATACTTGCAACTAAGGAGGTAACCATTTATTTCCCATCAAGGGGATAGACTTTCGCTTCCCTCAATGCTCCCCACTTGCAAGTACTACACCAAAACCAGCGCGCGCGCCGGGAGGGGGGGGAGGGGACATCCCACCTAACCTCCTCCTCACATGGCCTTGGATCCCCATAAGAGGGACACTCGAAAATACTACCACTACCATAGAGAACATGACCACGACACTGATGACTACAGAATCCTATAGAGAGATGTTGAAGATCTTATCAAGAGTGAGCTACTACAGAAGTATGTCGATGGCTGCAACAAGGAGGGGTCAAACCTAGATAGACCAAAGAGGAGGAGATCAATATCACCTTGCCCAAATAAGTAGAAAGGCTAACTAAAAGAAACCGGTGACAAAGGCACCATCAAATCCATCAGTGGTGGCCAGCCCTCGAGGTGAACCTATACGAGAAGAGCTCAATGTGGATCAATACATAACCTTCAGCAGTACTTATTTGCAAGGCGTGATGACACCTCATAATGACTCTATCATCATCTCCGCCCAAATCAGCGGATTCTTAGTTAAGAGGATTATGGTAGACATGGGGAGCTCCGTCGACATCCTATTCATGGATGTGTCCAACCAGATGAAGATTGATAGATCAGAGATACAGCTGTGTCCACGTCCTTTAGTAGCCTTCTCAGGGCATTCAGTTTGACCGAAAGGGTTTATCGCCCTACCAATGACTGTTGGCAATTATCCTTGCTAATCCACGATTCAAGTCCAGTTTATTATAATGGATGTCAAGTCGGCCTATCGCATTATCCTTGAGAGATCCTCCATGAATGATCTCCAAGCAATCCCCTCTATCTATCATCAGATGGTGCAATTCCTAACCCCAGAAGAAGTCACCATTGCGTAGAGCAATCAGCGCAAGGCCTAATCATGCTACGTGCTCTCTATAAAAGGTAAAGGAATCTCGAAAACCTTTGTTCGCGAGAAAATTTGAGAAAATGTAAGATTGGAGTTATTCTCTCTAACTGACTTAGAAAAAGAATGAATACAATCTCTCAAAGTAATCCCTCTCTAACTGACTTAGACAAAAGAGATTACGAAATTCCTCAATCGGTTGCCCGATTTATAAAAGAAGGAAAGATCAACGGAGATCCTTCCCTTTGTTTAACCTGGATTCTTCACGGTAGCAATGGGAGCTTGAATCTTGTATCCCGTTGACTATCCGAACGTCTCGTCTCTTGGAACAACATTGAAAGGAACTCGCAAAGCAAGTTTGGAACTCTAACGAGTTTGAGAACTTTACTTAGAAAGTTCTCCCTCAGAGAAGAATTGATCTGCCAAGCCAAAGTCTCCAAAAGCCGATCCAAAGCAAGGGTTGAATGCTCCAAAGCCTCTCCTTGATCGATCAAAAGAACTCCTTAAGCCAAATCGCCCCCTCTTCAGCTGTTATTCCAGCTATTTATAGGGGTTTAAGGGGTGTAACTAACCCCTTAAATCTCTCCTTAATGAGGGTTCAAGGCCCTCAAATCGTGCAAAACGGTTTTGGAACCATTTACAACGTGTTTGAATGGGTCAAATACGAGGTCCGCATTCTGAAAATGACCTCTGCGCTTTGACTTAAGAACGCAGTGGTGAGCTCTGTGTTTTGAACTTGGAAACTCAGTGGTGAGCTCTGCGTTTTGAACTTGGAAACATGGTGGTGAACCCTGCGTTTTGAGCTTGAAAACACAGTGGTGAGCCTTACGTTTTGAGCTTGAAAACGCAGTGGTGAGCTCCGCGTTTTTTAATCAAAGAGACCATCAATTTGTAATCTCTTTTCAAAGATCATCATCTTGTGATCTTTGTCATGTTTTCTTAAAATATGGGAGTCATTGATTGTAACTCCTGTTGGTGATTGTGAAGACCGTTGAAATTGTAATTCCCATTGGTTAGCGTGAAGGTTGTTGAATTGTATCATTCGTTGATTGCTGTAGAAAATCCTCGAATTGTGGTCTTCTGAAAGTCGTTACGTCATGATTTTCATTGAGGATTGACTATCTACAGTGATTTTTTAGACAGCCTACAACCTTGCCATTCGAGAAATCCCAAGCCTACTTGCAAAAAGATGAAGATAACGAGCAAATAACCCCTTGGTAAACTTCTTCATGATTGAAGTGAAAATCACCTTATAATGTAATTTTGGAGAGAACCTTTTTGAATGACCTGTGGATGACATGTCATCGAATTTTGAAGTTTCCAACCGTGAGAGTAGGGAAGGTGCGATGCAACCCCAAAGTATCATGCAGAACAGCATCAGTCGCTATGAAATCATCGAAAAGACTAATAGTAACTGTTGCTATTTGTTGGCCCATGAACTGCTAGCCCATTTGATAAAGAGGCCCAGTTCACTTACCTATTTACCCGACCCTCTGTTCTTTCCTCTTTTGTCTGCTACCTTTCGAAACCCTAGGTTTCACTTTCAGAGGGTCAGCCTGAAACCCTAGAAATCTATCTCGTGTGGTGCCCCTTCTCTATATATAGAAGGGTTGGTAGTAGCTCGAGGGTAGAAAAAGAGAGGGACTTTGTGCGATCCTCTCCCCTTTTCTCTGTGAGGCTTGTCCCGTCCATTGCTTTGTGCGATCTCCCTTTCTTTGTGAGAGACTGTGTTGCTTTCTCCCCTTGTGTCCTTGGTGGTGCACACGAGAAGGAACATCGTGACTGGTTGAAGTAGGCTTCTGAGCCAAACAACGACGACATTGATCCTCTACAGTGGTATCAGAGACTCGTTGAGTCGTTGCCGTTCAAAACCGCTGGTCGCTGTCGCTGGACCTCGCTGAGTCGCCGTCGTTCAAACCGCTGGACCGCCGCCGCCGCCATTCCAGCCACCGAACCGCCGCCGGACCGTCACGTGGGTAAGGTCGAAACCCTATCCTAGGGTTTCGCTCAGGTAAAGGGACGAAAAACTGTGGTAGTTGCTCCTTTACTTAACGCTGTATCAATTTCCACTGCGTTTACTTGCTGGTATTATTTCTGCTGCAATTTAAGTGCTGAAATTAAAATTTCTGTTATTGTTTGTGCTCGTGTGGAAGAACAAAGAGATTGAAACAAGAACTTTGTGTTCATCGTTCTTCTCATTTGTTCGTGCTAGTTGCTTCACACGCTTCAAGCCTGATAATTACCAAATTAGATTTGGTCGCAGGATACCCTTATCTTATTTTTCGTGTGAAGAATGTCGCTACTAATCACTATGGTATGGTTCAATATGGTTTGGTTCTGTTCAACGGAAAATCTGATTTTAGCATTTGGAAATAAAAAATAAAATGTATTTTAATTCAGTAGAAGTCTGTTAGGGCTATTGGTCGAACTTATTTGGCTTCCATTAATCAAGAAAAGGGTGAAATGAACGAAAATGCTTGTTCCACAATTTATTTGAACTTATCCGACTGCGGCTTAGAAAAGTTGGAATTTTGGAATCGCTAAAACCCTTTGGGATAAACTTGGAGAACTCTATACGTAAACCTCTTTACCTAGTAAAATGTTTTTGCTTGAAATTTTTTCAAATTTAGATTGGATATGTCTAAGGACATTGAGGAGAACCTAGATGTTTTCACAAAACTTATTTCGGACATTAAGTTAACCTGATAAACATATAGATCTAATATACTCCTATTGCACTTCTAAATGCTATTCCCGACTCATATAGTGATGTAAAATCTGCTATTAAATATGGTAGAGATGAGGTTACCCTTGAAATTGTGATCAATGGTCTTAAGAGTAAGGAATCGATTTAAAACATTCTCGGGAAAATAAAATTCGTGAGGTTATGCATGTGAGGGTAGGCCTCAGAATAGGTCTAATAACCAAAAGAATGCAAGTAATGGGGAATCAAGTAAGAAAAATTTGAAAATGGAAGGGGTAGATCTAAGTCTAGGTTTAAAGTTAAAAATGCTATAATTGTCATGAAGTCGGTCACTTTATTAAAGATTGTCCTAAACCTAAGAAATATCGACAAAATGATCATGCTAATATGGTCGCCTCTGTGAGGGCAAAATGGGTAAAATTTTCATGATTTATAATCTTTGTGATTATGCATATTTGAACTTCTGTGTTGTCGATTCTTTGTGTAAATCAGTTGGTTATTAGACTCTGGTTGTACTTTTCATATGACTCCTTTTAAAACATGTTTTCAAACTACAAGAAAATAGAGAATGGCTTTGTGTCAATGGCAAATGAAAAGAAAAGCAATGTTTTAGGAACCGTGATGTATGCCTTAGGTTTCTTCCGGTTCTCGAAGTTTACTTTGAAAAATGCTAGGCATGTTCCCGATTTAAGTTATAACTTGATTTCTTGTGCATCTCTAGAAAATAATGGTTTCACTTTCAGAGGGTCAGCTGGAAACCCTAGAAATCTATCTCTCGTGATCGGCCGCCCTTCTCTATATATAGAAGGGTTGGTAGTAGCTCGAGGGTAGAAAAGAGAGGGACTTTGTGCGATCTCTCCCTTTCTCTCTGGAGGCTTGTCCCGGCCCATTGCTTTGTGCGATCTCCTTTCTTTGTGAGAGACTGTTGCTTTCTCCCCTTGTGTCCTTGGTGGTACACGAAGGAACATCGGATCGGTTGAAGTAGGCTTCGAGCCAAACAACGACGACATTGATCCTCTACAGTGGTATCAGAGACTCGTTGAGTCGTTGCCGTTCAAAATCACTACGCCACGCTGATCATCGCTGCTCAAAACCGTTGATCGGCCGGGCCGCCATTCCAGCCGAACCAACCGGACCGTTACTAAGGTCGAAACCCTATCCTAGGGTTTCGCCGTAAAGGGACTAAAACCGTGGTAGTTGCTCCTTTACTTAACGCTGTATCAATTTCCACTGCGTTTACTTGCTGGTATTATTTCTGCTGCAATTTAAGTGCTGAAATTAAAATTTCTGTTATTGTTTGTGCTCGTGTGGAAGAACAAAGAGATTGAAACAAGAACTTTGTGTTCATCGTTCTTCTCATTTGTTCGTGCTAGTTGCTTCACACGTTTCAAGCCGGATAATTACCGAAATTAGATTTGGTCGTGTGATACCCTTATCTTATTTTTCTGTGTGAAGAATGTCTGCTACTAATCACTATGGTATGGTTCAATATGGTTTGGTTCTGTTCAACGGAAAATCTGATTTTAGCATTTGGAAATAAAAAATAAAATGTATTTTAATTCAGTAGAAGTCTGTTAGGGCTATTGGTCAGACTTATTTGGCTTCTGACACTGAAGAAAAAAGGGCTGAAATGAACGAAAATGCTTGTTCCACAATTTATTTGAACTTATCTGACTCTGTGCTTAGAAAAGTTGGAATTTTGGAATCTGCTAAAACCCTTTGGGATAAACTTGGAGAACTCTATACAGAAACCTCTTTACCTAGTAAAATGTTTTTGCTTGAAATTTTTTTCAAATTTAGATTGGATATGTCTAAGGACATTGAGGAGAACCTAGATGTTTTCACAAAACTTATTTCAGACATTAAGTTAACCGGTGATAAACATATAGACGAATATACTCCTATTGCACTTCTAAATGCTATTCCTGACTCATATAGTGATGTAAAATCTGCTATTAAATATGGTAGAGATGAGGTTACCCTTGAAATTGTGATCAATGGTCTTAAGAGTAAGGAATCAGATTTAAAACATTCTGGGGAAAATAAAAATTCTGGTGAGGTTATGCATGTGAGGGGTAGGCCTCAGAATAGGTCTAATAACCAAAAGAATGCAAGTAATGGGGAATCAAGTAAGAAAAATTTGAAAATGGAAGGGGTAGATCTAAGTCTAGGTTTAAAGTTAAAAATGCTATAATTGTCATGAAGCTGGTCACTTTATTAAAGATTGTCCTAAACCTAAGAAATATCAGCAAAATGATCATGCTAATATGGCTGTCTGTGAGGGCAAAATGGGTAAAATTTTCATGATTTATAATCTTTGTGATTATGCATATTTGAACTTCTGTGTTGTCCGATTCTTTGTGTAAATCGATTGGTTATTAGACTCGTTGTACTTTTCATATGACTCCTTTTAAAAACATGTTTTCAAACTACAAGAAAATAGAGAATGGCTTTGTGTCAATGGCAAATGAAAAGAAAAGCAATGTTTTAGGAACTGGTGATGTATGCCTTAGGTTTTCTTCTGGTTCTGAGTTTACTTTGAAAAATGCTAGGCATGTTCCTGATTTAAGTTATAACTTGATTTCTTGTGCATCTCTAGAAAATAATGGTTTGAAGGGAAAATGGGGGTAAAGGGGTTATGAAAATTCTGAAAGGGACTCTTGTTATTTTTACTGTTGAAAAACAAAATAACTTGTATGTTTGTCATGTCAACTCGTGCTTGATTCTCGTTAACTCGCGGATAGGTGATAAATCTGTTTTATGGCATAATAGATTAGGTCACATGAGTAATAAAGGATTAGAAATTTTACATAAAGGAGGTCACTTTGGTAGTGATAAAATATCCACCATCTCTTTCTGTGAATCTTGTGTGCTAGGAAAACAACATAGGGTTAGTTTTCCCGTTTCTTCTTTTCCTAATCAGTCTAAGTGTACTGATGTACTTGAATATTTGCATGCTGATGTGTGGGGTCCCTCTAGTGTTCCTACGCATGGAGGGAACCAATATTTTCTTTCCATAATTGATGATTACTCTAGGAAAGTTTGGGTTTTACTCATGAAACAAAAATCTGAAGTTTTTGATAAATTTAAAAACTGGAAAATTATGATTGAAAACCAAACGGGAAAGAAAATTAAAACTCTTAGAACAGATAATGGTCTTGAGTTTTGTAACAAACAATTGAATGACTTGTGTGCTACTTGGGGTATTAAAAGACATAAAATTATTCCCTACACATCACAGCAAAATGGGATTGCTGAAAGGATGAATAGAACTCTCTTAGAGAGGGTGAGGGCTATGTTGGCCACATCTGGGCTCTCCAAGAAGTTCGGGAGAAGTCGCTTGTACTGCTGCCTATTTGATTAATAGGTCTCCTTCTGTTCCCTTAGGAGGGAAATGTCCTGAATTTGTGTTCACGGGCAAACCTCTTGATTTAAATAATTTGAGAATTTTCGGGAGTGCTGGCCATGGGCATCAAAGGATTGATAAGTTAGAACCTAGATCTAAGAAATGTGTTTTCTTAGGATACCTCAAGGGTAAAAGGTTATAGGCTTTGGGATAAGAGTGAACCGGGTTTAAGATAGTAATAAGTAGAGATATTGTTTTTAATGAAAATGAATTTCCTTGTTTATCTTTAATTGCTCCTATTTCTCAAAATGATGCTCCAAATGAGGTGGAGCAAATGCCTATTATTAATCAACCCAATTACCTCAAGAGAAATTGAATGATATAATTATTGAAAATCAAGATGAGATTATTCCTAATGAGGTGGAGCATGATATGCGTGAAATAGATAACATGCATGATTTGAATGATTATCAACTCACTAGGGACGTAAATAAAAGAACCATTAGGAAACCCAAATATATAGAGATTGCAATTTGACTGATTGTAATATGTCCGAGTTTGCCTTTAATGTGTTTGAATCCCTTGAGTGCAATGAACCTAAGACTTATAGTGAAGCATTAAGGTCAAAATATTCTAAAGAATGGATTAGTGCTATGAAGAGTGAGATGGAATCCCTAAGAATTAACCAAACATGGAAACTTGTTCCTAAACCGCTAGTTGTTCTCAGAGTGGACCTGTAAGTGGTCGCTTAAGGTGAAACAAGAGTCTGAAAGTGTTAGGTTTAAGGCTAGGTTAGTAGCTAAGTGATTTACTCAAAAGGAGGGAATTTATTAAGCTGAAATTTTTGCCCCTGTTATCAAATTCACTACTGTTAGAATTATGCTTGCTTTAGTTGCTCATTTTAATTGGGAATTAAAACAAATGGATGTAACTACTGCTTTCTTACATGGTGATCTTGACAAAAATATTTATATGCACCAACCTGAGGGCTTTGTGGACCCTAAATTGCTTGATCATGTGTGTTTGTTAAAAAATACTTTGTATGGTTTAAAACAATCACCTAGGCAACGGAATATAAGATTTGATAAATGCATGCAATCTTTAAAGTTTAAAAGGAGTTCTCACGATCATTGCACGTATTATAAGAATATAGACTCGTACTGTATTTCTTTTAATTTATGTGGATGACATGTTGATTGTTAGCCCTTGTTTGAAGTCCATTGAACATGTTCAAAAATGTCTTTGTGAAAATTTTGACATGAAAGACTTAGGCGATGCAAAAAGAATCCTAGGCATGAATATTATTAGAGACAAAAACAAATCTACGCTAGTTTTAAACCAAAGTTCATATGTCGAAAAACTTTTGAGTAAATTTGCTATGTCTGATGCCAAATCTGTGAATGTGCCTCTTGCTTCCCATTTTGTGTTGAGTAAGGATCAGTCCCCCAAAACTAAAACTGAAATAAATGATATGAAGAAGGTGCCATATTCGAATGCTATAGGATCGGTCATGTATCTCATGGTTAGCACTAGACCTGACATTGCATATGCGGTTAGTTGCTTGAGTAGATATATGTCAAATCCTGGTATGCCTCATTGGAATGCCTTGAAATGGCTTTTAAGATATTTAAAATCCTCTCGTGAATGTAGGATTAACCTTCTAAGTGTTCAAGGTGTTAAACTAGTTGGCTATGTAGATTCCAATTATGCAAATGATAGAGATAATAGAAAATCTACTACTTCCTATGTGTTTACTTTGTGTGGCTCTTGCATTAGTTGGAAATCTCAACTACAACCCATTGTTGCTTTATCTACTATCAACTGAGTATGTTGTCGCCATCAAGCTTTTAAAGAAGCTATTTAGCTTACGGGCCTTATATCCTAAATTGGTTTTCTTGATAAAAATGTAGTTGTATTTTCTCGATAGTCAATCCGCTATTCAACTTTGCAAAATCCTGCTTTTCATGATAGAACTAAACATATTGATGTCGATTTCATTACATTCGGATATAGTTGAAAAGGGTATTGTCAAGTTGGAGAAAATTCCCTAATTTAATTCGGCCGACATGGGTACTAAGTGTTTGCCTCACTGAAAAATTTATCTCGTGTCAAAGAATTTTGAACTTTGACATTGGGTAATTTTTCCCCTTGCTTTGTGTGTTGCCTTTGTGGCCTATTAACTTACTTTGTGTTTGTTAGTAGCTTTGTGATTTTTCCCTTTGAACTCGATGACCGTTTGGTAGAGTTCGGTCCTTTGTGGACTTGGCATGCTTGGTGATCTTGCCCCGATCTTTGTGATCTGAGTTTACTTTGTGTATTCTCTTCCATTGCTTGTATCCTCTTTGTGATCATACAGGTAATGGTAATGGTATGGCGATGATGAGTCCTGCAGTTCCGTGTTCTTTTCTTCAGTGCACTACCTTGGGCCAAAGGTGGAGATTGTTGCTATTTGTTGGCCCATGAACTGCTGGCCCATTTGATAAAGAGGCCCAGTTCACTTACCTATTTACCCGACCCTCTGTTCTTTCCTCTTTTGTCTGCTGCCTTTCGAAACCCTAGGTTTCGCCTCCCCTTTCGTCGGCTGCCTGGGAAACCCTAGAAATCTATCTCTCGTGATGGCTACCCCCTTCTCTATATATAGAAGGGTTGGTAGTAGCTCGAGGGTAGAAAAAGAGAGGGACTTTGTGCGATCCTCTCCCCTTTTCTCTGTGAGGCTTTTCCAGTCCATTGCTTTGTGCGATCTCCCTTTCTTTGTGAGAGACTGTGTTGCTTTCTCCCCTTGTGTCCTTGGTGGTGCACACGAGAAGGAACATCGTGACTGGTTGAAGCAGGCTTCTGAGCCAAACAACGACGACATTGATCCTCTACAGTAACCTTCCAAAACTATCAAAGAATGCCATAACACCCAAAGTCACTGAACTAGGAGCTCAATAAAAGCTTGGTAGTCCTCAAAGACAGAGTACACCTTATCACAATCTGGGTTAAGAGGAGTAGAAAACTTTCCCAAAAAATAACTACCCAGTCCGAAGGAGGCTATAGGAGAATCGATAATCTAGAATAAGCGTCGAACGCGGTCAACCAATTAAGTTAGGCACCTTGGTATGGGTCAGAGTCACTTGAGAACACTGACTCACGGAGGCCAAGCCAATACTAGGCAAACACATTGCCTAGATATAGCTCGGTGAGGAGAAGAGCGGAAACTTCTTTAACCCGCTTTCAAGAAAAACGTGATGTACTCCACGGAGTTATAATAAACTGTCATTACCCTAATAAGATTACATGTGACTGACCATCCTACAATTTTAAAGTTTAGATGACAAGTTATAGGTGGAAAAGACTTTAAAACACTGAATATTAAATCTCAAGTGTGCATGTGGCTCAGACTTAAGATGTCTAACCCAGTTCATATAAAACACTAGCTAGGGTCAGAAGAATACTACCAGAGCTATCAGCCTCGACTAGTTTGATGACGTGAGATTGGACTTGACCCAATCCCTCCAAACAAAAGAGCTAACCCAACTAAACCAGGCCTAGGGCCCGTGGTGCTAGTGTAGTATAGTATGCCCTTGCACATCCAACGAAACTTATATAATTTTTTTGAGTTTTAATAAGTATTTTATTATTACACTTATTCTTTAGATATTGTTTATATACTTGTTATCTTATCCTTAGAAATTATATTATTAGATCATGCATTATGATAGTCATTTGCTTGTAGATGTGATCAAACTTAGAGATTTCTTAAACTTGTGCTTACCTTATAACTAGTAAAGGATAACCATGTTATAATAGGTTATTATGCATGACAACGATATGTGAGATGTGGTGGTGGGTCTCAACCACCGGGAATGGTGATTCCTTAGGTGTATGTCATAGGCCCATATTGTGATGTGTGTAGTTTGTCATAATAGGAGATAGATGAGTCTTTGCTATGCGTGTCAAGCATATTTTGCATCATATATTGGCTGCATTTCTCTCAAGTGAGTAAACTCAGATGCACCTGCATGCTTAATTTAACTAAAAATATAATACCACGAAAGGGAAATAACATGAAGCGAACACTCTCAAACTGTATATTCCCATGAATTTCCCCAAGTATCCATATACTGAACAAACAAATCATATGAAACTGCAGGAAAATTTTGAAGTGCAAATTGCAGATACAGCTTATGATCACTTAGAACGTAACATATTATTACTTCTCGTATTTTTGGCTTTTACTTAAAAGAAAATCATAAAGGATTTTCACCAAGTGCATGTTGAACTATTGTCTTACAAATCCATTTACATGTATGTAACAATAGTTTTCACACATTATGGTTTTTTGTTGTCGTATCTCACGAGTTGTGATAATTTTATTTATTTTGCCTCTTCTTATACTTGCAGTCTCACAAAGCTGCTGGAAAATGGAGGAGCACGCCATTTCCCCACTATGTAGAGTAATACACTATATTTGGCAAGGATCGAGCCAGTGGGAAGGAGGCTAAAACAACAGCAGATATCGTGGAAGAACTTGACTTGTTAGATGATGCGGCAAGCTTGGATGAGTCAAATGCTGATGGTGGATTAATCTCAAGCACAAGCAACAAGAGGAAGAGAATGTGAAGGAGCAATGACGATGTCTTACCTGATGTCTCTTCTTCTATTAGCAACAAATTTGGTATATTTGGTAAATCTCTTGATAATTTAGCTGATAAGATGAGTGTAGACTTTGAGTGGAGTAAGCAAAGAAGTAACCTAAACAAGGAGATGATGAAGCTCACAAATTTGAGCATGAGAGATCAAATTAAGGCTGCTGACATACTAGCTAAAGACAATGAGTGGCTTGATATATATTTTTTTTTTACTTTTGAGGAGGTTGAGAGGAAGGAGAAATTTGTGAGGATGTTATTGAGTGGAGAGCTAAACCGAGGAGACATTGTTAAGATATGACTTGTCTCCTACACATTATTCACTGTATACTTGATTGGAGTTTTTGCTCAAGTTTTGATAATTATTCTATTTGGTTGCTTTTTTTATCATGCAGTGATGATTTTCTACATCGGTGATGAGTATTGAGAAGAGTTTCTTGCTGCCTTCTTCTATCTTTTATTCTAGTGATTATTGTTTAGGTTGTATCCTTCTGTATTGTTTGTTTGGGATCTTTATTTTGTTTAAGCTGTGTTTCTATGTTGAACTGGTGTGTTGTGTTATATGCAGATTATTTGCTTTAATGCCCTATCTACAGTTGTAGGCATAAAAAATTGCTTATCAGTACCCGAACGAAACTCGTGACGGTGGGTTGGCAACTAACGATCCATTCGACAAACCGACGTTGCAAAACGCGTCACGCCGCAAAAACGCGTAGAGCGAGTCGACGAGCACATGAAGTGAGTCGGCAAGACGTACGAGCCAATGAAACGACGTGCCGAGTTGACTAAACTCAAACGTTGACGAGACGGAATCAACCGTACTTAGTCCGTCAATGCAAACGGGCCGCTTAAGCTCTGAAAGTTGATCGGGCACGGACTCAAACACAACGGCGACATTACCGGAGCAAAACTAAGCCCGGAAGACCGAAAGAATCGACGAAGAATCGACGGA
This sequence comes from Asparagus setaceus, assembly GCA_012295165.1. NCBI lineage: Eukaryota > Viridiplantae > Streptophyta > Magnoliopsida > Asparagales > Asparagaceae > Asparagus > Asparagus setaceus. The sequence goes on from CM022708.1 coordinate 8,344,383, forward strand.
GAAACTACGAACGACGAAAACGCCAAGAAGACGCGCCATGCCAAACTCGCCAGGCTAAGGCGGGCCACGAAGCCACCGGCCAACTTGCCACTTTGCCGAGTGCCAGCCACTCGCCAATGGTCAGGTGCTCGCCAAGTGGGTCGAGGTGCTCGCCAGTGGCCGAGGTGGCTCGCCACCATGGTCGAGCCACCTCGCCAACCCCGCCGAGGTGGCTCGGCTAAGTGGCCGAGCCACTAAGGTGGTCGGCGACCTCCATTGTATAAATAGGGGGGGGGGTCTTGGACTTCAGAGGTGGGATTACGGGGGAGAAAAACGGCAGATTAGAGAGGACTTCGGGCTTGGGTTTTGGAGGATTTGGCTTTTGGGCTTGAGCGCGGATTTTCGAGGATTTTCTGAAGAGTTCTCACGAGATCCACGAGCCGTCGACGCATCGTTCCGAGCACCGGCGAGCACAAGTTTAGTCGACGCCCGATCTACAAGCGAAGGTAATCAATTCGGTCGAACTACAGATACCCTCTAGGTTAAGCTTCGCCTTAACCTCGTGGATAGCGCCGGATTTCTCCTAGTAGATCTCACCGCTCGGCGATCCTCTCCTTCGTGAGTGTGATCCCCGCAGCGATCCTCTCCTTCGTGAGTGCGATCCTCAGCGCTTCGCTTCCTTCGCGGAACGAGCCCCTTTACATCTCAGAGTTCCGCAACCCTGCTTACACCAGATTGAATTGCGCTGTGGTCCACGGACACAAAAGTCCCCAAGACAGCAAAGAACTGACGCAAGCGAGGACCTCGATATAACGAGATCCTCGTGTTTGTTCAAAAGGATAAAAGTTGTAATCTTTTGATTTTCATTGTAAGCCTTAAAATAAAAGGCGATATTTCTCTTTGAATTTGTTTCAGCGATCAAGTTTGTAACAGCTTCAAATCAATGACAATCATCCCAACTTTTACCGCAACAAGCCGGGCGATTACAATGGAGCCAACGCCTCTCAAGTCGAGATCGTCGTGGTCGTGAGCCGCCGATCCGGATCCCGCCAAAGAAGAAGTCAAAGGCCTCAGGACGATAGGAAAAATTTTCCGTGGCGCTCCTTGACCCTCACCGCTAACCGGCTAGCGGACCAAAACTCGGGTAGGGTGTAATTACGCCCAATAAGTCAACCGAATCCAAGTTGATCCGGTTCCGCCAGGAGTATCATACTATCGCCCTTGTCCGGATCGCCCTCCCCACGAATCCGTATGATCTCCGCCGCAAGAAAGATCCGCTTGTCCGCCTCGAACTTTAAGGCGAGGATCTTAACTCCGCCGCGTCGGGTTGCACCAAAGGCATCCTTCCGATCCAAGATCGCCGATCTACGTAGGAGATCACCGCTGATGGCGCGTCGACTCTCTCAAAGAGAGCCCGCTAGAGGCGACGCCAACGCCGACGCGAGAGTTTGCCAAGGCCCCCGAATCACCGACGGTGTCCGCTACAAAGTGGATCTGAAGTCCGTGAGAGGTCAAGAACCTCATCAACAGTGCACGGCAACTCCTCCAAGCCGCCAACAAATGATTGGGTCCGCCAAACGGAATCGATCAACACTTGAAGAACGTGATCCGAGGCCTGCATTACTGCACACACACGGGCTCTAGTTCAGAGGCCCGGATGTAGAAGAAGGTAGAAGTGGACAAGAAGCCAAAATGCCAAGTTTGGAGTCCGAATCGAACAACGATTCTGGACGGTCAAACGCGGCCAAGAATCACCACCTCAAATTGATCGGCTAAGGCCCTGGCCACGGGTGACTTGATTACACCTCCGGCGATCTCATCCAGATCTCCATCCAGCCTCTGCTCGCCTTGGTCAACTCTGGCATGTATCCCGAGCAAGAAAATGGTGTTAGAGCTCTGCCCGGTAACGATAATCGAGGTAAAATTTCGATCAAGGATTGTTTGGGTCACCGAAGAGGCCCCGACCAACTCACGCGTGATGGGGTCCTACCCTCTCCGCCATGATAAGAAGATTCCCGCACCGCTCTCACCGAATTGGATCGGTTCGAGAGCCCGCCGAACTTCGGCCGCAAAGGCTAACGTGGAGACGAAAGTGACTCTGGAACCTTTGATAATGTGGCTCATCCTCGAAGGAGACGCTTTTCGACGACGATGACGTTATACGGTGAAGTCGCATCAACACACGAGGGGCTGTTCATTCATGCCGACAGTCGCACTATCGTTTCGGGGTACGAAAATCTCAAATAGAAGTTCTCCGAATTGGACACGCATTGTCCATGTTCCAAACTAATCGCGGTGTTGTCGTAATGTAACCGCACTGCCGCACCGGAAGCGCCGGTCTTTGATAGGCTTGGCAACAAAATGCCAAAACCCAAGTCAAGATGCTTCGGCAGAAGAAGATCGGAGTCTCAAGGCGATGAATTGTCGAGGTTAACCACCAATATGACCAGCAGAGGGTTGGGTTATGTATCTTCCTCAGAAGATGAATGCTCATAGTTGATTGACGATCATCTACCTGATGAAGGAGACGGACACTCGTCCGATTCTTCTGCTTGGGATTCCGACGTCAGCATTGGAAATGCTTTTATGGCCAACATGGGAAGACCCATGGATCCATCAACTCAAAGAACAGTTCGGGGATAGATTCGAACAAAGAGAACCCCCCCCACTAAGGACGAGGTAGTCTAGGTTAATATGGGTGACGAAGAGCATCCTAAGCTCATAAACATCAGCAATACTCTTCCCCCGGAAGAGAAGGAAGAGTTGATCGCTCTAATCGAGTATATCGATGTATTCACCGAGTTACGAGGACATGCCAGACTCGACCTAATGTGGCGACACATCGCCTCAACATCAAGCGGATGTCAAACCCGCCAAGCAACAAAGAAAGACGGTTTCGGCCCACAAATATTGGAGGCAATCGCTGACGGTGAAGAAACTCATAGAATCGGATTCATCGAGGAAATTCAACATCCGGATTGGGTGGCTAATATAGTCCCGTCATGAAGAAAAATGGGTCGATTAGGACTGTGGTTCGACTCACAGAGACCTCAACGCCGCTTGCCCGAAGATGACTTCTTCTTCCAATCACCGATGTCATAGTTGACAACACGCGGTGGATTTGAAAGAATGTCCTTTATGGATGGCTTTTCGGTATAATCAAATCAAGATGCACCCCGATGACGCCAAACACACATAGCTCGTAACGCCATCGGATATATTGCTACACGGTCATGCCGCTCGGCCTCAAAAATGCCGCGAACATACCAACAGCAATGACGGAGATTTTCCAGATCATCTTCTAAAACGGCCAATGCTACGCCGACGATTTGGTCGGAAAAGCCGACAAAGGAGATCACATCAAAGATCTTAGAACGGTATTCAACTCATGCGAACTCATCGCCTAAAGATGAATCCGCCAAATCCTTCCTTGGGATGTCCAGGTAAGTTCCGCTTCATTGCCACCGACAAAGGAATCCACGCCGATCCCGACAAAGTGAAGGCGATTCAAGAATTAAACCTGCAGAAATCCAGAGAACTCGGGGTTACAAGGGCGACATGACATCCCGACGGTTCATATCGAACCTATCCGAAGTGCCAACCATTCTCAAAGTTGAACAAGAAGGGCGGTCATATATTTGGGACGACGTCCGTGAAAGCCGCTTGAAGAGATCAAATCGATCTCGCTAAACCTCCCTTCGTTGCAATCGCTGTCGGAAAACCGCTTTTGATCTACGCCAAGGCAACGGATCACTGTTGCCGCTTTACTCGGCAAGACGATGATACCAAACAGCGTATTACCCGAAATAACATTAGTCGCGCCGAAGTCCTCGAGCATCCAATGGTCTGCATTTTGCATTAGTGCGCGATTCGAAAATACTAAGACTATTTAGCTTGACAGACGATTTATGTTATTCTAACGAAACCGTCCGGATTTATGACCCAAACCGCCTCGATGAGTTGGCATTTACGGTGGGCCTTGCTCGGTCCCAATATGACTTGTATTTCACAACGTAAGTCACCAAAGGACAAGATTTATGATCTGGTCGCCACCGACAACGGACGCTAGCTTGAACTATATGATGATCTTCCGGATGAAGTTCACGGTTAACACTACATCGCACCAACAAATATGGCGATTGTATTTTGACGAGCTCTCGAAGCTACCAATGTGGCAAGTGCCCCGATGTTCTAAGATTTCCACGAGTCGGTTGTCTTAGTTTCCGGGAATCATGTCATTCCCGCTTATTCACTCACCAACCTTGTTTCCAATAACGTGAATACAATGCGCTACTTATTGGACTTAGTTTCGCCAAGGAGCGGGGGTCAATATCTCGCCGCACGGGCGATTCGCAATTGATAGTTAAGGTGTTCGCGGGGACTACGGTCGAATCTGATTCATCCCCTATCATCGATAGTCATGAAATATGACTCATTCAAGAGTTTTTCATCGAATATATCCCGCTACCCAAAACGCTTTATGGATGCACCGGCGTATCGTGGTTGCAAGTAGCATAACCTTCCGGTGACCGAAACAGTTACTTGGCCAGACTCACCAACTCTTCACTATTATACAATGAGACACAAGAAGATAAGGGGTAGTTACCAAAGAAGTACATGCAACCCAAACCAAGTTGGAGCCCCGATTGGCTTATCATCGACTACGCTCATGGCATTCTTCTAAGACGTGAGGGAGAGAGAGTCAATCCGCTAAGAGCTCCAAGATTCTTTTACTTAACACGAAACCCGATATCGCCATGGTCTTTGCTACGATGCTCTCAAACAAAGAGGCGTAAGAGGTCCTTCAGAAGCACACGAAGGTGAATGTGGTGCGCACCACCGGGTCCCAAGCTCTAACGATCAATCAGAGAATGGGCTACTTTTGGCCCACGATGATAAATGACCGGTCGAGTACGCTCGAAATGCCACGCCGCGGTCACCACGCCAATTATATGCATCGCTCTCCCCGAAGGCTAGTATCCTCGCCACATCCTCGCCATTCGAGACATGGGGAATGGACGCCGAGGTCCCATTTTTCCTCCGCCGTCAAAGGCGATCGGTTTATTCTAGACACCGACATTTCTTCCAAGTGGGCGTATAATCCCGCTAAAAGAAGTCAAGGCGAAAACCGCCATCAATTTATCAAAACCATGTCATCTACCGACACGTGTTCCAAGACGGATCGGTATGACAACGTCCTAATTCATCGCAATTCCTTCATCGTTTTGCGAAAGTTCGTATTAAGATGTCTCGCCGATGCCTATAATCCAGCAAATGGATTAGCCGAGGCATTCAACAAGACGATATCAAAATTCCGTCTTGTAGAATAACGTTTAGACCGGGACGATAAACCGAGAAGCACCGGGCATATCGCGACAATGGCACGACGCCGCACCGAGCAACCGGTACCGGGTTTACTGCGCGCGCTCCCGCTGGAAAATCCTACTACTACCAGACGCCTTTCAACAGATGACGACCAAGAACAACATCAAAATGTCTCAAGAGCTTGAGATGTTAGATGAGAAGTGCCCGAGGCTCAACAATGCATTGAGTTCTACTAAGTTAGGATGTCGAGGACTTTCAACAAGAAAGTTCGACAGAAACCTTTAGAGAAGGAGATTTGGTCCTCGCCACCACCCATAATCCCCACTCCTTCCAAAAAGAAAGGTAAATTCAACCCAAATGGGAGGGTCCGTTGTAATAGAAACGCATTCCAAGGTGCGACTTCACTACCCAAAGTGGCGACCGGCAATTAATGCCGATAAATGGGAAGTTCCTCAAGAAATACTACCCTTAGTATCTTCGATAATCCGCTTCGACGAAGTTCCTCGCGGAATATTTCACCCACTTTTCTTGAGGATAACCCCGATTTGTCCTCCATCATAATTTCTCGCCATCAAATTTTGACGTAGGTCTACAAATTTTCTCGTACATTGCCACAATCTCCTCTTGATTCCTTCTATGAACAAGAGGCCCAATTAAAATCCCTTTTACCGGAGATAGAATATAAATTTCTTCCTTCCAAGCATCGCACTCTCCGTATAACCAGGGTTCTTCCATCTTTATCTTAGGTACCGATCAAGGTATATGTGTTTCGATTTTGTTGTCCGGCCCAAGGTCACCCGAAGTCTCTTCGGTTCTCATGGAGATCCCACTTTTAGTTCCATCTTTCATCTTAGGTAGCCGACCAAGGTATGCCGGATTTCTGACTGTGTTGTCCTACAAGGTCACTCCGAAGTCTTTTCGCTCTCGGCGGAGATCCCACTTTAGTTCCATCTTTCATCTTAGGTAGCTCACCGAGGTAAGGCGCTGATTTTCGACCAGTTGTCCACCAAGGTCACCTCCGAAGTCTTTTCGGTTCTCGGCGGAGATCCCACTTTAGTTCCATCTTTCATTAGGTAGCGCCATCAAGGTGGCGCCGGATTTTCTGACTGCCAGTTGTCCCCTCAAGGTCACCAGTCTTTTCGCTCTAAGCGGAGATCCCACTTAGTTCCATCTTTCATCTTAGGTACCGACTCCGGCATAAGCGCGGATTTTCGCATCGTGTTGTCCGACCGGTGTCGCCGAAGTCTTTTGGTTCTCAAGTGGAGGTCCCACTTTTTTCCCACCTCATCAATCTTCTGGCCGTTCACCATTCTCCTGGCCAAAAGAGGACACCAAGGTTCATCTTGGGAATTTTATCCTCAAGCTAAGAAGGGATAAAGTCAATGCCTCACACGCTGTCGCCAGTCTTTTTCCGATTGAAGAAGACACTGAAGTTCGACTGGGGCATTTTATCCCAAGCCTAAGAAGGGATAAAGCCACTTCACACGCTGCTGTCGGGTTTAGTCTTTTTCCGATTGAAGACACCGTGAGTTCGACTGGGGCATTTTATCCCGCCTAAGAAGGATAAAGCCAACCACACGCTAAGCCGGTTTAGTCTTTCTCCATTGAAGAAGACACCGAATTGATTCCGGGTATTTTATCCCGCCGAAGGGATAAAGCCAACGCTCACACGCTGCTGTCGTTAGTCTTCGGTGAAAAGACGGTTTACGCAACATCGTAGCATTAAGTCTAGAAGATTTCATTCTTTAGCACAACGCCGTGTAGAACGGATTTAGAAAATCTACATGCTAGCCCAACTCAAACGGTGAAGTTGGTAAAGGCTCATCAAACCCGCGAAGGTTGGTCACAATAACCTTAAAGCTAACGCCTGCATCGCCAAGGTTTGGTTCAAATATTCTCCTTCCAAAAGAAGACACCAAGATTCATCTTGGGGCATTTTATCCTAAGCCTAAGAAGGTAAAGCCAACTTCACACGCTAAGGTTGCCAGTCTTTCTCCATTGAAGAAGACACCAGAAGTTCGACTGGGGCATTTTATCCCAGCCTAAGAAGGATAAAGCCAACGCCTTCACACGCTGCTGCCGGCTAGTCTTTCTCCCATTGAAGAAGACACCGAAGTTCGATTCGGGGCATTTTATCCCAAGCCTAAGGATAAAGCCAACGCCACACGCTGCTGCCGTTTAGTCTTTTTCCGATTGAAGAAGACACCGAAGTTCGATTCGGCATTTTATCCCTAAGCCTAAGAAGGGATAAAGCCAACGCCAACACGCCGGTTAGTCTTCCGTGAAAAGACGGCTTCACGATTCAACATCGAGCATTAAGTCTAAGAGAGTCTCATTCTTTTAGCACAACGCTGGCAAAGAACGGATCCGATAATCCAAGACGCTAGCCCAACCAACCAGAGTTGGTAAAGGCTCATCAAACCCGTTGAGGGTCAAAGGCTAATAACCCTAAAGCTCAACGCCATCGCTATTGCCGGGCTTAGTCTTTTTCCGACAGAAGAAGACACCGTAGTTCGACTGTATTTATTCTGCCTTAAGCGGATAAGAGCCCAACGCCACACGCTGCTGCCGTTTAGTCTTTCTCCGATTGAAGAAGACACCAGTTCGATTCGGGTATTTTATCCCAGTTCAAGGGATAAAGCCAACCACACGCTGTTACGCTTAGTCTTTTTCCGAAGAAGACACTGAGTTCGATTTCCGTATTTTATCCCAGCCTAAGAAGGGATAAAGCCAACGCCACACGCTGCTGTCGGGTTTAGTCTTTTTCCATTGAAGAAGACACCGAGTTCGACTCGGGATTTTATCCCGGCCTAAGAAGGGATAAAGCCAACGCCAACACGCCGCCGTTAGTCTTCCCGTGAAAAAGACGGCTTCACGATTCAACATCGTAGCATTAAGTCTAAGAGAGTCTCATTCTTTTAGCACAACGCCATGTGCGGAACGGATCCGATAATCAAGACGCTAGCCCAACTCAACCAGAGTTGGTAAAGGCTCATCAAACCCGCGAGGTCGGGGTGGCTAATAACCCTAAAGCCAACGCCACACGCAAGTCGGCTTAGTCTTTTTCCGATTGAAGAAGACACCGTAGTTCGACTCGGGGTATTTTATTCAAGCCTAAGGGATAAGAGTCAACGCCTCACACGGTCGGGCTTAGTCTTTCTCCGATTGAAGAAGACACCGAGTTCGACTGGGGTATTTTATCCCGGCCCGAGAAGGGATAAAGCCAACGCCTCACACGCTGCGCTTAGTCTTTTTCCGATTGAAGAAGACACCGTGAGTTCGATTCTCGGGTATTTCATCCCCGCCTAAGAAGGGATGAGTCTACGTAACGCGCTGTCGCGTGGTCTCTCTTGCCCGTAGTATGAAGCCTACGTATTCAACATCGTAGCATTAAGTCTAAGAGAGTTTTATTCTTTTAGCACAACGCCACGTATGAACGGATCCGTGATAATCGCATAGCCCAACTTAAACGTAGTTGGTAAAGGCTAATCAAACCCGCTGATGGTCGAGGGTTTGCCAAAAATCCTATAAGTATTATGGTTAATTATTTCTAACGGCAAAAGAATCATAATAAGCGATGAAAGGAATGGATCTTATTCATTTGAAGCAAATATAGAAGGAGCTACAACGCTTAAACATCAAGTCTATGACAAATGATTTGTTGTTCAAGCCGAGACACTTCACCATTGTAAGCCCGGTGGAGTTCTTCCCGCAACTCGCCCCGGCGACTCTCATCTGTTCGTCTTCGGTTGCCTCCTCGAAGCTCGCCGGCCGCTTCGATGATCGAAGTTCCCTAGACGCAACGGTGAGGGCTTCTTCCTTGTTGGCCTTGGCCACCCAAACCGCCATCCTATCTTCCTCGATGGAGCTCTCCCTAGCAAGATTATCCTTCTCCCGACTCGCCACGATATCGCCCGATGGCTTAGGAAGAATATGTTTCAAGAACAACAGCCCGAGCTGATCGGCGCTGTCTCTCAGATCCGACCTCGAGCCCAAGAAAACACGAGCATCGGCCATGCCTCTAAACGCAAGGCGGCCTCGAAAGTAGCTATGTATGAGAAAGCCCCACCGCCCGCAGCTCTTTGCAGCCTCGAGCTTCCTCTAGATGGGCTTAGATCATCAACAATGGCTCCGAGCTACCGATAACCCATATCTCAGATCAAAGCTATCCGGGATCAAGCAGCCTCGAATCGATGAAGAGAAAGCCCCATGAAGGACCTTTTCGATCACCATGTTCACCAAAGAAAAGAATGAGCCGTTTCCAAACAGATAATAAGATGGGATGGATCTTCATCCAAAGATCAACGCCTCGCCAGTCATGGAGTCGAGATGTAGGCTCAAGACGGAAGAAAAGAGGACTTTAGAATTTTCAAAGAAAAAATGGGCTTAAAATTTATTGGGCTAAAAGACCTTACCCGCCTCCTTCTGTAGTTCGTGAGGCTAGCGAGTCCACCGTGAGGCGATCTATCACGATGTCATTAACCGCGACCGAGCCCTCGCAGCTCATCTATCTTAACGGCCGCTGGTAGCCGATTCTCGAGAGCGGAAAGAGGAGTACCTACCACTGCACAAATGGAATGTCTCACCTCTTTTAATTATAGTGGTATTAACCAAACTACCGGTCCTATAATTAATCGAAGAGAAAATTCATACCTTCTTCGTGGACGGTAGCTTGGGTAAATCTTCACCAAGGGTACCTCCATCCCGCGGACTGCCGCCAGAGCGTGTCATCCATGGAAGTGTTGCCATATAAACCGATCCACGAAATCTTCCATGGAGAAGTCCAAGAAGAAGGCATTAGGAAGGCTAATGCAATTAAGTCAAACAATAGGTAAAGCTACTGCACTCCTACAATGGGGTTAGCTTGCTTAGTCTCGATTTGTGCATTTGTCTCCGCAATCCCTCTAAAGAGCAAAAAGCTAAGAGGTAATTAGTGGAGGTACTAATTCGAAGTCGCTCAATTCTCGTGATTCGCCATCCGTAAGAGGAGTTATTGACGTTAGATGTACCCGCTCACCGAATCGGGTCCTATCCGGCCTCCGCCATAGCTCCATACATTTGTTGAGTAAAACTTGGCTCAAAGATGAGCGTAACCGGCTCAAGAAAATTGTGGTGAGCAAAATCAAAGCCGTGATCATAATCCCAGAACCCCGCATGAACCGAGAAATGTCAGCCTTCAAAGTCGAATTTCAGATTTCATCACGGTGAATTATTACTCCGCCACCGACCGATCATTACCGGGTCAAGTCTATATCAAAGGACCGAGGATTCACGCGGATTCTTGTGGGCTAGCCTCTTTCGCTTAACCCCTTGAGAGGGTCGAAATTCTTCCTCTTCAACATTTTCCCGAAAATTCAATGGATGAGAACTCTAATGGAAAGGATGAGAAAACGAAGGGAAAAAGGAGAAAGTACCGAGGTCCTTCTCATGAGCCGCACCGCTGGTCCTCTCCTAAAGTAGCAAATACGAGTTGTGGAACTCCTCCTCACCCGGCCGATAAGATTACGGCTTCCTCCGAGCTTGACCGCATCTCGGGTGTTCAATGTCGGCCAGAACGATGCTTCGCCACCTGATCCAGATGGCCCTCACAGGACTCCACTAGCTACTAATAGCCAACTACAATGGAGGAATGTCGATCTACCGACTCCGGCCTGAGCTCTGGAATCTAGCACCCAGACATCCCATGACGCCCACAACCATGCTCAAGGCCATCCACAAGTCCACCTCGAACCGAGCGCTCTGCTCGTTCCCAACATAAAGTTGGTCAGAACCAACCGGGCGAAAGCAAAGACAGGAAAATAAGGCTCAATGAAGCATTCCTCCTTTACTCGAAGGTGAGATACCCCGCCCGATATTCACTAGCCAGCTTGAAACACCCAATGTCAAGTGAAGTCCGGCTGTTTTCGCGACTTCGCCGACCAACGACTCACCATATTGACCGTGAGAATCGAGGAAAACATCCGAAAGATCCACCCTTTGTGAATCAGACTGCTTCTTGATCTCTGCAAAACCACGCCTTCCACCGCAATCCTCTACCAACCGCAAGAAAGGAGTAGACGACCAGGAACCCGTGCCGACATCATGTCGGGACGATGAAGGACCAACCAGCCATCAAATAGGTATATGGGAGCTCTGACGGAAGGGATACGTGGATGATGGCTCGCCCTTTCTCTCGAAAACAACTATATGCCGCGAATCCACGGTGAATATTAGCCACCATCAACGAAGGAGAGAGAGTTCCTTCTGTGGGCGAGCTGAACTACGTGATAAAGGACCTCCAAAGGTAAAGCATCATCGGATTGATATGGAACCACACACTTCTTGAGCCGATTGCAAGATAGCCCGCTAGAAGAGTTGTCTACCGATAGGCTTCACCGCATGCCGTAAAGGTCGCGAACTTGGTCCCCAAGGAAAGCCTTTCGGCGAAGCCGAAGCGTAAGAGTTAGCCTCGACTTCGATCAGTTCATTAACCTTCAAGGAGTGAGCGTGATAGTTCACATATTTCCTCGCCAGATTTGTCCTCCAAATGCCGGAACAAGTAATCGGCGAACCGTCACTCACCGCGATTTCCTTTGGCTAAGGTTCGACAATGAGCTATATAGTAATGACAAGTGAGATCCCATAAAGTCTTATAACGACGGGCGCAGTGTTCCTTCACCGCCGTCCCCATTGAGGGAAAGTACTCGATATAGCATCTTCCATGGGTAGACCTCAAATACCGCGACATCTCATGTAAAGCCAACCCCAACTCACTGTTTAGTGAGAAACGATTCAACTGGATTATAAAGCTCGAATAAGGTGAAGAAATGATTGACGCCGATTGGAAGGCCATACATGGTGGCACGAATCGCCGAAAGTACGTACTCACGCCGGGTTCTCCATCCCACCGCTTAGGACGAAGTGGTCGCGACTCCACCGCTACTTGACGAAAGTGAACCCAACCGAAGAATCTATGACTTGACGACGCATCTCGCCCCAATTTAGCAAGGCGATTCTTCAAAGTCGAGGAACAAAGAGCTCATCACGGGCGTGTGTCCACTCTACAACCCTGTGGTGAAGACCGATGACGCTGATTCCTATGGAACCCCGAACTGGTAATAAACCCACAATGAATATGATCATGCTCTCTACGACGCCATGACATACTACGTGGCCAAAGATGGTGCTCCAAGGTCGGCCAATGAGAGTCGAACGAGGTATCCGGAATATACAAGGCCTCCGCCGCTTTGTTCAACCACCTCTCACTCGATAAGAGTCGTATCCGATCCTTAACCGAAGCCAATAGATAACTGCCGCAGAAGGTTCGGAGCCGGTGTCTTTACAAGTGGCGATCGCTGACCAATCGCCGGAGACGCGAACCCTCGATACCAATCGTGGTCCGGGTGTACCGTGCAAATCGAGGCGAGATAAAAATCGAGGGATCGCCACACGGAATAGTATTCGCTATGGCGCCCATCAACCGCGCGTAGTTTAAAAGTTCCCGAGGAATAATCAACTGAAATCGAGAAAATATTTAGTTAGTAAAGGCGTTGAATTCATCTTTCATAGATCGAAGTCACAATTGAGAACGGGTACGCATTTCATCCAGATCGACACCGAGAACGATATAGTCGCTGCAAACCAAGCGGCAATATATTCCGCTCTAGTAAGGGTACAAGATGAAATCGCCCCGCTAAAGATATCGGTGATTCGTGATGACCAAGCAAAAGCAATCTGGCGTCCATCCCCACAAAGGAGAATTTCGCTCTTCCCAATCGCCTCACAAAGGAGAACGCTTGGTCATAACGAGAGTAATCTGAAGCCGGCCGGTCCCCACAAAGGAGGAGTTCGGCTCTTCCCAATCGCCTCACAAAGGAGAACGGCTGGATATAACGATATACACGAAGGTAATAAGTTACACCACCGAAAGAAGGAGGCGCAGACTACGTCAGCCGCGCATGAAGTCGACCGCCTCCTCTGAGCTGATCTCCCCGACATTGGAAGCCGCAAAATACAACAAAAGACGATACATGGCTAAAAATCAGCAAATAAAGTGTCAAAAGGCTACAATAACCGATGCCGAACTGACGAAGGCCGGGCGCTGAAGCCGGGCCAACAAGACTAGCTTCACGGTGCGGGCATCGGCGCATTCAGCAGCTTCAGCCGCCAGGGGCTGGCAGCCGGGGCGGCTAAGGCTGGCGGGCGCCTGGCGCATAGCGCCGCCGCTGGCGGCCAAGGCTTCAGCCGCTCGGGCCCAAGACGACGCAATCGGCCACGCCACTCGCTTATTCGCCCTTTCCTCGTGGTCCGCTAAGCATCGCACGCAAAAAAAGAAGAAAAAGAAGAAAAAGGACTCGAAGGCTCTCGTGATGCATACCTTGTTGATCGAGGAAGAAAAGACTCGCTAGAGCTTAGATGAAAACAAGAGAGAGAGAGAGCAATGTGGGGCCGCCTAGGTCAGCAAGAAAGAGGCCTTGTGGGTATTTATAACAATCCCACATGGACCCTATCCTCTTTGAACAAGGACTCCTATTTGGCAAGAAGTAGGAATTCTAATTGGAGCCCAAATCAATTCCAATTAGGACTCTAATCAGCCCCTAATTAGGAGCCCTAATTGGAACCTTATCCGATGTCAAAATAGTGCCAAATCGGTCCGCTAATTGGCTCCTACTCCCTCCGCTATATTTGGAAAAATTCAAGATTTATTCTACAGATAACACCTGATTGCATCGACGCCAATCAACGCCTAATCTACTCCAACTAGGATTACGAAAGTATAAACCGCTTCCTAATTTGTCGAGAAGTGCCCTGAAGAAAATTCTCACAAGAAATATTCTTAGGGATAACTCGATCGTATGATTGCACCGACGAAATCAACGCGTCGCCTAATCCTACCCAACTAGATTACAGTATAAACTATTTCCTAATTTGTCGAGAAGTTCCCTAAGAATATTCTCACAAGAAATATTCTTAGGATAACTCGATCGTATGATTGCACCGACGCCAATCAACGCCTAATCCTACCCAACTAGGATTACAGTATAAACCGCTTCCTAATTTGTCGAAGTTCCCTAAGAATATTCTCACAAGAAATATTCTTAGATAACTCGATCGTATGGATTGCACCGACGAAATCAACGCTACGCCTAATCCTACTCCAACTAGGATTACAGTATAAACTATTTCCTAATTTGTCGAGAAGTTCCTAAAAATATTCTCACAAGAAATATTCTTAGGATAACTCGATCGTAGGATTGCACCGACGAAATCAACGCCTAATCCTACTCCAACTAGGATTACAGTATAAACCGCTTCCAATTTGTCAAGAAATTCCTAAGAATGTTTTCAAAAAATATTCTTAGGATAACTCGATCGCGCGATTGCATCGACGCCAATCAACGCCTAATCCTACTCAACTAGGATTACGAAAGTATAAACCGCTTCCTAATTTGTCGAGAAGTTCCTAAGAAAATTCTCACAAGAAATATTCTTAGGATAACTCGATCGTAGCGGATTGCACCGACGAAATCAACGCTACGCCTAATCCTACTCCAACTAGGATTACAGTATAAACCGCTTCCTAATTTGTCGAAGTTCCCTAAGAATATTCTCACAAGAAATATTCTTAGGATAACTCGATCGTATGGATTGCACCGACGAAATCAACGCTACGCCTAATCCTACTCCAACTAGGATTACAGTATAAACTATTTCCTAATTTGTCGAGAAGTTCCCTAAGAATATTCTCACAAGAAATATTCTTAGGATAACTCGATCGTATGGATTGCACCGACGAAATCAACGCTACGCCTAATCCTACCCAACTAGGATTACAGTATAAAGCTGTTTCCAAATTTTCAACGAGGAGTTCGGAGAATAAATCCATATTCTTAAGGATAACTTCGGTAACCCTTAATTTCCTCCCACCATAATATCCAAGAGAGGAATAATCGACGAGGCTGAAGTCATGACGACACCGACAACGGTCCAAATCAAGAAACTTCTCCCACGCGGGATAATCATATCCCAACAACGGTCAAAGCGCCGCGACTCACGACTAAAGGCTAGGACGATATCTCCATGAAAAGATCAGTTCTCCGCTGTGGTTAAACCAACAACACACGGATGACGGAAGAATTAGCCGATTGAGGGTTATGAAATTCCATGTACTCGACATTACCAATGTGTCGCCAACAAGGAGTTTGCCGACATACCAGAAGTCCAAAAGTCCGATGGTTAGTCAAACAACGACCAACCGACCACACGAAGTTACAAACAAAACTCACCCACCGGCTCAATCAAGATAAGCGGTCGACATTAAACAAAGACCGGATCTTATCGGAATCCTACAAAGAACCGGATGATCCAAAGAATCAAGACTTGAAGCTATCTTTTGGGACCCTCACCGATCAGGGTCGGAATCATCATGTCCAAAGCATCCCGCACTCATCAAGAATCGACCCAGACGCTTTGGAGGTATTCAGAGGCATAAAAATTGCTTATCGCATCTCAACGAACGTGACGGGGTTGGCAACTAACGATCCATTCGACAAACCGACGTCGCCGAAAACGCCACGCCGCAAAACGCTGCAGAGCGAAGTCGACGCAGCACATGAAGTGAGTCTCAAGACGACGAGCCAATGAAGCGGCGTCGCCGAAGTTGACTAAACTCAAACGTTGACGACGGAATCAACCGCATTAGTCCGCCAATGCAAACGGGCCGCTTAAGCTCGAAAGTTGATCGCACGACTCAAACACAACGCGACATTACCGAGCAAAACTAAGCCCGAAGACCGAAAGAATCGACGAAGAATCGACGAGAAACGACGTGAACGACGAAAACGCCGCGAAGACGGCGCCACGCCAAACCTCGCCAGGTATAAGGTGGTCGGCCACTTTGGTCGAGCCACCCCGCCAACTTGTCGAGGTGCTCTACCAAGGGCCGAGGTGGCTCGCCAACATGGCCGAGCCACCAAGGTGGTTTACACCTCCATTGTATAAATAGGGGGTCTTGGACTCGAGGTGGGATTACGGGAGAAAACGGATGAGAGGACTTCGGCTTGGGATTTTAGAGGATTTGGCTTTGGGCTTGAGCCGGATTTTCGAGGATTTTCTCAAGAGTTCTCACGAGATCCACGAGCCGCCGACGATCGCTCCGGCAACCGCAGCACAAGTTTAGTCGACGCCCGATCTACGTGCGGAAGGTAATCAATTCGGTCGAACTACGATACCCTCTAGGTTAAGCTTCGCCTTAACCTCGTGGATAGCGCTGCGGATTTCTCCTAGTAGATCTCACCCGCCTCCGCGATCCTCTCCTTCGTGAGTGTGATCCCCAGCGCATCCTCTCCTTCGAGTGCGATCTCAGCGCTTCGCTTCTTCGTGGAACGAGCCCCTTTACATCAGTAGTTCCGTAACCTGGTTTACACCAGATTGAATTGCGGCGGTGGTCCACCGGACACAAAAGTCCCCTACAGAGCAAAGAACCCACGCCAGCGAGGACCTCGATATAATGTAGATCCTCGTGTTTGTTCAAAAGGATAAAAGTTGTAATCTTTTGATTTTCATTGTAAGCCTTAAAATAAAAGGCGATATTTCTCTTTGAATTTGTTTCAGCGACTGAAGTTTGTAACAGTTCAAATCAATGACAATCATCCCAACTTTTACCGCGAACAACAGTATTTTTATTTTGTTGTTGAGTGGAGAGCTAAACCGAGGAGACTTTGTTAAGATATGACTTGTTTCCTACGCATTATTCACTGTATACTTGATTGGAGTTTTTAATTCCCTATCTACTAGTATTTTTATTTTGTTGTCTAATATTTTTTTCCTTGATGTCAATTACTTGATGTTTAATGTTAGTTGTAAAAGTGTTGCGGTTTGTGTACATATGAATGTTACAATCATATGAATGTCGTGTTTTATATTTTTGCTTACCTACAATTCTTTTCTTGATGTTGGAAAATAATTGTACTTACATCCCAAATACATTTATAATTCTATCGTAGATTCAAGGGCTTCAATGAAATTTTTTCATAGATGAAGCTAAGTAAATTGTTGCTTGAATACATGCAATCGAGCCATTTTCATAAAAGCAAACACTAGTGATGTCTAATAGGTACATTGATTTGAAGCTCAAGTGATTCTGATTTCAATGCTCTCAGCTCCCCAACTTCCTTTTGTAGCCTATTGTTCTCTTCAGCTAATTTCTGAATTTGAAAATATATCATATTCTTGAAAAACTTTTAGCCTCTTGTTCTCTTAGGTTAACCTCTTCAATTGTACATAGTAAATTGTTCCAACTTTCTTTTGTAGCCATGCAAGATTGGAAACTTGTCCATAGCATGAAGCTTAGTCCTGTATTAAGAAAAATATAAAATTTTATAAAACTATTAACAGTTGACAAAATTGAAAGTTTGATCGACCAATTGAAAAAGTATAATAATGGGAGGGAAGTTTTGAGTCATGGGTTATCGAGACTGTTTACTTCAAAATGGTAGTGGGATTGGGACAAGAGGTGGGATTGGGATTGAGATTAGGCAAAGTAAACATGAGATGGAATTGTTAGTCCCAATCCTACCTAATCCCAATCCCACCTCTAGTTCTAATCCCACTACTGTTATGAAGTAAATGCTGCCTTAAACCCATAGAAAACTGACATGTGTCATATTGAAAAATTAACAAGTGGACACACCTTATCTTATTAGAAGGTGACATGACACTTAATCTTATATTGACCTAAGAATCCTCATGAAATTAAATATATCCATAATTAGTAAATTCTAAATATAATCAAAAATTTAGCAATCCTAATCAAATCATAACAATCCATAATTAAATTTTTTTAATAATCATATTTTTAACTATCTTTTCCTTTACATATAAAGAGAGATTCATAGTTTAATATTAGCCTTACATCTCAAAAAATTGTCATGTGTCCTTTCCTAATTTTTAAAATTAAATTTTATTAAACCTCCAACAAGTTAGAGTGTTTTAGTACTAAAACCCCAAAATTTGACATTCACTAAGCGTGCAATAACAATCATTTCTTTATATGTAAAGATAGATTGTTGGTTTATCATTAGCGTTACATATCAAAAGATTGACATGTGGCCCTTCTTACTTTTCTAAAGCTTAAATTTCATTAGAACCCCAATAAGATTGACAGTTGAGGGTGAGGAAAGAAATTTCATCTTTCTTAGAGGCAAATAAGCGTAGTCTTCTAATCATGGTATGCTCTGCTATTGTCTTTGATACTAAGCCAAAATTTTTGAAATCCTCGATAAGTTTGAAAATTTAAGAAAACCTCTAAATTTTTGATGTTTTGGAATTAATTAACCCACAAAACAAGATACCCTATAATTGTCCACGATGAACATCATCCCTCCAAGCTGATGTGTATTTCTCAAATCATTCATATTTGTAGATTAACCCATAATATTACAAATAACCCTAAAATATATAAATTATAAATAGCCTCCAATTAAAATATGAAATTATAAATGATCCTGGAAAATCTAAAAATTACAAACAACCCCTTTAAATTCCAAAAATACTGAGACAACTCCTTAAAAATTTGAAAAATACAAATAAATCCCCATAAAAATATAAAAATCACAAACAACATCCTTAAAATTCTAAAAAATCACAAAGAACCCCCCAAAAAAAAAATCTAAAATTGCCTAAAGCCTCCTTTTTTTTTTGGTCAATGAAAATTTTATTCGTTACCAAAGTATAAAAGCATTATGTACAAAATCTCAATCAGGATAATCTGATTATGCGCATGTCTTCAATCACAAAGATACACAAGAATTGACAAAAAACACCCAAATCTACTCAACATAACCTATGTACCCAACATTGCAGAGCAGCAGGTACCCGAGCTTGAAAAACCACAAAAAGTAACTCCATTTTAACCATCCTCACAAGCACATTCTTATCCCTAGCACTCAAACCATGAGATCTTCTGTTTCTCTCAATCCATATCCCATAAACCATTGCAACAACAGCCGCTTTCCTCAATTGCTTGTCAAAAGATTTACCTTTCAAGTTATCAACAAACCACTTCATCATATAATTCCATTCACGGCTCCTAAATTTGCGCTCCAACCATAACATGATTTCATACCACAACCTACTAGAAAATAAGCATTGAAAGAAGAGATGGTTATGGTTCTCTCTCTCAACTCCATACTGTTAGGATGTATGCAGGTTAACATGCAGTAAAAATCAAATTTTTATCTACCTACATCCTAAGATCCATACGAAGAAGAAGATCCAAGATACAAGAATACCCGCAGATTTGCAATGAAACTTTATGACTGCGTGGAGATGTTAGCAGCAATCGTAGCCACGCCTCTACTGGTATCCACACGAACTTGTTGGAACTCGGCACGTCGGTGTGCTAGCACTTTAAAGACGGCGGCCTCTAGGGTTTCTCCTCTCTCC
The DNA here is from genome assembly GCA_012295165.1 of Asparagus setaceus. Lineage (NCBI taxonomy): Eukaryota > Viridiplantae > Streptophyta > Magnoliopsida > Asparagales > Asparagaceae > Asparagus > Asparagus setaceus. Next base: position 8,364,111 of record CM022708.1, read on the forward strand.
CTCAACGATTTCGTGTCAATTGGATTGATCAGAAGGTCCGCCTCGTGCTCCTTTTATAGGTCGGAGGTGGTTTCTCGAACCAGAAAGAGATCGGATTTCCAATCAGACGGTCAATCAAAAAGATTTGTTCAAATCAATTCTTATCAATTAACCGAGATTGATCAAATCATTCCTTATCCGATTACCCGATTGGTTTCTAGGGCATATAATACTAACAATCTCCCACTTGCACTAGAGCCAATCATTCTCACATCTAATCATATCTCCATATGACTTAATTGATGCGCTTAATAACGTTCCAACACGTTTTGTGTGTGACCCATTACGCTTATTATCGAGTTGGTGGGCCAAAATACGTTTTGGCCCACAAGTCATAAGCGGACCCTAGCAGGACATTATGACTACCCAAATCACATAAATATCATCTCAAATGAAACCTAGTCCACAATGGACATATGTCCGGTCTCTTTATTACTAGATATCTTGATTGAACTCAAGGCAGGAAGCGTGTCATCCTTGTACAGTTCAACCTTTAATTTCTCATACCTGAATTTAGACTGACTTCTCAATAGTTGACTCTCAACTAATTAGGCATGGCCATGCACTTTCTCAGTCTATCTTCTTCGAGGGGCCTAGAGATATCATACTCTCATTTATATGAGAGGGACAAATTCCATCTTGACTATTCACATCCCTCTGCATGATACATAGTATACCCGATTGATACCTTTATTGTTATCCGGTCAAAGGGAAACATTTGATAACATCAAAGTATACAATCCTCATGTAGGAAACTATGATAGTCTCAGGTCAAAAGACCAATCATAACCATTGTATGAAACATATTGATGACACAAATAATCCATGCGATGTTTCATAGCGGATCAGTCCAATATCATGTTCACCAACATATACCCATGTGATTGACTTGATATCTCATATCCATGATCCGCGAAACATGATCATCAATCAATTCACATGCTGCCTATAAAATCATTAGCGTCCCAACCAATGACAAAAGACAAGGACAATTTAGAATAATATCACATCACAATCTAATTATAGAGTTTCACGTTCAAGTCACATACTTAATGATCCATAACAAGTGATTTATTCAAGGGACCGAACAACACATTATTCATATAAGTTGCATAAACATAAACTAAACATAATCATCTCTATGATTGGTTTCTAAGGCATATCATACGAACAATCTCCCACTTGTACTAGAGCCAATCATTCACACATCTAATGCCTATCGCTCCAGTATGCATCTCATGTTTAGCTCGTGGGAGAGGCTTAGTTAACGGGTCTGCAACATTTCCTTCTGTTACAACCTTACATAACTTTATATCGCCTCTGTTTATGATCTCCCGAATGAGATGAAAACGCCGAAGTATGTGTTTGGACTTCTGATGTGACCTTTTCTCTTTTGCTTGTGCAATGGCTCCATTATTATCACAATAGAGATCCACTGGACTCGCAATGCTTTTAACCACACCAAGCTCAGAGACGAACTTCTTTATCCAAACCGCCTCTTTTGTCGCTTCTGAAGCAGCAATGTACTCAGCTTCTGTTGTAGAATCAGCAACTTTCTCTTGCTTAGAACTCTTCCAGCTCACAGCTCCTCCATTGAGGCAAAACACGAATCCAGATTGCGATCGAGAATCATCTTTGTCAGTTTGGAAGCTTGCATCGGTGTAACCGGTTACAACGAGCTCTTCCTCACCTCCATAGACAAGGAAGACATCCTTAGTTCTTCGTAAGTATTTGAGAATGTTTTTGACAGCTATCCAGTGACTCTCACCTGGATCTGACTGGTATCTACTCGTGGTACTCAAGGCATACGATACATCTGGGCGAGTACAAATCATGGCATACATGATAGATCCAATTGCAGAAGCATATGGAATCTTACTCATACGGTCCTGCTCATCTTGTGTCGTGGGACACTGATTCTTGCTTAGACTTATGCCATGTGACATGGGCAAGAAACCCTTCTTGGAATCTTGCATGTTAAACCTAATCAACACTTTGTCGATATATGTACTTTGGCTTAATCCAATTAACCTTTTCGATCTATCTCCATAGATCTTTATCCCTAATATGTATGTTGCCTTGCCTAAATCTTTCATTGAAAAACTATTTTTCAATGAGGACTTTACCGATTCGAGCATAGGAATGTCATTTCCGATCAGTAGTATGTCATCCACATACAAGACCAGAAAAACAAGTGCGCTCCTAGTAGATTTCTTGTAAACACAAGGTTCTTCTTCATTTTTGATGAAACCAAACTCTTTGACAACTTCATCGAAACGAATATTCCAACTCCGAGATGCTTGCTTCAAATCATAAATGGATCTTTGAAGCTTGCATACCTTCCCAACATTTTCTAGACTGACAAAACCTTCAGGCTGTGTCATGTACACATCCTCATTTAGGTTTCCATTAAGGAAAGCTGTTTTGACATCCATTTGCCAAATCTCATAATCATAATATGCGGCAATTGCTAGGATAATCCGAATTGACTTAAGCATAGCTATGGGCGAAAAAGTCTCATCATAGTCTACACCATGAATTTGTCTGAAACCCTTTGCCACCAATCGTGCTTTATGAATGTGGACATTCCCATCCATGTCAATTTTCTTTTTGAATACCCATTCACACCCAATAGTTTTTATGCTATTGGGTGGATCAACCAAGTTCCAAACTTGATTGTCATACACGGATTGCATTTCGGATTTCATGGCTTCAAGCCATTTATCGGAGTCTAGGCTCGTCATTGCTTCTTGGAAGGTTGCAGGTTCATCATTGTCTAACAACAAAATGTCGTGTTGTTCCATCATTAGAAATATATACTTCTCAGGTATGCGACGTGACCTTTCTGACCTTCGTGGGGATGGTGTCTCTTGAGCAGTCTCTACAACTGTTTGTAGATCTTGCTCAGTTTCAAGAGATGTTGGAGTATTTTCTACCGGCTCTCAAACTTCTTCGAGTTGCACTTTACTCCCACTAACTCTTTTGGAAATAAATTCTTTCTCCATAAAGACACCATTTCGGGCGACAAACACTTTGTTTTCTGCCCTATTGAAAAAGTAGTACCCTTTTGTTTCCTTTGGGTACCCCACAAAGAAGCATTTATCTGATTTGGCTGTGAGCTTATCAGACGTCAAACATTTTATATAAGCTTCACAACCCCAGATATTGAGAAAAGATAAACTAGGACGCTTCCCAGTCCATATCTCATATGGTATCTTTTCAACTGCTTTTGAAGGAGCCTTGTTCAGTGTGAACGCAGCTGTTTCTAGAGCGTATCCCCAGAAGGATAATGTAAGATCTACTTGGCTCATCATTGATCAAACCATGTCCAACAAAGTCCGGTTCCTCCATTCGGATACACCATTCCATTGTGGTGTCCCTGGTGGAGTAAGCTGTGAAACAATTCCACATTGTTTAAGATGATCACCAAACTCTTGGCTCAAATATTCTCCTCCACGATCTGATCGAAGAGTTTTAATTGTCTTGCCAAGTTGATTTTGTACTTCACTTTGAAACTCTTTGAACTTTTCAAAAGTTTCAGATTTGTGCCTCATTAAATAGACATAACCATATCTACTGAGATCATCAGTGCATGTGATGAAGTACTGAAAACCACCTCTGGCAGCTGTACTCAATGGTCCACATACATCAGTATGTATAAGGGCCAATAAGTCATTCGCCCTCTCACCAGAACCAGTGAAAGGCGACTTAGTCATTTTGCCTAATAAACAAGATTCACACGCATCAATTGATTCAAAATCAAAAGAGTCTAGAAGTCCTGTTTGGTGTAAAAATCTCCTCTCGGATTTGTATTGTTTGAATTGCTTGTTTACAAATCAAGAATTGGCTTTTTACAACAGAAGCGAAGGGAAGGCCCTTCTTGTTTAACGTGGGTTCGTCGGTAGCGATAGGAGGCCTCCCTCGATGCTCGAATCGAGTTCGCTTCCCTTGGATGATCCGATCGACGTTGCGGTCGAGCTTCAGTACGCAGTAGAAGCTCCGGCGCGGATGGAGTTCGGTTCTACCCGAGCTTGATGAATTGCCAAGGCCGAATTTGTGCTCCAGAGGCTAGCATGCAAGAGTTTGCGAAGAGCCACGAGTCTCCAGATCTGAGAATTCAGATTGAGACTTCAAATTTGCCAAGCCTCTCCAAAAAATGCCCCCCTTCTCATGTGGAGATGGTGGCTTATAAATAGGCAAAGAGAGGCATGGCCACTTCCTTGATTTGTGGGAGATGACCATGCCCAGTTGAGGAGAGCCATACTCTCTATGGTGCCATCCCTTTGACTTGTGGGATGTGACCACTAATGGGTGAGGAGCACCATGCCCTCTGTGAAATGTGACCACTATGGGATGTGACATCTCCCATGCTTCAAATGGGCGGTCTTGGAAAGCCTGCGGGCGAGCTTGCCTTATGCAGCGAAGCTTGGTTCAGCGAGCTTGGTCTTCAGCGAACTCATGCCTTCAAGCGAAGCTTGAGCTTCAACCCTTCAGCGAGCTTGGTTCAGCGAGCTTGGTTCAGCGAGCTTGGTCTTTGGCGGCTCTAGCATGCAGCGAACCAAGGGTCTGAGCGAGCTTCAAGCATGAAGGCGAGCTCTAGGTCTTCATGCGAGCTTGCTCTTGAGGCGAGCTAAGCTCCTTTGCAGCGAAGCTTGCTCTTGAGGCGAGCTAAGCTCCTTTGCAGCGAAGCTTCAAGCATGAAGGCGAGCTCTAGGTCTTCATGCGAGCTTGCTCTTGAGGCGAGCTAAGCTCCTTTGCAGGCGAGCTTGCTCTACAGGCGAGCTCCAGAACATGCTACGAAGAACAGGTCGTAACTTTCAAACCGTACGTCGGAATTGGACGAATTATATATGAAAATTGACTATCTTGACGAGACAGAGCCAACCAAACTAACCCGAAGGGTTTGGTTTGCTCCGGTCATTTTGCCCAATTCCTTCCGGTTTGAGAGGTATCAGCACTTTTGTCTATTTTGTAAAGTCAATCATTCAGGTGAACTTAACCCTCAGGTGGGCCTGACTTCACTCAGATGAACCCTTAGGCTCTTTTGCTTATTCTCGAAGTTATCGTGTGGATCAAGGCAATTTTATTGCCTACGCCCTCTTCACAAGATCCTACTCCTTTTGAGCCCCTGCATATTTGAACAAATATGAGCTCCTGAACCGGTATCTAATACCCATGAATCAGAAATAGGAGTAGTAATATTGACTTCAATAACATAAATACCTAAAGTGGAAGTCTCACTTCCCTTCTTCTTCTTCAGATCTTCCAAGTACTTCTTGCAGTTTCTCTTCCAATGACCAGTCTCATTGCAGTAGAAACATTGAGCATCAGTGCATGGACTAGGTTTGTACTTTCTATTGGGTTTAGGCTTGCTATTGAAGTTCTGAACTTGAGCTTTGCCTTTATCCTGAACCTTTCCTTTGCCTTTCTTTTTAAAGCTCTTTCCTTTCTGAACCATCAGCATCTCTTTAGGCTGCTTCTTGATATTCTGCTCCGCTGTCTTTAGCATCACATGTAGTTCAGTCAGTGATTTCTCCAGACCATTCATGTTATAGTTCATGATAAACTGGTCATAACTCGTCGGCAATGACTGGAGAATAATATCAATGGCCAACTCTTTGCCAAGAGGAAAACCTAGCCTTTCCAAATTCTCAATGTAACCAATCATTTTGATCACATGAGGACTAACTGGGCTCCCTTCTACCAACTTACATTGGTGCAATGCCTTTATGGTTTCGTACCTTTCAACACGTGCTTGCTCCTGAAATAAATTTCGGAGTTGTACGACCATCTCATAAGTAGTCATGTTCTCAAATTGCTTCTGAAGCTCTGAGTTCATAGTTGCAAGCATGAGATAGCTGGCATCAAGTGCATCGTCAAGGTGCTTCTTGTAAGCATCCTTCTGAGCACGAGGAGCATTAGCAGGTGGTTCTTCAGGAGGGGCATTTTCTAGAACATATTCTTTCCTTTCCTGCTTGAGAACAATTCTCAAGTTTCTAAACCAGTCAATGAAGTTAGTTCCATTGAGCTTTTCCTTCTCAAGGACCGATCGCAGTGTAAATGTGGAGGATGAATTATTAGCCATTATCTACAACAATTAAAACCATGCAACACATTAGTTTATGTTTATGCATGTGAACTCTCATTAAGCACTTTAATAGGAGATAGATCATTTGCCTAAGGTGGTTGTAAGCCAACTGGCCAGGTAAGGTAAACTTTGTGGGAGGTTTTCTGAGTGTAGCTCGTTCCTTAATTAAATAACCATAAATGTTTCGAGGCTTAACCTCTTACCCTTGCCTTAGACACCAGTTAAACAGAAAACCCACTCAGGATTAGATCCTCCCATTACATGTGTCTATAAAGAGTATCCCTATAAAAGATATATAGTGGGCCAAGATCCATATTTTGCTAGGTACAAGTGAGCTTTGGCATCACCGCTTGAACCTATCTATTTAGATAAGCAACTCCTTGCTAATTACATCTTATGTAATTCTTGGTTGTCGGGTGACATCTCATGCCTCCCAATCACTATGCCTCAAGGCCCAAAACCGTTTTGATAGCCTTGTTAAGTTAAACCTATTTTTTTAAACCTTAGTGTCCAACACGAATCCTATCTGATTAAGATGGCTAATGGTGCCTTGCTTTGGCAAGCCCACCATATAACGATCAAAATCTTGATAGTTAAGAAATTGGAAAGACATCAAGTAACTTAATTTTTTTTTAATTTTTTTAAAGGGACTTACATAATTAATTCTAATAATAAATTATGTAAACAAGATAGATATCATGAGCATAATTAAACACAAAAGATAAAGTGAATAACTATTACAGATCATCAAATTCATGAATAACGATGGGCATATAATTTACATCAAATAATCATGCAAAAGATGTTATTCATAGAATGTAATTCTAACATGACGACTCATGCATTGAATCTAATTATGATGCCCTACGCAGAGTTTTTTAACAGTATAGTTATAAAACCCCATATATAAGCCGCCGTTGAAAAACCCTAAACATGATTAATCTTATAAACAATGATACAAATTAAATCGCATATACATTAAACAGTATTAAACAGGCATATACGTCACATATATATCAATCAGTGTTAAACGAACATATATATCACATATCTATGGAATATCTAGATCTAATTCTACATAAAAGGCTCTGATACCACTGTTGGGATGTATGCAGGTTAACATGCAGTAAAAATCAAATTTTTATCTACCTACATCCTAAGATCCATACGAAGAAGAAGATCCAAGATACAAGAATACCTGAAATGTGCAGATTTGCAGCGAAAACTTGCGTACTCGTGGAGATGTTGTGCAGCAATCGTAGCCACGCCTCTACTGGTATCCACACAAACTTGTTGGAACTCTGCAAGTCGGTGTGCTAGCACTTCGAAGACGGCGACCTCTAGGGTTTCTCCTCTCTCCCTCATGATTTCAGAAGCTGAATTGGATTGATCAGGAAGGTCCGTCTCAAGCTCTTTTTATAGGGTCATGAGGTGGTTTCTCAAACCAGGAAAGAGATCGGATTTCCAATCAGGCGGTCAATCAAAAAAATTTATTCAAATCAATTCTTATTAATTAACCGAGATTGATCAAATCATTCATTATCCGATTACCCGATTGGTTTCTAGGGCATATAATACTAACACATACAAAAACACACATAGGGTCAATTTGAAATCCAAACTTACATAATCTCTCCTCGGTAAGAAGTCTTCTTTGAGTTGCCAACCACATAATAAAAGCATGCTTTGGTATAGACAGAGAGCTCCATATAACATGTGACCAAGGAATAGGAGAAGAGGTTTGACTCTCTCTGTAGAAATGAGAAATTGTAAGATTACCACCTCTTCTAAGATACCATATGTAACGCTCGGAGGTGCATAAAAATTTGGCATGACCCGACCGTGATAAGGAGAATCGACCTGCTCAATTTTTTATATACACTCCTATAGATATACAATAATACTAAAGAGCGTAATTAAAGCAAATAAAATATTATATATATATATATATATATATATATATATATATATATATATATATATATATATATATATATATATATATATATATATATATATATATATATATATATATATATATATATATATATATATATATATATGGGATTAAGGAATATGAGGTGGCTGCTCATTTTTGGAAAATGGGCTACCATCTACATGTGAGCCCCTACCCATCACATCACATGTGATGTGATGGGTAAAGGCTCAAATAAGTGTGATAACTCATTTTATAAAAATGAGCCACCACCCTATAGACATTATTTCTATATATATATATATATATATATATATATATATATATATATAAGCTCCTATAAATATAATATGGAATAGTCATACACCATTTTTCTATCCATTGATGTTGCATTGGGATCCGTGAAAGATATAAAGCCCACTTTGAGATTTGTGCATCTCTTGATTTCAATGGATCTCAAGGCAACATCAATGGATACAAAAGTTGGTGTATACTATTCTATCAACTTAAGTTTATATATATATATATATATATATATATATATATATATATATATATATATATATATATATATATATATATATATATATATATATATATATATATATATATATATATATATATATATATATATATATATATATATATATATATATATATATATATATATATATACTGTGGGCTCTGTTGTTAGCCTTGTGATTCTGGGTGTTGTTTATATCTTGTTATAGCCCTTCAATCACTAGATATTAATCTCCATAGAGACACCAACACGTGTCCCACATTACGCCTAATTAGACTAACTCAAGACCGAGATAACCCCATCACTAGATATTAATCTCCATAGAGAGGCTGACACGTGTCCCACAATATGGCTAATCAGACTAACTCAAGACCGAGATAACCCCATCACTAGATATTAATCTCTATAGAGAGGCCGACAAGTGTCCCACATTACGCCTAATTAGACTAACTCAAGACCGAGACAACCCCCGCCTCATCACGGCTAGCTCTATCGGCCGACAAATCGCGTAGCCAAGTCAAAAGGCGGTACCTATCGACCTCCTCGCCAGGTCGACGCCATAAGCTGTCCACACTCAACCTACCGACTGACAGCTCGCGTAACCGAGTCAAAAGGCGGTACCTCTCGACCCTCGACCAGGCAAGTAGAAAGGCGACGGTTACCTCTAGCTCCTCGTCAATAGTTGGTCGCCATCACATTACATGCGTGTCCAGAATCATTATTTTTCCATCCCCGAAAGTCTTTATGACACGTCGGACCTCGTCAGTGTCGCTCCCAATCTGTCACCCTCATATTAAACGCTAGGGTGACTCACCCACTCTCTATAGCAAACACCTATAAAGCTGATACTGATAGAGTCACCAGTTCAGACTCGACCGAGATGACCAAATTACCCCCCTACAATTGCTATAAATAGGGGGACTGTTTGCAGCGCAAAAGTAAGCAATTTCTTCTGCTCACTGTAACTAAGAACTTCTTCAGTTCATCAGTTTCTTCTCCACTTGAGTTTAATACTGACTTGATCGTCGGAGTAACAACCGGAGAACCCAACTCCACCCTCTTACGAGTTCTTTCATGTGTTGGGAAGAATAGCTGGCTCCAGAACCAAATATTTGGAGGAGTTATAGGACCCTCAACAACTTAACAACTCACACATAATCATCTGCTTGATAACTAACATCAACATATATATATATATATATATATATATATATATATATATATATATATATATATATATATATATATATATATATATATATATATATATATATATATATATATATATATATATATATATATATATATATATATATATATATATATATAGAGAGGAAATAATGTATATAGGGTGGCTCATTTTGGAAAATGGGCTACCATCTACTTACATGTGAGCCCCTACCCATCACATCGCCATGTGATGGGTAGGGGCTCACATGTAAGTGGGTGGGAGCTCATTTTATTAAATGAGCCGCCACCTCATATTCCTTCATCCCATATATATATATATATATATATATATATATATAGAAAAGTGTTCATAAGGTAGCACCTTCAAAACTATATTATATGCTATCAAATTGCTCGATCCACTCGCTCATTTTGATTTATATATTTTCGATTGTATACAAATAAAACATTAGCCATATTGGGTTGTAGTTACTCATATATCAAATGATTATAAAATTAACGGTTTTACGACAATATAACTAAAGAGACAATGAAAAATATGTGTTAGACATATCTAATCATCATGATATTTGTTTTATAGATGTTTTGAGATATTTAGATCACGATAAATAGAGCGGATCATCAATTGGAATAGTCCATTCATGAATCAAGAGGAGCTATCTTAGATTGAATCTAAGGTGCCACCTTATGAACACTTTTCCCATATATATATATATATATATATATATATATATATATATATATATATATATATATATATATATATATATATATATATATATATATATATACACACACACACACACACTATAAACAACACCCAAAATCACAAGGTGATAATGAGCCTACGTAATAAAGCGTAAAGCTAATGGAACAATAATACATTACAAAGTCTGATAATAAACTTTAATACACATTAGCACATGTCTGACATCTCAAAAGCACTACAAAAGTAAATACAAAATAATTCCTACTATGATTTACCACTAGTGCTAATCTTCTTTCTCGGGGTTTGCTATCCCCTTCCCTTTGTCAACTGTATAACCTGCGAATGGATGCAGAAATAATAGGGGTGAGCCTAAGGCCCAATAAACAACCATAAAAATCTCGTGTACAACATAAGAGGAATAAAAGAAATGAATATATATATATATATATATATATATATATATATATATATATATATATATATATATATATATATATATATATATATATATATATATATATATATATATATATATATATATATGAGCTCCTATCAACTTAAGCGGATAGGAGCTCTTGTCCACCAAACTTTTATCTACTTATCTTGTGTTTAGATTTGTGCCATCAAGAGATGCACAAATCTCAAAAGACTCTTCATATCTTTCATGGATCCCAAGGCAACATCAATGGATAAAAAGTTGGTGGATGACTACTCCCTATAAACTTAAGTTTATTAGAGATTTATATATATATATATATATATATATATATATATATATATATATATATATATATATATATATATATATATATATATATATATATATATATATATATATATATATATATAGCATTTGAAATTGAACGAATAGATTTCAAAGTGATAAGTTCTCAATACTATCATGATCATTGATCGAAATGAAATAACAGATGTCAATATGAATAATCAAACTCTAATATTCAGGATTCTAAACTTCCCCAATCATGGGATATATCAATAAATCATGCATGCCTTTATACACCCACCGGTGAGCGTTCTCACACAGGGCATGTCCCCATCGGGACCCACTTTTATTACCACTCACCGGTGAAGCTTACTTCACACAGGGCATAATCTATGAATATAGAGTATCAACAACCAACAAATAAAAGAATACTATCATTCTCAATAATGGAATCATCGATGCAAGTCAAATTTTCATAATATAATCATTCAGAGAATATCAATGATATAATATCGAAATGAACAAAAAACTGGATAGTAATAGTTAAGCAATCAACAAATAGCCCACGCATGAAGTGATTCAAATAGGAATATTATGAAAGCAATAAGATATACAACTGAGCATCAAATATCAACTCGTAGGAATTTTAAGGAAGTAATCAATCAAATTTTCAAGAACTGAGAGGAGACAATGAAAGGTTGTTCCGAGTTCCTCGGTATAGACGAACAAATCCAAAGGTCTTGCTCCTATATACACATTCATGTATACCCATATAGGATTCTAATCAACTTGGTCTTAGTTATTTTCCTAGCTTATAACTACATGCTATGCTCGAGAAGATAATACTCGACACTTATGATATGCACAAACAGCGAATGCAGTGTACATGTAGCAGATTGAGTTGGATGGATGGGAGAGCAACTGATATCCAAAATTTATGAAACTAGTGTCATATAATTTTTGCATGTGTCTAATTTCTAAGACAATAGGTGGTTTGCAAAATTAATATATATAGCTCAAGTTATATTCAGAAACGCAGGACATGCACAAACTATAATGACAAACCATTTTAACAGATTCAAGTGCATGATTGAGGAGATAAATGATATCCAAAATTAATGAAACAAAGTTTAAATTGTTACTACACAAGTCTGGTTTCAGAAAAAAAGATGAATTCCCTACATGTGAGCTTTTTAGAGAAAGTTATACTCTCTATAATGCATAAGGGTCAGGATTTCAGACTTGTGCCAGAACAGAAAACACCTACAATTCTACTAGATTCTTTCAGTTGCCAACCATTGTCAACTTAAATTCATAAATTTTTTATAGGTTCATTAATAAATATAGTTGTATGTTATAAAATTTGATTTAGTAAATCACAAACAGATATTTAGATACATGCAAAATATCCAAGAATGGCAGACTACATATCTTGTGCATATATTGAATTAAATTACAAGTGTGAACTAGTAAATGATCTCAGAATTGGATAAAATTAGACTCAAATGAAAGATATGGGAGTCTAGTTTTGTAATACCTAATTATATTGCAATTATGACTAACACTCATGAAGATATGACTAATATAGTGCATGGGTGTCACAGAACACTATCACACGATTCCGTGCATATAAGATAGCTTTGATAATAAATTAGAGATAGCAAACGACATAAAAATAAGTCAAACTAATTTCAAAATAAAGTTACATGAGTATCGTTTCAGGAATAGTAAGAATTTTATGCATGCAATATATATATTGAGTGTTATGCTCTCTATAATGAACATGTCTCAGGCAATCTTTATAAGACATGTACATCCCATTCTACTAAGTACTGAAGATAGTAAACAATATCCAAATTAGACCAAACTAAGTTCAATAGAAAGATACACGAGTTTAGATTTCAAAATAAAATGTTTTTCTTGAAAAGGACATTCAAATAGAAATTTATGGTTGATTTACTAATAGAGTGTCCTGCTGGAAATACTCTGCAGAAGATTAGGGTCCAAGCATCGACATACAAGCCATGTATACATGCAAGGATACTTTTCTGAGCATAGCCAGAGCCATAAAACCTTTATCTATTACATCCAAGAATAATCACACAAAAAAATTATATTTTTTTATGCTCCAAATGCATCAAGATGGTGACTTTATTAGCAAAGAAGGCTTGCATGCTCACAAATCTCATTCCACCTTACATGCAAGCCTTGTTCTCACAAAATAACTCATGCATGTCTAAGAAATTGACTTATATTCATGTAATAATAGATCTAAACCTAAAATAAACATAAAAGAGAAGCTTTGGTTGAATTTGATACCTAAAAGAGAGGTTTAATGCAAGACCTCTTCCAAAGCTCCTTCCTAGCTTCATAAGAGCTTTGATCTTTCTTGGCTTGAGAGTTTAGAGGCTTGAGAGGAGAGGAATGATGAAATTTTTGTGAGAGATGGGGGCTGAATTCTGGGCCAGATAGGGGAGGAAGAAGGGGAGAGGGAGTTGGGGAATTTCTCTTGAAAATAAAAATGAAAGAGAGAGAGAAAAGGGTTGAGTGTTATATACTCTTTACACATGTGATTGTAGAGGTTTCATGAGGGGTTTTGTGCAAAATTCTCTCACTAACATGGCTGCCCAAATTGATTTGAAGTGATAATTATCTATTTTTGAAATAGTAATTATTATTTTGGACTAACTTTAATTAAGGTTCAAACCACGAGTAGTTAGGGTTTTATGCTAGGGTTAATATGCATGCTATAACTTGACTAAATAGAACTTTAATGAGAATATAGTCATAATTTATTCTCATGACATTGAAAGATGTGAAAGAGATTTACAAATACAGGGGGTTGATATTGGTAATGGTATCTAAGTATCGAAAATGATATGGAGTATTACACACTTCCCCCCTTAAAGGAAATTTCTTCCCCGAAATTTTATGTACCCTTAAAATAAATGCGGATATGTCTTTATCATCTTGACTTCTAGTTCCCATGTTGCCTCCTCAACCCCTCAATTGTTCCTCAGCTACTTTTCCTTGGAGTCTAACACTCGAACATGCCGCTCCTCATAAGATATGTCCTCCTGCAGGGGCAAAGCTTGGTACGAGATGATGTGCCCTGGTTTTGACACATATATCTTTAGATTGGAGACATGGAAAATGTTATGAATCTTCTCTCATTCTGGTGGCAAGGCTAGGCGATAAGCAATAGGTCCGATCCTCTCTAATATCTCAAATGGTCCAATGAACCTCAGATGGAATTTGCCTTTCTTTCCACCTCTTGATACGTCTTTAGTTGGTGTAGCCTTCAGAAATACATGATCACAACTTAGAACTCTAGGTCCTTGTATCAACGATCCACATAACTCTTTTGTCTGCTTTGCGCCGTCCTCATATATTGTTGAATGATTTTGATCTTCTCAGCCATCTCCTTGATTAAGTTAGGCCCGAGTAGTTGACGATCGCTGGTTTCTTCCCAACATATAGGGGATCTGCAATGCCTCCCATATAGGGCTTCATACGGTGCCATGCTAATGCTGGAATGGAAACTGTTATTATAGGTGAACTTAACCAACGGCAAGTACGTAGCCCAATTGCCAAAAAACTCTAACATGCAAGCTCTCAGCATGTCCTCCAGTGTCTGTATTGTTCTTTCTAATTGCCCATCAGTCTAAGGATGTGCTGAAGTGCTAAACTTCAGTCCAGTCCTCAGAGCGCTATGTAGACTCTTCAAGGATCTTGAGGTGAAATGGGGGTCTCGAACTGATACAATGGATAAGAGAACTCTGTGGAGCTTCACGATCTCTTCAATGTACATGCTAGTCAAATTCTCCATGGTACACGATATCTTGTAGGGTATGAAGTGTGCTGACTTGGTCAGATGGTCAACTACCACCTATATGGTGTCCTCTCCCTTTGCTGAGCGGGGTAGTCTAGTAGCAAAGTCCATAGTGACCATACAAAGTTTAAATTGTTACTATACAAGTCTAGTTTTAGAAACTAGAAGAATTTCCTGCATGTAAGCTTTTTGAGAAAGTTATACTCTCTATAATGTATAAGGGTAAGGATTTCAGACTTGTGCCAGAACAGAAAACACCTACAATTCTACCTGATTCTTTCTGGTGCCAACCATTATCAACTTATACTTGTAACTTTTTTGTAGGTTTCTTAATAAATATAGTTTTTAAGTTATAAATTTTTTTTTACTAAATCACAAAGAGATATTTAGATACATGCAAAATATCCAAGAATGGCAGACTACATATCCTGTGCACATATATTGAACTAAATCACAAGTTTGAACTAGTAAATGATCTTCGAGTTGGATAAAATTAGACTCAAATGAAAGATATGGGAGTTTAGTTTTATAATATCCAATTATATTATAATTATGACTAACACTCATGGAGATATGACTAATAGTGCATGGGTGTCACAGAGCACTACCACACAGATTCCAGTGCACATATGATAGCTTTGATCATAAATTATATACATAGCAAACGACATTAAAAATAAGCCAAATGAATTTCAAAAGAAAGTTACATAAGTATAGTTTTAGGAATAGTAAGAATTTCGTGCATGCAACATATATATTGAGTGTTATGCTCTCTATAATGAACATATCTCAGGCAATCTATTTAAGACATGTACATCCAATTCTACTAAGCATTCAAGATAGCAAATGATATCCAAATTAGACTAAACTGAGTTCAACAGAAAGATAAATGAATATAAATTTTAAAATAGAAAATATTACTTAAAAAGGACATTCAAAGAGAAATTTATGATTGATTTACTAACAGGGTATCCTGTCGGAAATACTTTGTAGGAGATTGGGGTCCAAGCATCGACATGCAAGCCATGTATACATGCAAGGGTACTTTTTTGAGCATAACCAGAGCCTTGAAAGCTCTATCTATTAAATGCAAGAGTAATCTGATAAGAAAATTATATTTTTTATGCTCCAAATGCCTCAAGATGGTGACTTTATTAGATAAGAAGGCTTGCATGCTCACAAATCACATTCCACCTTACATGCAATCCTTGTTCTTACAAAATAACTCATGCATGCCTAAGAACTTGACTTATATTCATATAACAATAGATCTAAATCCAAAATAAATATAAAAGAGAAGCTTTGGTTGAATTTGATACGTAATAGAAGGTTATACGCAAAAACTCTTCCAAAATTCCTTCCTCGCTTCACAAGAGCCTTGATCTTTCTTGGCTTTAGAGTTTAGAGGCTTGAGAGGAGAGGAATGGCGAAATTTTTGTGAGGGATGGGGGCTAAATTATGTGCCGATCAGGGGAGGAAGAAGGGGAGAGAGAGTTGGGGAATTTCTCTTGAAAATGAAAATAAAAGAGAGAGAGAGAGAGAGAGAGAGAGAGAGAGAGAGAGAGAGAGAGAGAGAGAGAAATGGGTTGAGTGTTATATACTCTTTGCCCATGTGCTTGTATGGGTTTCATGAGGGGTTTTATGCAAAATTCTCTCACTAACATAGCTACCCAAACTCATTTGAAGTGATAATTATCTAGTTTTGAAATAGTAATTATTATTTTGGACTACCTTTAATTAAGGTTCAAACCATGGGTAATTAGGGTTTCACACTAGGGTTAATATGCATGCTATAGCGCGGCTCTTGATGTCCAGAGACTCAACAATGAGATTTGTGGATAATCCAGAGTTTAGCGACGGGGCATGGGGTCGATATGGACCATGTGGGTCCCCTCATCTCTTTAGATGGCTAATCCACTGTTAGGATAAGAGAGCTACAAAATAGAGATGTTAGAGGACCGGAGTTTGTTCTCCGGTGATTCCTCTAACGATCAAGTCAGTATTTGAGCTTGAGTGGAGAAGAAACCTATGAACTGAATAAGTTCTTAGTCTAAGTGTACAAAAATTGCATACCTGTGGCCCCAAAGGGGGCAACCTCCTTTCATCAGTAGGCGATGAGCCTATATATATACCCAGCTGAGAAGGGTAGAAGCGTAACTTTGGCCATGTCCAGGCTGACAGCTGGATTGGCTAATAGCTTCCAGATGTCGGCTGCTGAGAGGGATGAGTCACCATTGACTTGACATGATGGTGATTGAGGAGGTATGGCAGGTGATGAGTCATGAGGACTCATGGCACTAGCAATGATGATGATGGATAGTTGTTAGTACGGAGTTCGAGGACGAACCGCCTTTTGACTCGATTCTGGGAGAGGGACGACAAGTACCGCCTTTATTGTCAGCCTCACAAGTTATCGACCCGGCCTTGAGTAAATGAGGGGGGTCGACTCAAATGATGAGGTCGAGTGAGAGCTGGTCTCGACTCGGCCTGTGTTGAGAAGGGACGAGTGCCCATGGTGCTCGAGCTGTCCTGGTTGGGGCGTGAGCTAATTTTATAGTTAATGCTAATATGGGACACGTGTCAACTCCAAGAGGAGGATTAACACTTAGTGTAATTATTGTCATAACATTGGCCCCTTTCGCTTGGACTCGGAATAGCCGAGTCCGGGTGAAATAAGACTGTAGCTGGCCGGGTCCTGAGGTGCATTTAAGAGGGGCGTTGAAGAGTCTCTTCCGATGTGACGTTGATGATGTCAGAGGAGAATTCTGGGTTGTTGCCGCCTCAATCCTTGTGCTATGATTGCTGGCTAATTAAGGCGAGGGATGCTTCAGTTCTGGAGTGGTCGCCTCGTATTCCAGCTGTTGACCCTCCTGCCTATAAGTACAGCTGCACCGATTACAAAAGATTTTACTATTTACTAAATTCTCGAGCTCTTAATCTGCAAAAGAACTCCAATCTTCACATCTTCTTCTCCGGTGATCTTCAGAATCAATCTGATGGCATCTTCAATAGCTAGGAATGAAGTCCGACTCAACAAACTATAGAAATTCCATTCCAAGGTGACGTCGTCATAGTTGGAGGCGCTGTACGAGAAATTTTACATCCCTAGGGCATTTGCCCTGATGGTGCCGGCGAAGTCGTAGGCGATCTTCGATCATGACACCAGTCTGACTCCAATATACTTGAAACATCTGGAGTATGGGTTGCGCCTGCCGCTTCACCCCTTCCTCCGCCGCGCCTTCGAAGCATTTGGGATGTCGCCGTCACAGATGAAGCCGCATTCCATCGCTACTTTGGTGGGATTTGTTATCATCTGCCATTGGTTGGAAGTCGCCTCGACCCTAGGAATACTTGGCCACCTTGTCTGTGTGAAGGTGAGCCAGCATGAGGGGCATTTTTACCTCCAAGTCTTGGGGGGTAATAAGATCGTCACCAACGCTCCTGAGTCCAACAAGGACTGGAAGGAGAAGTTCGTATGGGTGGCTAGGGATGACTCCAATCTGGCTTGCTCCACCTAGCCAGAGATCAAGAAGGGTGCTCTGAAGCTAGGGCCACTGTCGAGCACCGAGAGACGTGCGCTGGAGTCGATCGAGGCGTACACAGATTCTCGCCGGCTCGAGGATCTCTTTGACAACTCGGTCCTGTGAGTTGTAGATATCTCTTCCGTGCCTCCCTCTGTGGTAGATGAGGCTAGGTTGGCTACTCTAACATTGGGCTCAGAAGAGGCTGATGTAGCTCCGATGGTTTCGCCTACCCAGACTCAAGGAGGGCCCTCTTCTAGGTCGGAGAAGCGCTTCCAGCCTGATCTGGCCCCCGAGGAGGTCGAGGGGGTCCAGGCTCATGCGGTAGAGATAGCCACTCAATTGGCTGGTTCGAGGGCTACTACTGCCCAAGCCAAGAGGGCCGAGAAGAAGAAGAGGTTGAGAAACGTGGGCAGTTGAGGCCCTAAAAAGATGGCCAAAGCTGCTACGGAGTCGGGTACGTCTTCAGCTATTTTGGGGGATGCTCCAGGCTCACTACCGGTGGAGATTCCATCTCCTCAGGTAGAGGAGGAGGCTACTGCTGCTGTTCCTATTCTGGTCCAAGAAGTCGAAGTCATCATCATTGACAATAGGTCCCCCGCTGGAGAAGGGGGGAGCGACATCCATATGATCGAGGCCAAGGAGGCCGAGGTCCCAGCGGAGGGAGAGATGGCTCTGGACGCACCTGTCGAGTTGGCTTATCGGCAGGGAAAAGAACCAGCCGCTGAGGAAGCGCTTCCTACTCAAAGGTTTGGGTGGCCGTTTCCTCACCGCATCGATGAGCTCGATGCGGAGAAGTGGGATCAACTGAGAATGCTCTTGATGGGGTCATCCAGAGTCCGTCCCCGCTATGATAGAGAGCCGTCTAAGGAGTTCAGATATAAACCCAGGCAGCATCTAGACAAGAGGGGGTCGGTTCTGGAATCACGACTCGCCCAGACCCGAGCAGTCAAGCAGTTCTACCTCAACCGCAATGATGAGATCCTAGGAGAAATGCCGGATGCTGGCCTTCACCAGTGCCTCAGGGGCTACATGCTCTGTGGGGCGTTGGTGGAGCAAGAGTTGTTCGGTCGCTATGAGCGAGTCCGAACCTCTTTCCTCAAGCTCCAGGGAGAGTCGGAGGCCCAGAAGGCCGACCTGGAAAAGGTTAAGTTTGAATATTATAAATAGCTCATTGTAAACACCAATAAATCACAAAAATTAAATTTTTTTAGAAGCATGATGGGCATAGCTAAAAAAACTCGTAGCGAACAAAGAAATTAGTATACAAACTAAAGAGACTGCATCAAACCGTGAGAGCATGGGCATAATGCTTGTATATTAAGACATGCATCACTTGCATCTTTCACCAAATGAATGTAAATAGAAACTGAATTTGGTCACCAATCACTGAGAGGACAAAGCTGCCTCTAATGCTCTTTATATCTTTTCAGTTAATAATCTTCAGTGTGTAATCTAGAGTTGATCATAGTGGCATGTTCTCTTAACTTTTTATACCGAGTTTAAGAACATGGGTTCATGTGTGAGGAGCTTTGTTATAAACAATGTATATTGGATGTATTATCTATACTATTAAATGTGATTATTTTTTTTGCACAATGTCAAATTTCTTTCTATATTTAGGATTAGTGAGAAGAAATTATTTCTGAGAAATTTGTTTTCAAATTTTTTAAATAGAATTCAAATTCTTCTTTTTCCCCTGCGTCTCGCGGGGGATATTTACGAGTATAAACATAAGGAAGAGAAATTGCAGTAAAATTTTATAATTTTAATTCGCATTACCTTTATTCAAACCGTCAATGTATACAAAGATACATATTTACACACCCTTTGTGAAATTTATCCCAATTTCACAACCTAGTAAGAATCAAACTACACTATTCTGTTTCCTCTTGTAAACATAAGCCCGCGCCAAAAACGGATAAACCAACACCCCAAGAGCACTAAATCCAGCAAGAAGCCAATAGAAATAATCAAGATGAGCACGGTTCAAATTGTTCGAAAACCAACTCTCTCCATTATTCTCAGTTACTCCATCAATTATCGACACAAGAAAGCTGCTAATAAAGCTCCCAATGCCGAAAATGCTAAGGTAAAGCGCCAGTCCAAGGCTCCTCAATCCATCGGGAACCTGATCATAGAAAAACTCTTGAAGCCCAACCATCGTGAATACATCAGCGACACCAAATAGAACATACTGAGGAACGAGCCACCACAAGCTCATCGGTATAGGTACTTTAGGCTCATTAATCAAACTGAGATTTCTCACAATCTTAAGCCTCTTTTTCTCCACCAATGCTGCTGTTATCATGGACAGTGTTGAGATGAGCATACCAATGCCTATTCTTTGGAGAACGGTGATGCCTGATGGTAGTTTCGTAAATTTTCGTGATATTGGGATGAGGACTCGGTCGTAGATGGGGATGAAGACGATTATGGAGACGCCTATGAAGCTCTGGAGAGCTGCGGGCGGGACTTTGAAGTGTGGACCGATTCTTCGGTCGAGAGTGCTGCCTTGTTTGGTGAATAGAGTTGAGGACTGGGCGAAGACTGTTGCATAGATCAAGCAACTTGCCCAGATTGGGATGAGTCGGACGACTTCCTTGGCTTCTTGGACTAATGCATCGTTAGCTATGTCTGCATCTTTGTTAGACCTGCACAACTGAAGGTTAGAACTTGAAGGGAAAAGATTCTTATACGATTGGGATGTCTAATTGTTTCTAGCGTGCCAATATTATAATGAAACCATTTTGTGTGCACAAGTTTCTGTCCGTACTAAATTTTTTGGGCTATATAATCGAAATGATTTTATCTTTGGTCCACGGTTTTTCTAAAGAACAAATTACTAACAATGGTGGCTTCATATCTCTACTTTTTCACTTCAACTATCCAAAATTACATCATAAAGTCTAATGTCTCATGTGTTAAAAACATGAAGAAAAAAGAAGAAAACCCCGCTCAATCCTATGTAAATCAACCTTTTATTATTTTTATTATTTGCATTAATTTTTAGGACAGGGGTATTTTCGCCTTTTCTTCTTCACGTTCTTAGATTTGACAGTGTTACTTTAATAGATCAAAACGAATAATCTTCAATGGGCTTGGTGAAATGAAAAAAGTCCAGGCGTTTTGAGCAAAACCCTCAAAGTTAAGGGGTTTTGTAGAATTAAAATCGTTAAGGGGAGTTATCACTAAAATGGCAAACTTAAGAGGGATTTTGTGAAATTTACTCTTAAATTTGTATTAATTCTTGAGCTCTTGTTTAGTGTTCCGAAAGAAAGAGGATTATCGTAATTTTTTTTATAAATAAAAAGACATTAGTAAACCCCTCATTTTGAGGGAATAAATTTTTTAAGACATCTTATCTTTATTCTATTACAATATTTACGCTGTGAAATTATGGCAGATTAATTTCCTTTATTCATGTATAATTTTTTTGGGTTAATTGCAAACAGACTCCCTTTAGTATCACCTGATTGTGGAAAGACCCCCTATAGGTCTATTTTTGTGAATAGACCCCCCGAGTGATTTTTTCTTTTATGCTTAAAATCATTAGAAAGGTTTGTAGAGGCGGGTAGACCTCTTATAGTTCTATTGGTGATGATAGACCCCCAATTGCTAATTTGTTTGAATTTTAAAAGAGTCGAAAATGTTCATTAAGAGGGTGTATTCACACCTGGGCCAAAACTAAGTGGGTCTATTCGTCACAAATAGAACTACATGGGGCCAGGTCTATTCATACAATTGTGTGATATTAATGGGGTCTATTCGCAATTAACACAATTTTTTTGTCTGACATGTTGAGGAGGATCTAACTCATGTCCTAATAAAGACAGAAGTTTATAAAAGAACTGACACTTACTCAGGATTTCTTCGACTCGAACTGCGCCTGGAGGCTCTCCAACTTCTTACCAGAGCAACAAATGCTCTTCCGACTCTACCAAAAGGATTTTCCTCTTCCAATAGACAATATCGATAAGTCCTTGTCCCCATCAAGAACACAACCAAAGCAACCACCATTAGAATGCACGGGATCCCAAACCCAAGCCCCCAACTTACATTATCCTGAACATAACTCATTATCAATAAAGAAGCAATAATACCAACATTCATCCCAAAGTACCACCAATTGAAGAACGAGCTTCTGGCTTTAGACTCGTCTGGATCATCATCGTCGAACTGGTCTGCGCCGAACGCTTGTGTGCAGGGCTTGTGACCGCCTTGAGCGAAGGCTACTAAGTATAGGGAGAAGTAGAAGAAGATGAGTTGGGAATGGGTGTGCAGGTTTGTTAGGATGGTTGACAGTGTTAACATGCCTAGACCCTGCAGATCAGATAAATTATTTCAAGGGTCAGTTGATAGTTTCACACATTTTCAGAATATTTCAGGGTAAAAAGAAGCTTTACTTGAAAGAGGAGGAAACAAAAATTTCTGAGGATCAAGCTAAGTGTCTTTTGGATAAATTTCACAAAACTATTGCTAAACTATTATATACGATGGATTCAGATCCTCTACACTTTTAAAAATTAGTCAAGTATCATTACTTTTATCATAGCCGTTGATTTTTTAAATATGAATTTGGAATGAGTGCAATTTATGAGGATATTGTGAGTGCAAGATTTAAAATTAATCATAACCACCCACCAAACGTACTTAACAACTATATATGATATAAACGTAGATATCCTTCAACTTTTGATAGTGAAGAGGAAATATCCAAATCCCATATAGTATGGCAATTAGGATTCGTTAACCTATGTTCTAAACAAGTTTACCTTCTATATTACGGGCCTCTTCCCTCTCCTATTTTAAGGCAGTTTAGAATTTTTATTGATCCGGTTCTTAAAGGAAAAAGTTATGTGTTTCCTATTACATAAATAAAATATTAAGACGTATGTTGTCAGATGAACTACTATAAATTAAAACATAATCCCTATCTTGTTATTAAATAACTAATGTTGACTTTATTGTAATACAGATAATCTAAATTAAAACATATATAGATGAAGAAGGTTTACGTTAAAGTATATTAGAACATATCAATGTGAATACTTTAGATTAAAGTGGCCTATCATTCTCAACTTAGCCAACCCTGAGCTCCTAACCCTCAACCCTAGAGCCTGACCCTAATAGTGGGTGATCATTGTCATTTTACAACTACCAACCTAACCCTATACTCCTATATTTTTTCTAGCCTTGATCAAATATCGACAGACCATACTGATCAGATCGATAGTTTATTTTTCTCCAAACTTAATCATTTATCATTTGACATACATTATGAATCATTTTGTTTTGAATAAAAACCTAAAACTACTATAACCCAAAAATGATACAATATCAGCAACTAATTGATTATAATCATAATGTATAAAGTATCCATCAGAAATAAATAAATAAATAAAATCTTGATGTATATATCGGTACACGAGTATCACGTTTTATTTAGTCGGTATATGGAGGGAGAGCGATTTTTCCGTTGATGCACGTGGGTCCAGCTGTGATCCAACTGTCAAGGTGTCAAGGTGTAAGCAAAGGGTGTTACCACGAAA